>JANDJT010000032.1:1244389-1261794 GCA_024331685.1 Stegophilus panzeri | reverse complement strand
TTACTACAGCGCTACTACATCACACACACACACACACGTGTTACTACAGCGCTACTACATCACACACACACACACACATGTTACTACAGCGCTACTACATCACACACACACACACACATGTTACTACAGCGCTACTACATCACACACGTGTTACTACAGCGCTACTACATCACACACGTTACTACAGTGCTACTACATCACACACGTGTTACTACAGTGCTACTACATCACACACGTTACTACAGTGCTACTACATCACACATGTTACTACAGTGCTACTACATCACACACGTGTTACTACAGTGCTACTACATCACACATGTTACTACAGTGCTACTACATCACACACACACGTGTTACTACAGTGCTACTACATCACACACACACACAGGTGTTACTACAGTGCTACTACATCACACACACACACAGGTGTTACTACAGTGCTACTACATCACACACGTGTTACTACAGCGATACGACATCACACACAAACGTGTTACCATAGCATTACTATGATAAAGTGTACTGTAGTATGATTGTATAATAAAGGCCTGGAATGCAAAAAATGAGAATGTAGAGTTTCTGAAATGTTGATTCTGCATTTCTGTTGTTCAGATTTGAACCTCTTCACTTCTCTCAGTCTGATACTGCAAAGCAGAAATCTGAATAGTTTTTCAGGTCAGGACAGCAATGATATCATGGACCATTTCAGAAGAAAAGGTCGAAAATGGTGGTGCTGCTTTTGTCGGATCGGAAGAAAGCAAGGATGATCTCATGGGTCTAAAGTGACAGCGCAGGACCGAATACAATACTCACACGACTTTCTGAACGTAGTGCGATCTGAGGTATGACCCTGCTCGCAACGCGAGGCATCAGCAGTGGCAGCTTCACCTGAATCACTGTTCGCTCTCTGTTGATGAAGACATGATGTAGATAAAATTTCCACCCTGTTTATATTCCCAGGAAAGTCTGGGCCATAGGGGGCGCTAATTCAAAATATACTACACTGCTGTGGAATTCTGGACTCTGATTGGTCAGAAGGTGTTGATTAGTTTTTATTTTTTATAACAGCAGCTCTGACAGTAGTGCAGCTGTAAATCACAGGTTTATACCAATGTTGTTAATATACAGTTGTGCCCAAAAGTTTGCACACCCCTTGCAGAATCTGCTAAATTTGAATACTGTTAACAAAATAAGACAGATCATAAAAATCCCATGTTGTTGTTTATTAGTTCTGTCCTGAATCATCTATTTCACATAACAGATGTTTACATATAATCCACAAGACAAGATTATAGCTGAATTTATAAAAATTACCCCGTTCAAAAGTTTACACACCCATGATTATTAATACTGTGTGTCGTTACCTGGATGATCCACAGCATGATGTGTTTATGTTTTGTGAGAGTTCTTCACGAGTCCCTTGTTTGTCCTGAGCAGTTAAACTGCCCACTGTTCTTCAGAAAAATCCTCCAGGTCCTGCACATTCTTTACTTTTCCGGCATCTTCAACATATTCAACCCCTTTCCAAAGGCGGCTATATCATGTTCAGATCATCTTTTCACGCCGAGGACGACTGAGGGACTCGTACATGACTGTTACATAAGATGCAAACGTTCACTGATGCTCAAGAAGGCAACACGATACATTAAGATCCAGGGGGGTGTAAACTTTTGAACAGGATGATCGATGTAAATTCTTATTATTTTGTTTAAAGATCTTTTTTTTTTCACGTAGTACCGCCCTTCAGACGCTAAATAAGATAGCTGCACGTCTCCCAGAAGACAAAATACTAACAAATTACACCGATCATCCTGTTCAAAACTTCAAAACTTTACCCCCCCCATCCCCCGCGGCTCTTAATATGTCGTGTTACCTTCTTGAGCATCAGTGAATGTTTGCACCTCATGTAATAACTGTGTACGAGGCCATCATTTTTATGATCCGTCTTATTTTGTTAACAGTATTAAGATTTAGTAGATTCTGCAGTGGGTATGCAGACTTTTGAGCACAACTGTATATATGATGTTAATCATATTACAAAACATGTTAAATCATTTATCTGTGAGAAAACATTTATGTAACGTTTATGGAAGGAGTCTCCAGTGTCAGCACTGCGTAACAGTCAGAGGTAAATCTGTACCTTTACGTGTTCCGACATCTTCAGGACAGAGTTTTTATTTTATTCTGTCTTATTAACTTTAAGAGAAAGAGAAAAAAGGGGGCTTGAACGGCTATAACATGAAAGCTAACCCTAACCGGGTAGTCCACTTACGCAAGGCGCTGTAATGCTTTAACAAACAAAAAAACCTTCATTCCGTTTGTGTTTTCATCAGAATGAAGTCGATCTCTTCTCACATCATATCTCTCACAGCCAGCACCTACGTTCGCTTCACTCCAGTGAAGAACTTCGAGAAACAAAATCCCGGCGGTAACCTATGCAGGGTATTACGTGCATTTAAGAATAAAACAATCGGTCTTTTATCGCTTATTCTAACACAGAAAATCATCCACGACACACTAGAGAATGAGTCAGTGATCTGAGCGTAGATGCGTTTTGAATTTCTGTGTTTCTGGAGTCCATCATGATTACACGCCGTTCATTCATTCTGAATGTGAAACACTCTGAAGTCTGGCACATAACAGCGAGCGAGGGGCCATAACTCATTACCCAGCTCTCTCTGTGTTATTATTGAGCCTTTTGGCCTTGGGCTGATCCATTTATCGGGCCGGGTATATGTGTGTGTGTGTGTGTGTGTGTGTGTGTGTGTGTGTGAGACAGCCTCCAGTGTGTGTTTTCTGCCCGGCAGAGCCGGAAGCGCTGCCTGCTTTTTATTTATCGATCTTCATACTTCGCAATCGTCTGACGTGTGTCACATTTTGAAACATTATGCGTGGTTAATGAAGCTGCTGTAAAGATGGATGCTGCCTGCTTTCGGGTTTTTTTTTTTTTGGTAAATGGTCTGCTATGAAAAAGACCTGTCCTTACAGCACAGATCCTATTATGATGTATCGTCAGGTTTAACAGGAGTTGTCTGGAGTTCTTAGTCACATATCTAGACAATTAATGCTTCACCTTCTGCCACACCTGACTCACAATCTTCATAATTAAATGATGAAATAATACTAATATTTATTCATGATGCACATTCCCACGTCCCCATCAGATACAGATGGGAGCACGCTGTATATGCATTACATATATACTCTATTTAAAAACATATACAGGGACCCAGAGGCCACACCCCCTTCACTGGGACTGACAGGTATAGAGTTCTCCGGCTAAAATTATGAGAACACTGTTGCTAACTGTAAAGTATGCACGCTGACCACAAACTAGCTAATGACTAAAGGTTAACGATGTAGCTATCAAGCTCATATCTATCAAGTCATCAACCAGAATATCAACATTTCCCTCAGACGTGTTGCTGAAATACAAAGAAAAGCCTCTATATTACTTTTAATGTTGTGAATACCACAAAAGCAGACTGTTCATGTGGACTTGTCCTGTTAACACAGCTAACAGTTAATCTAGCTAGCACCTAATGTTTTAAACACTGTATGCCTTTATAAAGATATTATAAAAGTACAGTGATGGTGGAAATGAGGGAAAAAACCAATCCAAGATATCAACGTTTACCTCAGATGTGTTGGTAAATGACTAAGAAAAGCCTCAGTACAACTCAAATTACACTATAATTACACTTAGCATCAACTGCTAACTTAAATTAAACTCTTTCAGTGGTGTTTTTTATTAGATTTTTGATTTTTACGAATTTTACAAACACCACAAGAGAAGACCATTCCTGTGGAAACTTCATGTTAATACAGGAAACACGTAATTGCATTTGACTATGCAGCTAGCTCTAGGATAAACCTATTAAGCTAATAAGCTAGCTAGCATCTAAAGTTTTTAAATGTCTTTAAAAACTTACTTACACCTAAAGTACAGTGACTGTGGACATGAGAACAAAGCGACTCAGAATAATCAATATTTACCTCAGATGTGTTTGTAAATGACTAAATTGTCGAGTACATAAAATTATACCGTAATTACATTTAGAGTCAACTGTTAACTCAAATTACAACTCTTTCAGTGCTGTTGGAAAGTTGTGAATACAACAAGAGTTCAAGGACGGTTCATAACGAATGTTTGTGCGAACCACTGTATTTCACTGTACTGCTAAATCTAGACTGAAATGAATAGCTAACCTAGCTAGCACATAAGACAGTATACAACTACAGTGACCGTGGAAATGAGAAAAAACAGACCAGGATATCAACATTTACCTCAGATGTGTTGATAAATTACTAAGAAAAGCCTCCATACAACTAAAATTACACTGCAATAACACTTAGCATTGAATGCTAACTGGGATTACTCAGATAACTCTGTCAGTGCTGACGGAAATGTTTTACTTACTATAAGAGTGAAACGTTTATGAAGAAGCTTCATGTAAACACAGTTAGCACAATGATATTTGACTGTGAGCTAATAATTTACCTCAGGTGTGTTGATAAATTACTAAGAAAAGCTTCGATACAGCTAAAATTACACTGTAATTATAGTTAGCGTGGAATGCTTGGTTGGGTTTGGCCATGTTGAACTGATATGTAGTTCCTTGAGGTAATTTATTTTACACTGACTGTGTTCTCTGTTCAAATGAAGACTACGAGGCGCGGGATAATAGGACTCCATCGCTAAGTCTCTCTGTGACTGTACTTGACCTGTTTACCAGGCCGAGTGATCGCTTCGTGACCCGCTGCCTCAATTAACGGCTCACTCTGTGTGAGCCACAATGAGCAAGAGGTGATCGCAAAAATGAAACGGCAAATAAAGAGCAGTGAAAAATGGCTGAGCGTGAAGAGCGCGTCTCGCTGTGAGGCGCTGGGGGGAGGAGGGGTTGGGGGGAAGGGGGGGGGGGTGCTGAATAGAGCTGTGAAAGAGGCTTTCAACAACGGCCACGAAATGAGCTTCATAAACGAGGCCTCTTCTGATCCATAATGCACTGCACTCGAGAGAGAGAGAGAGAGAGAGAGAGAGAGAGAGAGAGAGAGAGAGAGGTTAAATGAGGAAAATGGAAAGAGGGAGGAAAAGAGTGAGAGACAGAGAGGCAGATAATGAGAGAGATAAAAAGAGAGATAAATGGAAACAGATTAAGAGGAAGACAGACCGAGAGAAAAATTAAGTCAGAGAAGGAGATAACGTGAGAGAGACAGGTGGAGACAGATAAAGAGACAGACAGATGAAGAGTAAGAAAAACAGCAAGGCACAGAGAGAGAGAGAGAGAGAGGGGTTGAATGGGAAATTGAAAAGAGGGAGGGAAAAAAAGAGTGACCATGAGAGAGAAGGAGAGAGAGAGACACACAGATAAAGTGGAAGACAGACAGATAGACAAAAAAAGTAAGACAGTGAGACATACAGACAAAGATAGAGATAAAGCAAGTGAGATGGATAGAGACAGATAAAGTGAGACAGATAAATAGAAAGATGAAAAGAAAGACAGCAAGACAGAGAGAGGAGGTTGAGAGAGAGCTAGAAAAGAGGGGATGAATTGGGAAAATGGAAAGAGGGAGAGAATGAAAGTGACAGAGAGAGAGAAAGAAGATAAGGAGGAAGAGTAATAGTGGGACAACTAATGTAAGACAGCAAGACATACCAAGAGAGAAAGATAAAGTGAGAGAGACAGATAAGATGAAGAGAAAGACGGCAAGACAGAGAGAGAGGTAGAGAGGAGGTGGAGAGACAGATAAAGACAGTTAAAGTGTGAGATAGAGGGACAGATGGAAAGAGTGACAGACAGAGATTGGCAGACAGAAAATAGAAGAAAATAAAGGACAGACAGATAGACAGATAGCTATCTAGACAGACAGACAGGTACACAGATAGTTAGAGAGACAGACAGATAAACAAAGGTAGAAAGACAGACAGACAGAAATAGATATGTGTGTGAGAGAGGGATAGACAGAAGAGAAAGAAGGAGTGAAAGAAAGAGGGGTGGAAAGAGAACAGAAATGGAATGGGATGGGCGAGGATAAAACAGTGATGAAAGAAAGAAATGAAAGGGGAGAGAGAGAGAGGCAGTGAGGTAAAGAAAAAGTACAGGGAGAAGGATAGATAGACAGAGTGACAGAGGGAGATAAAGAGAAACAGATAAATAAAACTGATATAGAGAGAGAAACAGAGAAAGACAGGCAGAGACAGATAAAGTGAGAGAGACTGATAAAGAGAGGGACAGAGAGAAAGACAGATAAAGTGAAAGGCAGGCAGCAGATATAGCAGCAGATGGAGAGAGAGACAAAGAGAGAGAGAGACTGATAAATAGAGATAGACAGACAGATACAGTATATAGACATATATATAGAGAGAGACAGATAAATAGAGGGAAAAAGTGAGAGAGACAAAGAGAGATAAAGAAAGACAGATAAAGTAAAAGGCAGGCAGCAGATGGAGAGAAAGAGAGAGAGACAGTCAAATAAATAGAGAGAGACAGACAGATACAGTATACAGACAGATAAAGAGAGAGCGACCGATAAACAGAGATAAAATGAGATAGAGATAAAGACAGATAAAGTAAAAGGCAAACAGCAGATATAGCAGCAGATGGAGAGAGTGACAAAGAGAGAGAGGGAGAGAGACAGATACAGTATATAGACAGATAAAGAGAGAGACAGAAAAACAGAGATAAAGTAAAATAAATAGACAGAGAAAGTGAACCAGAGAGAGACAGATAGCGAGACAGAGAGAGTGAGAGAGTGAGACAGAAAGAGAGTGAGACAGGCTGGTGGGGAGGAACACAATAGCGGTGAACACTAGGCCTCATTCAGTGCAGTAATTGGCAGAGTGGCTTCATTTCACACACTGATTTGCTGCCTCTTGTCCTGCGAAGGCTTTAACAAGTTTGATGCGTGTAATAGAGGATGGAAGGGCATCTATTCTTCCCCTGAGCGCCCGCTCTCTTCCCCTCATTCTCGCCTCTTCTCTCTCTTCTCTCCTTTTTAATGCTGCATTAACCGGATCCTCTACTCTTCTTTGTAAACACGCAAAAAAAGCGCCCAGCTCCTTTAATCATTTGTCTGCTGGATGAACAAGTTCGTGCTTTTTTCCTCTCGCACAATGGGAGAAAAGGTGGAGGTGAGACAAAATTTAGTCACATCTGTATCTAAAAGCCCCTCTGAATGCTTTTGTCGGCTTTAATGAAATGGCAGCGGTGTGCGATGGACGATGGGGTGGTGGTGGTGGTGGTGGTGGTGTAGGGCGAGGGGGGGGAGAAAGGCTCGTCATCTTTCATCAACCCGGCGCTAGATGGATCAGAAGGAGGGCGTAAAAAGCCTCCGCCAAAATCACTACATTTCCCAACAATAGCGCGCGTCCGTGCAGGGAAAATACATGAAAAGATGTTTTTGAAAAGGAAGGCACATTGTAATCATGCATTACTTACCCCATAACCTTTTAATAAATCCATTTAGGAGTGAGAGAGCTGTGCACTTAGCAATGGTGTCGATTTATTTGGAGCCGTTTGGTGGAAACCTGTCAGGACTTAGCGTTGATTAGCCCAAGTACGGTTTTTTACTTTTAATAAATCTAGTCTGGGTTTTTAGGATGGTGTAACCTACTTACTACACTAACTTAATACTCAGATAGGGTTTGGGTTTGGTTTTGAAAGGAATTAAATTTATACCGTTATAGCCTTTATACAAATATAGAGAACCTGACAACCTGCTATTCTCTGAGGAGATGTTTATTTAATATTTATGGAAGGAGTCTCCAATGTCAGCACTTTGTAACAGTCAGAGGTAAATGGTCTGCACTTTTATAGCGCTTTTTAAACCTTAGCGGTTCTACAATGCGCTTTACACTGGTTCTCATTCACCCATTCTCACACACACACACACACACACCAGTGGTAGCAGAGCTGCCATGCAAGGCGCTAGCTTGCCATCAGGAGCAACTCAGGGTTCAGTGTCTTGCCCAAGGACACTTCGGCATGTGGAGTCATCGAGCCACCAACCCTACGATTAGTGGACAACCCGCTCCACCACCTGAGCCACAGCCGCCCAGGTAAAGCTGTAACTACATTTTCTGACATTTTCAGGACAGAGGAGTTACGCTTTAGGGTTTCTGCAGTTTTCAGAGTCTGTTGAGAGAACAACTGTTTATAGCTGACAACGCTTTAATGTTAATACAAGATTAAAAATATGCTAGCTACAATATTACAGGAGGGTTTTTTTTTTTGTTGAAATAAAACTAGCCATAGATGCCCACGTTTTCCCAGAGGAACCCATAGACCATCGAACCGGTTGTATTTGACCGACGGTCGAGATCTCTGAAAGGTCATGACACTGAGCAGAACGAGTGTGGATAAAATCGCAGAAGGTCATCTGCACAGGTTACCTGCCAACTCTGAAGTGATACTCTGAAGTCCACTCTTTGCCTCGTTCACATCTGGCACATGAGGAAGACTCCAGACCAGATTCAGATTCAAACCTTCTGTGGTTCAAGTGCCAGGTCTTCGCTGGGCAGGTCAAGGTAGTGACCTTTGACCTTTGATTCAAGAGTGACCATTTGTACCATGCCAGACCGGGTTCAGGCTTCCGAGGTCATAAAACGGGTCATGAAGGGGTCACTGATTTGGGATGGGACCGAAAGATAGGAGAACCTTTCTCACCTGGATGTGTCTCCAATGACTGAGTCATTGAAGTAGCGCCATCTTGATTTTATTTTGTTATTCATCAAGCACAAAATTCAGAAAATGTTCAGTTCCATGGTTAAAGGGGAGCATTAAAATACAGGGATGTACTGGCTAAATATCAGGAACTCAGGAGATCTTTTTGAAGCAGAGATGATTTAGAGAAGCAGGTTTTTCTGCTGACCATCATTTTCGAAAATGCATCCACAAATACAAACCATGAAGAGATCTCTTTCCAATAATGGTAGCGGACTAAGAGTTTTGGAGTGGACTGTGTCCACTGATGCAAACCGGTGCACGTGTAACAACATGCCTCAAAGAAAGAAAGCAGAAAATGAGCCTTTGTAGCTTTGAAGTTCCATCGACACGCACTGAGAGTCACATTTAGGACAAAACCGTGTGCAGGGGTCAGATAGGGTCACGGAGGGACGCTGATTGACCCTATTTTAGCTCAATATCCTGTCTGAGTTCCTCCATGAACAGAGGCAGCCTTGATCCAAACTCCGGAATCAGATTGATCCTTGGTCTGAATGTGGATCAGATTTCAGCTTCGCTTGTTGCTCCTGCGTTTGCTTCTGATCTCAGGTGACATTTCGTCCCCTTACCGACGTCCTGCGCTGGACCCTACAAAGTCGCCTTTGTCCCTGAAATCACTCAGCCCTTAAAATTTGGGTTAATAGAAATATGGCTTATTTAAGAAGCAGACATTCCCCGAGCAGGACAGAGCTGCTGATGGACAGCCTGGATTCCTCTCGGCTAGGCATATGCTGATAACAAATTCATTTCACAAATACTATTGTGACAAACCATTTATCAAGGGTTATGATATTATTACAAAATAATAATATGTTTACTTATAACAGTTTGTATGGGACAACTTGTACTCCTTAGTCAGGGGCAAGTTTCCCAGCAAACAGAATGAAATAATTCCCTTTGTTGGGAAGAATATGGGTGGTGTTGCCTTCAAATACGGTCAAATTTGGTCAAAACAAGAACCTTTAGAAGACAGATGCCCTCAAGCATCTTTCTGAATGACACAGGTAAGTAGACCCTAAGGATGGACAAGAGTACTTGAGCACTCACTAAAGGAATTCGGGGAATTCACACATTTTCTCTGAGAAATATTTGAGCGGTTGTAATCATCAAAATGCACACCCCAATCTTTGATGGTCAAGTTCCTCAGATCGCAGTTTATCCTTGGTGTTTATGGATAAAAGTCCAATTTTAATTGGACACACAGGGATTGGAACATGAGTCACTGACTGACATTTATCACCTAAACTCTGGGGTCCCCGAATTCCTGACCTGTCGTCCTCTGAGAAATGTCCCGCTCTTACAGAGTCGCCTTTGTCCCCCAGCTCACTCAGTCCTCACAATTTAGTCTGACAGAAGCAGACGCTCTCAGAGCTCAACAAACCTGCTGATGGACAGTCTGGATTCCTCTCAACATCCATCGGGTCCTTCATAACACAGTCTTTATCCACGAGGATTACGGAGAGCAAGGGGGTACGATTTAATTCTTATCCGAGTGACTGATTTTCACTTATTCTACTCTTCTTGATTTATTCCTCACTGCATTGTGGCAATGTGAGCAACTCTAGTTGAGTCACGAGAATGAATCTTTCATGTTTGAGGTATAGCAGGGCGATAAAGCTGCAGGTCTTCAACATTGGTGAGAAACCTGGAAGGTTGATGGGCAGCTTGTTGGTCCTAATGAGACATGGTTTCAAGGCAGCAGAACATAAGAATGGATCTTAGGCACTTGTTGATGTAGATCTACATTACATTACATTTTTGGCATGACGCCCTTATCCAGAGCAACTTACATTTATCTCATTTATACAACTGAGCAGTTGAGGGTTAAGGGCCTTGATCAAGGGCCCAACAGTGGTAACTTGGCAGTCTTGGGACTTGAACTTCTGACCTTCTGATCAGTAACCCAGAGCCTTTAACCACTAAGCCTCCACTGCCTCAAAATCTACCGCTTCTGGTTGAGAAGGTTGGTGACCTTTGCAGTTTCTCTCTGTATTGGACGTATAGTGATTAGGTGATAAGAATGGACTATCATTAAAAGCTGCTAAATGACTGTACACTTAGCAGGGCAATAAAGCTGCAGGGCTTCAACAGCAATGTGAATTGAGTCCTCTTCCACTGGTGAGAAACCTTGAACGTTAAAACATTCAAAACCAAAAGCTGCAGGTCTTCATCAACAAGTGCCTAAGGTCCATCCGCAACATCTGCCGGCCTCAAATCACCACAAACACCAATCTTAAGGAGAAAATCTACAAACTGTCCATCAACCAGCAAACTGGCAAAGTGACAGAAACGTTCTGTCAGCGCTGCTATGAGGCTCATCCTAAAATCCACTAATATCAGCGAGGCGTAGGAATTCACCAAACTCACGGAGCTGATACAAATACAGCAGTGGCGATGGTAAAACGTGAACAAAACATGCTAACGGACAGAGGACAATCTCCTTACTACCTCAAGTTCACGTTGAAGAATGTGTTTATGTAAGAATGCGTTTTCTACACGAGCAGATCTACGCATCACACTGATTGATGACGTGAGCAGAGATAAGTCGTAATGTTCTTTAAACACAGGTCTATCGGAAGAGGATCTTCATCGTATAACCTGAAATGGAGAACCCACGTTAACACACAGTCGGTTATAGTGGGCAGCAGAAACTTTTATGGCAGCCATATTGGCTGTTGTTGTTCTGGTGGATCAATGATGTGAGGTAACGCAGGTGACGCAGATTCATGTATTGTAATATGTAGCGTTCAGTTAAATAGATAGTCACACACTTTTATACACAAACAAATCCTGTGCGACAGCTGAACCTCTTCTGGGAAAAATAGGTGGAGGAAAGCGTGAGATTAAATTGGATCCGTCCACCTGTTTCAGCTTGTCACAAGCACTTCAAGCGTGTTAAAGCGTGTTAAAACTGAACATCCCATAAATATGCACAATATTTTAATGCAAATTCATCCGGACTATTTTCCACAACAATTCTTTCTTTCTTTCTTTCTTTCTTTCTTTTTATTGTCATGCACATACACTTCCCAACAGCATGCTGTCATTTTGTTGTAATTCAGTGAAAAGTCACACAAACACACAAGCATATTAACTTCAGTCATATATTAGCAAACCATAGAAAATACAGCAGAAATGGCACCCAAAGTTTAATACAGTAATATCTGTTTAAATATAACACAACACTTTTCAAAAGGTTTAACCAGTGAGAATCGAAAGCTTTGTAAACTGAGCTAATCAAAATGGACTGCACTGGATCATCAGATACACGCAATTCTTATGTCTCTAAACTTTTATTAAAAGTCATTGCTAAATCTACAAAAAAGGTCATTTTTTTTATGTCCAGGTCATTTTTTTTTTATGTCCAATGTTTTACCTGAAAATCTAATAAATTTATTGCATAGTAACAACATATTGTGGGGGAAAAAAAAACATTTATATGTAAATACAAACCCATAAGTGCTTGCATCCAGGCCCAAAAGTCTGAGTCCACTTTACATTGAATGAGGTATAAAAACAAATACACATTCTAATTATATTTTACAAACTAGATTTAGATTTTTTCCATCAGCCATTGATCCAGTACCCAATGTTCTAGCTGTATTATCATTAATATATTTTTAGTTCGGCACCAAAAGAAAACAGTGGTACTTCGGGGGCGGGGTTAGCAGCCCTATTTGCTGCTGATTGGTTACGTGTAATACATAACGCAATGTGGTACAAACTAGGGCTTTAAGTAATATTTATGCATTCATAGGTGAAAGTCCAGATTCGAATTTTTAAGATCCCATATGTTACTATTAGTCACCTACCACAACTATATAGAAAAACAATTTAGCTAAATGACCTCGTCACATGACTTAGGAACAGTGGAAATGTTCATTTTGGCAACCGAAATGTTTCCACCTCTGTAACACGGCTGCTGCTAAATCATTTGAACGCCCTAAATGTACGATGAGTAATTTCAAATAATAAACGTGACGCCATCATAACTCCTGAACACCTGAAAAATCCCGTATGGAAACAGTTTAGATTTGATCGTATAAATGGCGTGTTTTCACCTCCCGTGTTTTACGCAATACGAATGTAAATGTTTGCTAATTTTGTACTGAACAGCACTGTTCTCAAATCTGATCGGTCAAAAGCTCTCGAGGAATTTTTTGCAGAATTGAATTCTCAAATTTGACTGCTCAGAAGGTTGATATGGTACGAATGATAAGCTTTCTGTAAGGAGATGTTTATGTGACACGTCTGGAAGGAGTCTCCAGTGTCAGTGCTTTTGTGACGGTCAGAAGTAAAGTTTTCCGACAATATGAAGCAGTGGAATAACCTTTATTCAGGTATTTTGAACTCGCTATACATTAAAAAGGAGAACATGAGCCCTTATCGTATGCAGTCACACCTCAGTAAAGAAACCGTTACGTTTCCGTCACCCCATGGCTATGCGATGCTTTTCACCGATAACACGATGTCAAACCTCAGAGCTCACACGGACACGAAATGTCCTCCAGGGTAAATTCATAAACAGCCATTTGTGAAACTTGAGTGCAACATAATGCAGTTTGAGCCTCGAGAGCTGCCATTCACAAAGATCTGAATCTCCGTGTTAGCTTAAGGCACTCGCGCCACATCTATAACAACTCCATTAGAGCCAATACCAGAGACGCTAAATGGGACTGTTAGCTGTTAGCGCTGGTGGTAAGAAAGAAGGACAATGCACTGAGTGAAAAAAACCCTGTGAATGGGTCAACAAATATGGCCAATTATTTCTCTGTAATGATAAATCCTGAATAATAAACTAGCTAGCATAACATAGCTGTTAGCACTGACAGGAAAATATAATGGATTAAGCAGAGTAAAAATCTCAGAGGCATGAAATGAGAGCTAGCTGTTAGCAGTAAGGGCACAATTCACAAGAATATAACGACCAATTATTTAAAAGATAAAAGTAAACAATACTCCTTGTTAAACTAGCATAACACACCAGAACAGCATCATTAGCCATTAGCACTGACATCAATTTCATCTCTTTCTTGATTCATCTGGTGGTGAAACCAAGTATAATATAGCATGGATGCTAAACAGTGTGAAGAAAGTAAAATGGAGCCAGCTGTAGACATTGTGAAAAAAAAAAACTTTCCTCACTGTAAACTTGTCAGGGTTAAAAGTTCCAGAGAAATCTGAGTGAAACTCCACTGAGCCGAAACAAATCCAATTCAACTTTAGAGAAAAAAACAACAACTTCTAGATCATTCTACAGCCCAACACAACTCTTCGTGCGGCATCAATCAGTCCCAGTTCCACACCTGCATCAAATTAGCATTAGCGCGCACTCCTTAAAAGAGTTCAGCGACACGATGGCTAATTAATTTGCCGCTTCAAAGCATGGGATGACACTAGACTCGTCATCCAAAACAAGAGAAAATGAGCCGCGATAATTAGCATAAACGTTTCCATTTCCATAAAACGCCAGCGATTTCCCATTGTGCTTGGGTGAAGGAGTGCAGTCGTGTCACGAGTCGAGTTTAGCGCAGTTTACGTAGCTTGTGCTCCAGCCGCTGCTCTTGGAGGGCTTTAACAATGCACGAGGTCGCAAATGGATTCGGTGTTGAAAAACGTGTCAAGATGAGCGGCCGCTGTTTTGTCGAGTGAGCAATTACAGCAGGCGTAAATCGCGTAGCTGTTAAACAAGCCGACACGCAGACATCCAAACCCGATCCCACACAAAAATTTGTGATGTAGATGTATTTCGGACACGCTGTACATGCTGTATGGTAACATAAATAGACATATAAATAAATAAATGTGCCTTTATGAGTAAAAGTTCTTTAGAGTGATGCTATAGAAGAACCATCGTCAACATCATAGTAACTAGAAAATGTACATGAACATAAAAGGTTTATATTACAGAAATAACGTCCAGATCATTTTCACCCTTAAAGCATGAAGTTTCCATCAGGCACAAATTCAAATCCAGAATGATCCTGGTGTCCTGTCACGGAGAACTACTGAGCACGGTTCTCATAATGGAAGTTGAGGGTGCCAATACTTTAATACAAGGATTGTTCTTATGAAGGCGGCATCAGAAACAAATGTTGGACTGAAGGGTTCTGAACGGAGACAAAATGGATGCTCTGTGATGTTGCTCTGAAGGCAATTTTTATTTTTATGGGTCTTAAGAGAGTGTTAAGTCTCTAACATTTACCTGGAGATACCTCTCTCTCTCTCTCTATCTCTCTCTCTCTCTCCCTCTCTCTCTCTCTCTAGATGCTAAGTGTGATGGTGTGGATGCTGTTAGCCGGGATCTTGGCATCTTTGTCGTCGCCGCTGATGCGAAACACGATGTGTGTGTTGGATGGGATGGTGGACGTCCCGCTGAGAGGTTTTCCCAACCAGCTGTGAGCTCCACGCTTGTACATCCTCACCGTCACCTACAACGACCAGAAATAATCATGTTCAGCACTCTAACATCAGCACGCTAACATCAGCATGCTAACATCAGCATGCTAACATCAACATGCTAACATCAGCACGCTAACATCAGCATGCTAATGTCAGCACACTAACATCAGCATGCTAACATCATAACAGCTTGTTAACACTGAACTCAAATCCCTAGTACCTGTGAGAGAATATGATTCAGATTCTAATTCAGATCCAAATTCTGATTCTAATTCTGATTCAGTTTTAAACTCTATTTTTAGTTCTGATTTTGACTCGTTTAAATTTAGATTCTGATTTAAACTCTACTTCAAACTCAGATTCTAATTCTGCTTCAGATTAAAATCCTGTTTCTGACTTTGATTCTGAGTCTAATTCAGATTTGAATTCTGATTCATATTCATATATATATATTTATATCTGATTCTAATTTTTATTAAATTTCACATATCAAATTTGAATTAGATTCAAATTCTAACACAAATTCTCATTCTGATTCAGATTAAAATCCTGTTTCTGAGTCAGATTTTGACTCTGATTTTGATTCTTACTTCAATTTAGATTCTGATTTAACGTACAATACAAATTCCCATTCTAATTCTGCTTCAGAATAAAATCCTGTTTCTGACTTTGATTCTGAGTCTAATTCAGATTTGCGTTCTGATTCATATTCTAATTCAAATTATATTTGAATTCAGATTCATGTTCTGATTCCAGTTCAGATTCTATTCTGAGTCTAATCCTTATTTCACATTCCTATTAGATTCAATTCTAATACAAATTCTGATTCCGATTCAGATTAAAATCCTGTTTCTGATTCATATTTGGATTCTAATTCAGATTCTGATTCAGGTTTCGATTCTTATTTCACTTTAGATTCTGATTTAAAATCCAACACAAATTCCCATTCTAATTCTGCTTCAGATTAAAATCCTGATTCTGAATCAGATTCTGATTCTAATTCTGAATTAGATTCAAATTCATTCCGATTCATATCCGAAATCGTGTTCCAATTCAGATTATATTCCGAGTCTAATTCAGATTTAAACGATGATTATAATTCTAATTATGTTTCAAATCTTGATGGGAGTCTCATTCCATTTCGGATACAGATTCAAATTCTAAATCAGACTTAAATTCAGATTTTGATTCAGATTTAAAATATGCCTCTGGTTCAGATTCAAATCCTCACTCATGTTGTAATTCACATTCTGGTTTTGAATCTGATTCATTTATGCTTCTAATTCAGATTCAATCTCTGATTTACCAACTTTAGTTATTTAGACACACTTATTTCATCTTGATGCCATTAACACACGTCCTTCACATGACCTTCAGTTGTCGTGTCAGCTGTCGTTCTCCCAGCATCTTCAGATGAAAACATCAGGATTACGTCGTAGAATTGAATACTTCAGAGTTGTTCTTATTCACTTTGACAGATATCGTATGTAATAAGTGATAAACATTAGGTTCACGGATAAAGAACAGGTTTTAGTAACCTCTAGAGGTCACACAGGTCACGACCCTGACTGAGACCTTTTCATATCTGTCTAGCCCTCTCCGGACATCCGTGACCTTGTTTGACCTTTGCAGGGCAAGCTGTTGCTCACAGGCTGACCAGGAGGATCGATTCAGACTCGATTCAGTTAGACGCCACCTGGACACGAGCATCATCAGAATGACAAACCAGAACTGGAGAATAAGAAAAAAAAAAACGACGACACAGATCGTCATGTTACGGAGAAACCTCAAAGAATCGTGAACGCCTCTGTCCTGAAGATTCACCTCTGACACTGGAGACTCCTTCCGTAAACGATAAATAAACTTCCCCTTACAGAAAACTTTACCACATCGACGCTTACGTGGAGCGAGTCCCTGTGAACGAGCTGTTACTATAGAAACGATCACATATCGTAAACCTGCCATCTGAACCGGACTCGTTAATCAACACCTTCAGATTCGAGAGCTCAACAATAACGCTTGAGTCTGATTACACACTCAGGAGGATGTTATATGAATCACTTTGAAGTCTGCGATTAAATGAAATACGACGTGAATAAGCTGTGATGTGCATCAGTGTGTGTGTGTGTGTGTGTGTGTGTGTGTGTGTGTGTTAATGTCCCGCTGTGCGACTCAGTGATTCAGTGTATCAGCAGGACACACACTTCAGCTTCAAACAGAGAAGCAGTGCATCTTTGAACCAAGCCAAGATTGGACTCGGATTTCTCTCGCTCTCTA
>JANDJT010000032.1:1195389-1207817 GCA_024331685.1 Stegophilus panzeri | reverse complement strand
TAAACAAAGGGTTATATAGCTGTGGCATAGCAAAACACACTCTAAACAAAGGGTTATATAGCTGTGGCATAGCAAAACACACTCTAAACAAAGGGTTATATAGCTGTGGCCTAGCAAAACACTCTAAACAAAGGGTTATATAGCTGTGGCATAGCAAAACACTCTAAACAAAGGATTATATAGCTGTGGCATAGCAAAACACTCTAAACAAAGGGTTATATAGCTGTGGCCCAGCAAAACACTCTAAACAAAGGATTATATAGCTGTGGCCCAGCAAAAACACTCTAAACAGAGGATTATATAGCTGTGGCCCAGCAAAAACACTCTAAACAGAGGGTTATATAGCTGTGGCCCAGCAAAAACACTCTAAACAGAGGGCTATATAGGGTTAGAAGGCTATACTAAAATCCCCTTAGATGTAGTTTAGCCTAAACACCTTAGACAAATGGTTAGACAAGTCTAGCTTAGCAAAAACACCCTAAACAGATGGGACAACTGTAGTTTAGCCTAACCACTATAGAAGGAGAGTTAGACAGTTATATGAGATGTATAAACATGATCAGCAATGGGTTAGACCACTGTAGCTTAGCCTAAACACTCTAAGCAATGAGTTAGACAGTTATAGCTTAGATTAAATAACCTAAACAGAAGATTAGAAAGCTAGAATGTAGCCTAAACACCCTAAACAATTGGCTAGACAGCTGTATCCTCTGTAAATAAGGGTTATAGAGGCATAGGCTCCGTTACCCTAGCATAGTTATCCTGAGCATGGGCTTAGATGTATTTAGATGTATCTATGCTAAACACTCTAAGCATGGCTGAGCACATGTCTATGACAATATTTTAGGTTACAGAAGCCGACGCCTCTGTTAAGCCCATTCACAGTGTTTAGAGTTACAGCTGTCTTACCCTCTGTTTAGGGTGTTTATGCTAAGCTCCAGCAGACTAAAACTTAGTTTAGGTTGTTTAGCGAAGGTTACATACATATAAGCCCATGTTTCAGGTAAGAACACTAGGTTAGAGGAGGAGTCCACATCCCCGTTTAGCCAAGATGAAACACTATAAACATAAAAAAAAAAAAAAAAGGGTTTTAGATATCTGTAGCATGTAGCATGGGTTAAATAAGTTTATTAGGATGCATGATCCTAAGGCAGGTGGCTAGAATGAACACCAATCCATCTTCAGTCAGGCGGCATGTAACAGAAAAGCCATATGAAACTCACTCCTGTGTCTAAAGCGTGTAGCCTGTGGACAAAACACCTCAGCTAAGGTACATAATCAATCCCACACGCTCTGTTCTAACAGATTAGCCTGACCGAGCTGATAGAGCCCCTCCTATTTACCTTAGCACTTCCTTAAAGACCCTGAATAGTAAATAATGAATGCATTACACTGGCTAATGCTAGATTAGCTCCTCAGACGATTGATATGGTGCTAGTTGCCTGCGGGGCATGTGAAATGTTAATGCTAGCGTGGTGAAGAAAGGACACTCATTTGTTTTCCGATGTGTCAGTGTTGTGGTGGAGGAGGTACGCTAGCTCCATTATCGCGAGCGAGACATGGTGATTTAGAGAGCAGACCCGACAACTGATGAGGCCGCGTGAACGGGAGTGTTTATGATTCATGCTGAGAAATGTAACACTCTAAACTAGAGTTATGAGACGATTTTTAGGCACAGTAAGTAAGTCAGCATAACCATCATAATCCGAGTGCGTTCACTGGGATCTTCTTAAACACGTTATTCGTTCCAGGAAGGTAAAAACTCCAATATATACACCTTTAAATCGCCAGCGGTTGGCGTTTATGAACGAGTCAGCTCTATTCGGTGAACATCGAGAGCTGATTCACATGGCTGGGCCCGATTTTTTTTTCAAACGATTCCATGGAAACCTTATTTCAACATCTGAGCCGTTCTGTTTATGCGAATCACAACAGTAGCTCCGTTTCATCCCATCGCCCGCATCGTGGATTATTTTCCTACGACAGCACAACAGGGACATTGTATTTCTTACACACTGCTCCAGATAAATAAGCACAATTCCACTTCATACAGATAAAAATACTCCGTCTTGAACGTTACACTGTTGTCACAGAGAGCAAATATTTCTCAATCTAGCTTCTGTACGGAGTTAAGTGTCTTCTGTGAGACCGGTTTTCAAGTCAGAAAATAAAAACCGATTCTCAACGTTTTTATCACGATATTGTCACGAGTGTCTCGTTTGAGATTCAGCCTCGTCATTAGGTCACGAATTTCTCACGATCTTTTTGATAAATCGCCGGAGTCTGAGTGACAGCAATTTGACGGACATGCGAGAATATTGTACGTGTCTCGATGTGTCTTACTCTCATCGGTGCATATCTGGAGCCATTCATTTTAAAGATCAAAGAGGGAAAAAAATTAATCAGAACTTTATGATAAACGTCTCTTTGTTGCTTTTAACGGATTTAAAAGCTTTTCAAACTGGAACTCGAGGCCTGGGATTTCATTTCTGTTCCAGAAAGACAGACATTAAACACTAAAAGGACCTCGTTTCAGAGTTCGAGACCAGTTATGAGCTCTGCGTGTATCTCAGATCTTCTCCACACAATGCTTTCACCCAAACAAACAGCTCTCTGCGTTATTGCTATTTGCACTGACTGCACATGTTCAATATAAAACAGAAATTAATGTTTCATCAGATTTTGGTTCAGATCTGGTGCACACACACACACACACACTTCTGCATGACACAGGCATAAAAAAGAGGATATTAGTTCAGAGATTAGGAATATTTAATTCTGGCATAAATACACAGAAACGTCCGATAAAGATCAGAATTAGAGGCGAACACTGAAAGGACTTCATATCGACAGCTGATAGCCAAATCAGCTCATATGAGCTCAATAAAGCGATCGCTTCCCTCGGCACTGACCCACACTTCAGAGAGAGATGGAGCCGATAGCGCAGGCCCAACCTCAATAAACCCACAACAAAAGGAGTCAAAGAAGGAGAAATTAAAGTGAAGCAGGACGCAATATCGGCCGAATTCGAACATAAAGCCCGTCGTACAGGATTTAATATTGTCTCCAATCAGAGAACAAAGCACGAGCGCATCGTCACCTTATTATTCCTCTACCGCTGCAACTTTTCCCTTTATTCACTCCTTTATTTCAGATGCACCGCATTCAGTCCTGATAGCGCAGAAAGCTTACATTATATATTGTAATATAATCTGGTGCAAACGCTATCGCCGATAATGAAGACGGTCTTAATTACAGTCCATTTAGAGCCATTGTTTTAGGTTTAAACCATTTAGACGCGTCGACGCACCAATTAGGCCGAGCGCTTCACTGTTCTCAATTAGCGTCTGATCGTAAAACCAGCCTCACCTTTTGATCCGTCTTTCAAAGCTTTAATTACCACGTTTATCTCCTAAAAATAGAGCTTACAGTATGACGAAAAAATATCATCATTTTTCTACCATAAATGTCCCATCGTACACTTTATGACCAAAAGTTTGTGCACCCCTGATCATCACTTGAATATGTGCTTGTTGAAGAGCTTATCCCAGATTTTATTCCCCATGTGTTTGCTGTTATAATAACCTTCTCCAGTCTTCTGGGAAGGCTTTACACTAGATTTTAGGGCGTGGCTGTGGGGATTTGTGTTCATTCAAGACACACAAGAGCATTAGTGAGGTTGAGGTCAGGCGCTGATGTTGGGATGGTGAGGAGGCTCCAGTTCCAGTTCATCCCAAAGGTGTTCAGTGGGGTTGAGGTCAGAGCTCTGTGTAGGACACTCACGTTCTTCTACCTTCTTCCAACCTTACCTTATTCCATGTCTTCATGGAGCACACTTTGTGCACTGGAACAGGTTTGAGCCTCTTAGTTCCAGTGAAGAGAAATTGTAATGCTACTGCGTACTGTACAAAGACATTCTATACAATTGTCTGCTTCCAAATTTGTGGCAACAGTTTGGAGAAGAAGCACATATGGGTGAGATGGTCACGGGTGCACATACTTTTGGCCATGTAGTGTATGTTTATCACCTGTAAAGACATCTGATATGTGTGAAAGTTCATTTCAAAATGTTATTCCCTGAAATCACACAGCTCAAGTAAACACTACTATTGCCATCATGTCAATAATATATGTGAATAAATCAATAATATGTAAAAAATTAATGTGTAAAAATCACGTCCTGTGTAGAAACAAAAACACACACACACACACGATAGGTCGTATTCAGAGTCTGCGACTTCAGTCTAAACGTTAGGTCAATATTCACCTGGGGAAAGTTCCTCGTGTTCAGAGTCGGGTTCTGCGCCTGCTTAACTTTAAGTGTTTGGATTATTAAAATAACCTGTGTGTAGTTCACACCTCCGAGTGTGACAGATTTTTCCGGATTGTTTTATGATGTAACAAAAGCAAGTTAAATTATTAAGTTAAGTAACAACATACTCTAATAAAATAACATGGTATTACGTGATTACGTTAAAATTTATATTCTGGACTGATATATTTCTGTAAAGCTGCGTAGTGACAATTTCCATCATTAAAAGCACTATACTAATAAAATTGAATTGAATTAAGTCAAAATAACAACACGGTACCTAGAAATCATGAGATCTGAAGTTAAATAATAGTATATTCAGTTGAAATAACGAAACAAGTTAAATAATGATATACTTAGATATGAATTAGATTCTAAATTATAAATTAGACATACTCTGGTGAAATAGTATGATGTTACATTAAATAATGACATACTGCATTGAAATAATGAGATATTAAGTAAAAAGTAACAACATGCTACATAGAAATAGTGAGATTTTAAGTTAAATAATATTATACTCAGTTAAAACAATTAGATAAGTTAAATTGTTTGAAATAATGAGATATTACGTAAAATTACAAGACACGACATTGAAATCTAAAGGAGTTATCGCGTTAAATAGCTACTTTCTACATTCAAAAGACGAGATATTAAGTCGGAATAACAACACATTTTGTAGAAATAGTTAAGTAATGACGTACTATATAGAAATAACGAGATGTTACGTACAATAATCAGAAATTAAGTTAAATAACGGCGTACTACGTTGAAATGGAGAGATATTAGATAACATAATGAAAATACTACGCTGAAAAATCTAAATCACTTAAGTAAAAATAAGAAGATATTACGTTAAATAATGACTTGTGGTTCTTTGCAGGTTAAAGCTACTTTTCCAAATCAGTGATTCAGAGAAGTTGGTCATTTGATCAGATCTGCGAGGGGAAAACAGCGTAAGGCTGTAATCTAAACGCTGACTGACTGACTCCCCTTTTCTAATTCAATTACACTTCCACGGGATTTTCCCCATATGTTCTGAGTTCATTAATCCTGCAGTAAATAGGCTGTGTTTAAGGGCGAGGATTATCAGTGTGAATTATTCAATCAGGACGTAATGAGGGAGCTGAAGAGGGTCACAGCTGCCGTGTGCTCCATTACGGTCGCTCGCATTACAGCCTGAATCCGTTTAGCACAAGATCTCCGTCCATTTACACCGCCTCTCTGTTTTCTCTCATTTACAGGCTCATGCTCACGTGTCAGTACAAGACGAGTCAGATCTCGTGTTTTAAATTCCGTATTAGTGACTTTTAGCGTTTAAGCCTTTAATCTTAAGGTCGCCTGCAGTCACGTCATTAAAAAAAAAACATCAATTACATGTTGAAACAGACAAATGAAGCTGAGTTATTGATATTTTTACGTGACCAGGTTGTACATTTTCGTTCCGTTGAATTGATTTACATTCGAATGCGTTAAAAAGTCTGGTAAAAATCGCTGTAAATCCTTCAAAGCTAGAATATTTCATTGAGGAATTGGTATTTATTAATTAAAGTGGGGGAAAAACCCCACATAAAAACTCTTTAAGGCTTGTGGGAAACTACTACTTCCTGTCACAGTGTCCATTTTGATATAATTTAGTTTAAAAGTAAATTTAAGGTGAATAGCGGTGACGTATTGCTTCGTATAGCTTCATGATGCTAGTCGTCAGCTAACTGGCTGACAGCTCATTTATAAACACGTTATATAAACATCAGAGTGCTGCTTTTGTGGTGGCTAATTAACCTAAAACATGAACACAGAGACATGCTATTGTCCTCCTCGTTTAAAAAATCCCATGACGTGCTGATGTGTGATTTTATAGAGAATTAGGAGGTAAGGTGGATAACTCATTTCTTTTATCCAGATGTGCAACATTAAGAAAACAGTGAGGCAAACATGTCATGTGAAATAAAGTACTTATTTAGTTTTTTATTTTTCTAGAGCCACACCCAGTCTTTTCTATTGGCCCAGAAGACTGAGGCTTGTGAATTCTCAGGTCAAAGTTCACCTAGATAAAGTCAGCTTCCTGAAGCAAATCCACGGCTTTAACAGTTTGTGTCCTTTCCCCTTCAGTGAACTGGCCTTTCCACTGGAAACTCCCAGTTTAAATATGTCAATATGTAAATTAACAGGCAAGTGTATGACGATGTGTGTGTGTGTGTGTGTGTGTGTGTGTGTGTGTTTATGGAAAAGATTTTAGGTGAGACAGACTTCTGTTTCTTGCTAGCTACATTAGCGTTTAATCTCCAGTGTAAAACTAAAAAAGTAAACATCATACAATAAACATGTCTGTCTGTCTTGTTGATGTTTTGTCTGTCTGTCTTGTTGTTTTGTCTGTCTGTCTTGCTGATATTTTACCTGTCTGTCTTTTATGCAGTCATTCTATCTTTGTCGTTCTGTCTGCCTGTCTGTCGTTAAAATTTGTTTGAATTTCTGCCTGTAATTCTGTCTGTCTTTTTATCTTAGTTTTTTTTGGTCTGTCTTTCTTTCATTTTATCGATCTGTCTGTCATTCGGTCTTCCCTGCTTTTATTCTGTCCTTCTGTCATTTTGTCTATTTGTCATTCTTTTTTTTTCTACATCCGTCCGGAATTTCGTCTCTGTCTCTCTTTCTATCATTTTGTCTATCTGCCATTTTGTCAGTTACTGCAGCTGTCTGTCATTCCGTTTCTTTTTTGTGTACCAGTCTGATTGTTATTCTGCCATTTTATCTCTCTGTTGCTTCGTCTGTCCGTCTGTCCGTCTTTCTATCATTTTGTTTATCCGTCTTTTCATCATTTGGTCTGTCGATTTTTCTGTGTGTCATTCTGTCATTTGGTCTGTCTGTTCGTGGCCTTTTTTCTGTCTGTCTGCCTGTTTGTTGTTATATCATTACGTCTCTCTGTCTGTCTGTCTGCCTGTCTATCATTTTGTTATCTCTTTGATGTCATGAATAGAACCAGAAGGAAGCGATGTTGAGCCTGAAAGCTTTTCTGTAATTATAATGGCCTTTAGTTTCACATGTTATTAACACACACACATTGAGAGACCTGCAATTGCCTGTGAGTCATATTGGGAATAAAAATGAGTATGTTTTTTAAAAAAGACCCTCTTTTTAAAGAGCCTAAATGTGGACACGGCTCCTCTCCACAGTTCATGTACAATACCGAGTGTCACCTCAAAGTGCTCGCCAGCTTTGCTAAAGTTTAATTGTTCAATTATCATTTGCTGGCGCGCGGGAACCCTGCAGCACTGAAGCCTCAATTTCGAGGCCCCTTTTTTCAGGCCTGTATTAGTGATAATGGCGGGCAATTATACAGAGGGTCCTCTCGCTAAAGCTGTTCCTCAGCACCTCGCCGGCTCCGCTGTGTATTTACGGGGATAAATTAGCGGCGTTTGTTGTGGGGGAGACCAGACAGGAACAGACACAAATCATCTGCCGAGGTCGTCCCTGTACAACGGGGGTCAGTGTGTGTATGAAAGCACGGAATCACAAAGTGTGACCACATTCATTATCTAATTCACAAATAAGCTAAGCCTTTGGGTTTAAAAGCGCCACATGTGGAACACGAACGTGCTAAAAGGCCGAGTGTGTGCGTGTAATCATTACTGACCGTGAAGTTTGATCATTTCTCTATTTGAAGATGGCGTTATTTTACACTACGGAACATGTTATCTCAGAAAACCAATAAAGGCAAACATATTTGCTATTTCAGGAATAAAATACTTAGCAAAAAAATTGCAAAACACATTTTATTCCTCTTATATCCACTGCAATCTGTCAACAGTTACAATGTTCATCTATTAAAGAATGACATGGCGTACTTTTTATCCATTTATAGATACATTTCATGTTGTGGAAAGTTAGTTCCTATTCTCACTTACGTTATAGCAGCTATAAACTTAATATTACAGCTTAACCCCTGACTGTTACAAAGCGCTGACGCTGGAGACTCCTTCCGTGAATGATAAATAAACGTCTCCTTACAGAAAACATAACAGTATCAATGATTACACACGTTTTTAAATCTGTTCATGTGGAGAGCAGTCAAGATCATTTACTTGTTTAAATGTTCTTTTTTTACAGGATGTACTGTTATACATTTGCTTCTTTCTGTCATTCATTCACATTCTTGATGTTATTTCACGGATTTTCCTCACACACACACACACACACACACTTCCTTGCTTCTATATAATTTAATATTTATTATTATTATTTCTCAGGTTCCTGTCTGTGTGGAGTTGCATGTATATATATATATATATATATATATGTTCTCCACATGTGCGTGTGGGTTTCCTCTGGGTTCTCCGGTTTCCTCCGGTCTCATAAAAACATGCCTGTAGGTGGATTTAGCGACTCGAGGTGTGAATGAGCGTGTGAACGTCCTGGTCTTTCTGCAGGATGTATTCCCTTTTTTGAAGATGGATGAAATAATGAATGAACGTCACGTAGCGTAGAAAACAATCCACACTCCGTCCCTGTTCCATGTCATACATCGCTAATGCACTCTAAACAAACCATTCAGATGCTAATTTACACCACACACACACACACACACAAATAAATACCAGCGTGCACGGATTCCTCCCTGCACTTGTTTACATGCTCCGGCATCAATTACGGAATTCCTCGCGTCGGTTAGCCACATTGTAAGAGAATCCGCGAGGCTAATTGGTGTGATTTCTTTTGTGTCTTGTCTCCCGTGTCTGTTTTTCACACCGTGGAATGAACATCTAGCCGCTGGGACGATCATCCTGCCAGGCTGATGAAGGCATTTCATACAAAACTGCATGCGTAATTACTCTCATATTCACAGACTGAAACTGACAGATAACGATGCCTTTCATTTATTATTTATTTTTTTTTATTTTTTTTCGACACTGGCTGCATCCAAAGATATAATTTTTTTAAAAGAACAAAGTGTCCTGCTTTTAATTTTGTGTGTGCGAAACTAAAACCCCATGCGTAGAGGGTTTATAGCAGATGCAGTTTAAACGCAACAGGGGTATTATAAACGCAAAGCAAAAAAATTGTCCTCAAATTTTTGGTGGTAAAAAAAAAAAGATATCATTTGGAATTCTTAATTTAAAAAAAAATACAGTTGGAAATGCACTTTCACGCAGCTTTTTTGCACTTTCAAACACATACGTCTGAGGAAACGAAACACCGCTGCGTTAAAGTTGCTACGTAGTTAGTTTATCAGTTGACGAGCTAGCTGTTAAGCTAACTACATTTAACCTAGATTGCTAACATTTACATTCACATTTAACATTTGTTCGTTTAGCGGACGCTTTTATCCAAATGAGGAAATACAAGCAAAGCGATATATCAAGAGGAGAACAATACAAGTAGCGCTACCATACAAGCTAATTAGCATACAAGCTAATCAAGCTAATTAGCATGCAAGCTAATCAAGCTAATTAGCATATTTTGTCCACTAGCTAACTTCAAAAGCATTAGATTACACGTGTAAAAATAGTCCCACGTTTTAGTTCCTTAAAAAATTTTCAATATTCATCCTTGAAAAGACGAATGAAAGGCTTTCTTTCACTCTAGAGCAAATCGAGACGTTTTGAACGCCGGTTAATCGACTTTGTTCTCGCTGACCTGCTGAGATCCTGAGATTCGCTTGATTATGATTATCCGATGTATATGTAGATGTAATTAAGCTGGTTTATAATTAAAAGAGCTTAAATATATATATTTCTCTCTTCATTACTAAAACATTCCGTCCCGTGTAGTGCACTGGCTTTTAGCATTACGCTGTACAAATCGTGACGCTGTAGTGAAAGTATTCTTGCGTATAAGATCTTCTGTAAACTCTTATTTAAATCGAACCAGGTGAAAAAGAACATTTTTTTGGCACCTTCACTGTTTGAATCTGAAACTGGAGAAGGAGCTAAAACCTAAACTGCAGCTGCTGTTGCCATCTAGAGGTTAATCACAGAGCACACACACACACACACACACACACATCATCCATTCCATTTTCATTAATCCCAGTCAGCATTAAATCGCTCATCCCTCTCTCTGACAGCGGTGTGTTTATTACAGAGCAGAGGTTTACAGTATCTCAGTGCTGTTATTTGTGCTGTGGTGCATTCTGGGATGTCATGATGAGGTCGTGTTCAATTCCATCAGCCCTTCTAGTGAAAACAGCACTCGAACAGGCTCCCTATTTCAGCACAGTGACCCAGGAAGTGAACACAATCTGAAGTCTTATTCAGGGCGTTATGGAAAACAACACTGCATCCAGTTTTAATAATCTGATCTCAGAAAGACTCAGAAAGACTCAGATATTCATTATAGAGCATATTGTACAAAGAAATAGCTGATGCTTTGTGTATAATATCCATTAAAACACTAATATACTGCATTATAGGGTATTATTCGATAGTATCTTGATATAGATGATTTTTGATAGTTAATATAGTCTGTCCTGATGGCGGCCATCTTGGTTTTTCAGTTATTTGTTTATTTTCAGTCATACAAGGCCGAGCTCATATCTACATATCAAAAATACGTGAAATTTATCGCTTCACAACGCAGATCTTTTATTTCTGTTAAAGGGCAGCGCAAACAACGTGCAATTTTCACTTTACATGAAATAACATCAAAACAATGCAAAACAAAACTTTTTATGTTATGTGTAGTGGATCCCATTAAGCACCTATGCCCTTAATACGCCCTGCTACGTAATGGAAACCATTTGGTAATGGTTTGTAATGGTATTTGTAGTGGAAACCATTAGAATTTATGTGGTTTCTGTTGTGTGTGTGTGTGTGTGTGGGGAGGTTCAGCATGGAAGGAAATGCACTTTAAGTTTTTACAGAGAAAACTGAATGAATGGATTATTCCGTATATAATGGAAAAATATCCTGTTTATGCCCCAAAAAAAGGACTGCCACTGTATAATTCTTGCCAAAAATACAAGTCTGGAACTGTAGACCCTTATTATAATTTTTAAATCCATAACATTATAACTAAGGTCTGAAGGAAATGAGGAGAAGGTGGGGAAAAGAAACAGGAAGGGGTACAGTGAAGAAAAAAAGGTATTGATATTGAGATGCATCACACAGGTGCTGAAACAAAAACCAGACCAAAGCCGTAGGGAAAATAAAAGACCCTTCGGAATGTTCTTGTGACCTTACGCCTCGTCCCCTACGTCTCACTCACTACATCTCGCTCCCTACGTTGCCCCCTCCAGGGTCTCCTGGGTGCTATAGATCACCATCTATCACCTAATTACTGCCACAGTATCGGTTTAATGATCACCAATCAGCTGCGTCTATTTCACGCCCGACTGAGGCACTCAAAGAGCAGCTGAGCCGCACACACACACACACACACACACACACACACACCCTCCTATGAAGTGAATCATATGTGTCCTGTCACTAATTTGACTCTTGTGAGAAAATGAGGTTAAAAGGTGACATGACACTTATAGTTTGAAGGAGTCTGAAATGTTCCCTACTCCCTAATCCCTACACACTACATAGTGCCAAAGTGCATTATGGATGCTCTGTAATTCTACAAATCATGGGCTACTTTTTTTTCTTAATAATGTAAGGGCATTGTCAGAAATCATTTGTAGGCGTGTCCTTGATTTTCTCCATTAGACCTTCGGAAATTATTTTTAAAACCCTAAACACTGAATAGTTCAGCATGTAGTGAACAAGTCAGGGTTTAGAACACCATGAGCAAAAGGATGAAAACAAATGACTTTCATGTGGGAAAAATTAGCAATAAAACCATACAAGACCACTTTAGAAATATTTGTAAATTATAGTGAGATTAGAGTGCATTTTCCCATAACATAGAAACATAATCTAATGTAATATGTATTAAATATTTCATTATAGGATTTCGATCTACAGGACATAAAGGTGAATTGTGAAGTGTTTTAACAATTTTGTGTGCATAATATTAGCGCAGTACTATACTATACTATACTACACTATACTACCCTATACTATACTACACTACACTATACTATACTACACTACAGTACCCTATACTATACTACATGACACTGTACTACACTACAGTACCCTATACTATACTACACTATACTATACTGTACTACACT
>JANDJT010000032.1:1164725-1184563 GCA_024331685.1 Stegophilus panzeri | reverse complement strand
GGTTCCCTTCTGAGTCTGGTTCCTCTCAAGGTTTCTTCCTCATATCATCTCAGGGAGTTTTTCCTCACCACCGTCTCGCTCAATAGGGATAAACTCACACCCTTAAAATCTCTATCCTGTGTTTATATGTTTCTGTAAAGCTGCTTTGAGACAATGTCCGTTGTCAAAAGAGCTATACAAATAAAATCGAATTGAATTGAATAACCCGAACCCTAACCCAAACCATAAACCTAACCCTAGTCCAAAAAAGACACCAGGGAACCTGATAAAAAATAAATCTAATCTAATCCTGATCACGCATTCCAGGCTCAGATCCGTCTGATTCACACATTCAGTATCAGACTGATGCATCTCAAGTGTTAAACAAAACAAAACCATTTGTAAATGTACGTTTATTAGAAAAAAAAAAGAAATGTGTAAACAACAAGATTATATAAAAAAGTGTAAATAGAAAGAGAAAAAAAAACGAATCTAGAAGAAAAATGTACATTTATTTACATGTACTGAAATGTTGAAAACTTCAAACGTAAAAAACGTACAGTTTTGACTGAAATGTGTAAAGTGTACTTTACTTTATAAAACTAAATAAAAGTGTAATAATGTGTCAATTCAAATAAAAAAATTACATACTGCATATATAATTTATATAAGATGTGTAAATGTAAAGAAAGTCAAGTTAAAAAGAAACACAATTATAGAATAAAAATAAATGTGAAAGGTTAAAGAAAACAAAAAGAAACATTTACATTTAAAGAAAAGCAAAAATTAGAACAAAAAAGGGACGCATTTAGTTAAACAGTGGAGCTACAAGTCTAACAATTAAAGTCTTTTTTTTACTCAAAGTTCGTTTGAATCTCTGCTTCATACCACATCCAGTTCCACACAGACACAGTGCAACTTCCTGCCATCTATAAACCAGAACTAAACTTCACCGTGTAGCCGAACACTGGTACGATATTTACAGGAGCCGCCATCTTTGGCACTAAAGTGGCGTACAATGGGAAAAAAATCACACTTTTGCTGATTCGGTGCCAAAAGTTTTGCTACATTGTACTCTGAACAATTCAGAACCTTTTCCTTAAAACACTCAGGATTGTTCTAGAGTACACCGGATAAAAAGGTTCCTCTAAGAACGTTTTGAAGACTGAGAGAGAGAGAGAGAGAGAAAGAAAAGTTTGTTGATCAGGACAGGTATTGTTTGAGGTCTAACACTGGGTTGTAAACGGATTTAGACCTTAAGCGGGCTCAGGAGGCCTCGGGTCGACGTGACTGGGCGGGGGAGTGATGACAGGCAGCTCTATCTGCCAATCTGGCGGCGGATCCTGTTACAGGAGCCGGGCGTGGAGACGTGAGCTGCTCACTCAGCGAGGCGTCATTTACAGTTCGCCATGAGCCTCTTTCATGTACATGTACAGTCTGAGTGCCGCCGCCCGCCACCAGCACCGGCCACGCCCATTTCCATGGACATGACCAGCCAGTCTCTCTCTCTCTCTGTCTCTCTCTCTCTCTGTCTCTCTCTCTTTCTCTCTATACCTCTCTCTGTCTCTCTCTCTCTCTGTCTCCCTCTCTCTCTCTTTCTCTCTCTCTCTCTATCTCTCTCTTTCTCTGTCTCTCTCTGTCTCTCTATCTCTCTCTCTGTCTCCCTCTCTCTCTCTTTCTCTCTCTCTCTCTGTCTCTCTCTCTCTCTTTCTCTCTGTCTCCCCTCAATTATTTCTCTCTCAGCAGAAAAATGGAGATCTAAAATGACAATGTGGCAATTTGGAGCCATTTGTGGTGAAATAGATACGCAGGCCTCATGGGGGAAAGGCGAGAGCATGATTGCTCTGGCCCGCTCGCCTCCCAGGGGCCCGGGAAGTGATTTTAAAACATTTCGGATGAATAGAATATGTGTGTGTGTGTGTGTGTGTGTGTGTGTGTGTGGGTGTGTGTGTGTGTGTGGAGGATTTCTGGAATTTTCAGTGCTTGTGGACAGGCACCTGGATAAAGAGCACTTCTTTTTTTTTTTTGATAAACAGCACGATGTGATCCCACTTCTGTGTGATTCTGTGGAGTGCAGAAGAGTTAGGAGGGCGACAAAATATAAAAAATATCACTATAGTGAAAAATTGTTGTGTATGTTGGTGTTGTGAGACTCATACAGACAGCTACTGATTGGATGTTAATGTAAATCCCTTTTCTTACCTGTAGTCTCTGGTAATTTAAGTTTTTTTCTGAAAATCACAGCCACGATATACGGTATAGTATACAGTATAAAGATATATGATATCTAGACAATTACACCACCGTGTTGTTGAATTCTGGATTGTGATTGGTCAGAAGGTGTTGATTAATTCTCTATAAGAGCAGTTCGGACAGTAGCGCAGGATTATATGAATGCCCTCGTTCTGATACCTTATCGTTTCTATAGAAATGGCTCGTTTACAGGGACATGTACAGCGGAGATGCCATATCAACGGTTTAAAAAACGTGTGTAGTCTTTGATATGGGGAGGTTTTCTGTAAGGAGATGTTTAATCAACATTTATAGAAGAAGCTTGTGTGTGTGTGTGTGTGTGTGTGAATGATCATTCTGTAGATAGATCAGAAATCTAAAGCTCCTACATATCCCAGGGTGTGATCTGCCGTATTTCCAGAGAATGTGTGTAAGCTTAGCTGCAGAAGGGAAGGAGATCTGGGATGTTCAAGAACCTGGTGCCCAGTTGTACCTCTTAGGGTGGATTACGAGATCCTCTTCAATGCGCTTAGAAACCACCTGAAGATGGTTGAGACACCTGCACGGAGACTGAGCACAGGGTACGTGGAAAGCTCTCCTTAAATAGACCCTGGTACTGGTGGCGCTGATTTCCACTGATAATTAAAATAGTGCTCTTTGCCTCCCTCTGGTGGCAGAAGCCAGTTTAGCAATGTATCTGTTGCTCTCTGCCTCCCTCTATTGATGGTACAAGGCTGAGCCAGCTGTCCCCGTACAACTACTGTTCATTTTGTGTACAAAATTGTCATTTACACACACACACACACACACACACACACACACACACACACACACACACTATCTAGGAATATGACATTACAAGGACAAATATCACACATAGGCATTGTGGGGACTTTAGTACAACAATGGCATATTATACACACCTGATTTGTATACAAAATGTTTATTTACACACACACACACACACACACACACACACCTTTTTTTTTCAACATACCAGGGATTCTGTGTTTTATTCCAGGCCTCCACAATTCTGTTTATGCAGAGATGACAAAACTAGACATGCAGTAACTGCTGATCTTCCAGGACAAGGACTTCTTGGTCAGTCATCTGAACCCGGGCCTCCTTCAGGGGGAAATTCACCCTGCTCTTGACCTCAGGCCAGATCCACTCTCATTATTCTAGTGAATATTAGACAGTACATTTTCATATTTGTGCACAGCACTGTTGTGATGACGTGACACATTAGACAAGCAAGGAAATTATTGACATGAAAGTGAAGGTTATATCTTTAGGGGAAAATTTTAGTTCTATGTTTCATGCAAAAAAGTTTTAAAAATGTCTCCCTTATGCAAGGCTGGATTATCCATATATGGGATTGGGCGAGTGCTCGGGGGCACCAGCCAATGGGGGGCACCAAATGATTAAGAATTATGACTAGACCTTTAAAATATTTGTCATATTTCCAAGATATATGATAGGAGGGCTCTTCAAGTGTGGTCACCCTAGCGCACCACCCCTCAGTGATGTATATTCATAGGGATGTGTAGACATATCTGCTGATTTAAAAATGTTTGATAAAAAAAGATTTAAAAAATAATATGCATTTAATTGGATTGGATTAGATTGGACTGGATTTGCTGGATATTAATCCTAATTATTCAGACTTCAGCAGTCTGCTCATTGATCTCTTTAAAATGGCGTGCCACACCTGATCCAGTGGTCAGAGCAATTCCAGCAGGCCTTTGAGTGTTAAAGCTGCTTTCTGTGGGGCTCCCCTGCTTCAAACTTCCGGACTTTTCTCCCCCTTGTTGCCCCAAACGCCCTCCCAGAACTACCCTCCCCTTTGACAAGTCTTTAGACGTGCCTACTTTACCCACCACAAAGTTGTTTTATTGACAATGTTCAAAAATTAGTTTTCAGGCAAAACCAATCCTTCATTAGAGAACTTAACTTCATTTTTTTTGGTTAGTTCAAACTTTATATTTTATAAATGCTGAACAGATGTGCAGTGAGGCATCCATGCAAAGCGCTTAAACAAAATATCAAATCAAAGTACTCCTTGGTGCTCAGAAACAATTTGCATTTCATTCTTTGGTCTTTGTTTTCTTTCAGTTGAATAAACTCACCCTCTGTGTGCACTCTACAACCCTGTTTCCCCTTGTTATTGTCCTCTATATTTTTACTCCTGACCAGAAGCTAAGGGTAGAAAGTTTTAGGAGGAAAAAAAAACCCAGAACAGCACTTAAAATTTTGTTGATATTTGAGTTGTTATGACATGCTTTGAGCTGACTTAGGGCTAATTTATATTTCTATGAACACGTCTCTTCATGTACGTCAGGACGTGTGTGAAGTGTGAAGTCTTCTTACTTGCACGTAACGTGAGCGTGTCCTCTAGAGGGTCGTGATGGATACAAAGATGGATAATGGATAAATGGATAAGTTCGATTTACCTTACATTTTAAGGCAGTTGCCATGTCCAGACACCTTTATTTAGAGCGTCTTACAGAACCACCCTGTTTGGCTGTAGGAAGAATAAACAGAAGGCGACACAGGCATAGTGTGTTGAAAAGTGCTGGGGGGGGAGGGAGTGTTAGAAGCCTTGCGTGATCAATTATAAACCAAGTACATTCTCACTTAATCAAAGCAATTTAACTAGTGTTTAAATCTGCAATTCCATTAATCAGTAGTCCATTAGAAGAAAGAGAATGTGTGCATCCTGCAGGATTAAACTGGCCATTTGAATGAACTACAGCTGATATATATATATATATATATATATATATATATAGCATCACACTTTATATTCACATATAACACTATATCGTTGATGATTGTAACTGATCCAGTGGGGAACCTTTCATTAAAGACACCAGTCTGAGAAACCAACAGAGTACATATGTCTAAACTGAGATGTTTCATGAAGTTCTGTCGTGAACTCTTTTAAGATTATTTAACGAACAACACTTTCAGAAAGCAGTTTGGGAGCACGAGCTTGCCTATATAGAATGGAAAGTACTGGACCATGATCCTCCTCTTTGTGCTGCGATGTAAAGATGTGATAATGCAGAAGTATGTATGAACCAGGTGTTACTGTTTACATACAAGTATGTGCACCTCCGAGCATCACACCCCTATGTGCTTGTTGAACATCCCATTCCAGATTTATTCCGCCTTTTGCTGTTATAATAAGCTCCACTCATCTGAGAAGGCTTTCCACTAGATTTTGGTGCGTGACTGTGGGGATTGGTCGTGGCTCTGTGTAGGACATGCAAGTTCTTCCACTCCAATCTGTCTTCATTGAGCTCGCTTTGTGGAACAGGTGGGTCTCATCCTCCACAAACCCACACTTATAGTATACACCTCCTCATTATTATAACTAGAACCTGAGTCTTCATCAAGATCTGACACATGCACACTGTATTGTGATCAAAATCTGACTGTTGTGTTCAGTTTCTGTAGCGTTTTCACAGCTTTCTCAGGAGATTAATGTCTTTATTCTGTATCATTTAGTAATAAAAGTGTTATTCGGTTTTTCAGTTCAAGCAGAACTTGAAGGATCATAGTATGGCTGAGAACATCACATTGAAATGAAGAGATCACACAGATGGAGTGGTGTTTCATAATATAACAGAAAAGTACAACATGATAGTTAATGGTAGTCATTTTTGATGGTAGGTTTAGATGTTTCACAGGAAACATCCTCTAAATTCTGTGATACAAGCCCATAAAAGCCTAGCACAGTGGTGCCATGGGTAACATTGCTGCCTCCAGCTTTAGGGTCTAGTGTTTGATCCTGAGCTCAGAGTGAATCCTCCTGCCCAGTGTTCCCAGGATAGGCTCCTTGACTAGGATATAACAGTTACTGAAAATGAATAAATGAATGACTAAAAGCTATGGGACTTTGTCAGTTTCAAATATTTTTAAGCCTTCAACTAATCAAATGTTGTTTTAAAACACAATAAAATCGAAGTTTCATCATGTGACTAAACCTTTTGGTATACAGGGGAAGTAAGTGAGATAGTGGCATGCTTTGAGCCACACGGTAGAAACGTGCCATGGTAAGTTAATTTTGAGGTAAATCATGTAATTAGATCCTTTCCAATAATATATTCATGCAACTAAATTTGTTAAGGAAAGTCTTTAGCCATTTTAACTGTAGTTTATTAAAAGGCTGCTTTTGACCCAAAAAACAAACAAACCATGCCATACCGTGCAGAACTAACAATGTACCATTAGCGGAAACCATTTTACACCAATGTGGTACAATTGTGGTTATTACAATGTCAGATGCAGTAAACATTTGTACGTGTTTAGAATGCCAGTACGTTTTATGGAAAGAAGTGAAAAGATGCTCTGACTATTCCTGAGGATAGTGAAGACAGCGAGGGCAGCAGCTCAGACGATGAGGTTATATTAAATGTGATGATGGGACAGAATCAGATGTACAGTGGTGAATGTGAAGAGTGTGAGGATGAAATTGAAGTTCAGACAGGGACAGAACGTGGTAGGTTGCTATGGAGGACTCCTGCTTGTGTCTACAATCCTGCCCCAGTCTGGGCACGTCAAGTTCCTTCAGTGTCCGAGGTGCTCACCTCAAAGGAATACTTCAGGCAGAGTGTCTTCAGCACATTGTTGAACAATTGAACCTAAGAGTAGATAGGAGAAAATCTAATCTAGGAGAAAAGCCAACCTTCACTTCCATGACAACATTTTGAACCTCAGCCCTGCAGACCCATGGAGAGATCTTCTCTTCAAGTTGAGGCCCTTGCTCAATTCTGCTCTTCTTGACAGCATGAACGGCATTCCAATGGATGAACATCTCAGTGTAGATGAGCAAATAATTCCTTACAAAGTAAAGAGTTGCCTGAAATTGTACAACCCAAGGAAGCCCCATAAGTGGCCTTATAAGGTGTACATGCTTTGTGACTCCAAGGGCATTGCATATAACTTTCAGTTTCATACAGGCAAGATCCGACCAGCGCCAAGGATCTGAAGAAAATGGGCCGGGGAGCTTTCGATGAAAGAGAAACCACTAGTTGTAGAATTTTTAGAACTGCTATTTCATTATAGCTCCTATGAATGGGGATTAAAAACTATAATGTTGACATATAAGATACAGATATAATATATAATGTTTGATTAATGTTTCAGAGCCATTTTCTTCTACAAATGTTATTTGAATGTCAGATGTCCTTCCAATGTCCTGACTAGCTTACTGCACAGAAAACATTCTGCAGTGTATAAGAGTAATCACAATATTACACTATGACATTATTTATTTTTCTCATCACAGTATCTGATTCTCTAAAAACATTTCTAAAATCTTGCGTGTGTTCTGAGATATGCTGCACGGCAGGGAGGTGTCCATGCAAAGCATTTACTCAAAACACTAAAGCAAATGCCTCATTTGGCTAACAAATTCTGTTTAGATACGATTCACTGTCGGTCCTCCTGTACTGGGTTGGTAAATTTGAACTGAAGGCGCTCTTTAAGCGCTCATTTGGTCCATTGGATCAGGTCCAGGCTTAATTCATTGCTCTCATGAGAGAGATGAAAGCACACTGGCTTGTAATTTCATACCTGTCATATTCACAAGAATACCTCAACATATACTATATTCTAGCAAATGTCATCAGTTTTCTCTCAGTGGGCTTTTGAACTGAAAGCAGGTGAGGAAATACCCTTCATTTTTCACAGAACACTTGAAGAAATATTTTTTCTGAGTGTAAAAGCCCAGTGTTTGGATACACATTGAAAAGGAATGTTGGTAAAGGCACCTGGTCAGAACCATGGACAGAAATAGTGGAGGGTGAAGGCGACGGGGCTGGAGATCCTACCATCATGCTCTCAGACTTATAAGATAAGGGCCCTCTTGGCCGAGTCTATAACAGTTATAATAATAGAACTGGAATAGAATAATAATAGACTGGGGACTTAACCTCACAACTGGCTTAGTCTTTTTCTGGAGTAGCATTTACCAAGCCTTGATCTCACGTTGTAATTCTGGTTTTGACTTTGTTTCTTTGTTTCTAGTTTCTCACTTCTCGTTTTCGCCTTGCCTACTTCATGCCCGTTTGCCAATCCTGTCTTTGTTTATGCCTTTTGCTTTTTGCCATTGGATTACCTTTTCTTAATAAAACTCTAAACTGCACTCGCGTCCGACTCAGCTTCCATTTAGTCACAGGGATTTAATGTATGAAGTATGAAGCCCCCTATTTTGATCATTTTATTAACCTACATCTGAGGTGTAAAAACTAAAAACTAGAAATATAAAGTAAAATGCAGTTAGAGAGGCAAAATACACAGTCAAGCAGGCTCACCTCAGTGGGTCATTCATGAAGATGGTGTATGTAATGTCCTATTATGTCTCAAATATCATTTACTATATAATTACATCAACAGTTGGGTTAATACAGTGCTGTGGAAAAGTATTTTTGATTTCTTCTGTTTTTGTGTAGGTCTCATACTAAATTGTTTCAGAAATTAAAACAAAATCTAAGATAAAACCGGCAACCTGAGTAAACACACAGTACAGCGTTATCGGTGGGGCGGCTGTGGATCAGGTGGTAGAGCGGGTTGTCCACTAATCGTAGGGTTGGTAGTTCGATTCCTGGCCCACATGACTCCACATGACTCCACATGACTCCACATGACTCCACATGACTCCACTTGACTCCACTTGACTCCACTTGACTCCACTTGACTCCACGTGCCGAAGTGTCCTTGGGTAAGACACTGAACCCCAAGTTGCTCCCGATGACAAGTTAGCGCCTTGCATGGCAGCTCTGCTACCGTTGGTGTGTGTGTGTGTGTGTGTGTGTGTGTGAGACACAGTGTAAAGCGCTTTGGATAAAAGAGCTATATAAGTGTGCCATTTACCATTTTATTTTATTTACAGTTTTAAATGATAATGAAAAAAGTTCTCCAGTACCAACTGTGTGAAAATGTATTTGCCCCCACATTTACTGATTCCCCAAATCTATGAAACTGCATTGATAACGGGGTTCAGCTGGACTAGACACAACGAGGCCTGATTACTGCAAACCCTGTTCAATCACATCAACACTGAAATAGAACTTCTTCAGCAAAAGGTTTTACTCAGTAACACACTATGGCAAAGTTGAAAGAAATTCAACAACACACACACACACACACACACACACACACATGACTGTGCTGGCTGGTTCTCTTTCTCTCTCTCACTCTTGCTCATTACGGGAGGCACTGAAAGCACCAACAGGCACACACAAGTAAACTCGAGCTAATCCAACACAGGTGAGAATCAACATTACCTGCCGATTTGACCCGCCTCCTCTCCATCCACAGCTCGACCACGCCCCCGCCACTACAATTGCATATACTATGCATAGTCGTATACTACTCAAATACTTTGCAGTGCTAAATAAACACTGAAATGAGATGAGACCAGATTTTATTCCAGTTTCCCCAGTAAACTTTATTATTCCTGGACACGTTAGCTGGCACCAAAATTTTGTTTCAGAAACTCCCAGAAGTAAGTGAAAGACTGATCTCCATTTATCTGAAGCATTCAGTTGCAGTTATTGCTGCATTTTTTCCACAAGAATCATTTTTCACAAAATAAATAAATGGTTGCCTTTGTTTTATGTTGTAGTTCATTTGAAGATCTAAGAATATTTAGTATGTGATATACACAAAAACAGAAGGAAACAGCACTATCTATGGATTATTCACCTATAATGTGTTTTTTTGTTTAAGATAAAAATCCTATTTGTGTACAAACACTGGTTGGAACTGAAGGAAAATGGACAGTTACCAAACCATATAAACATAAATCATACACATTTTTTGTAAAACTTACACAGTATATATATATATACACACACACACACACACACACTTACAAGACTATACACAGAAAACACTCAAAGCAAAGCATAGTTAAAGATTATGAATGTTTATTTATTTTTTTTATTTTACTTTATCCAGTGTATATATTTGCTTTAGAGTTGTTTAAAATGAATTATAACTAAGGGGTTGCATGCAGGATTCACTAGCATAAACGGAAGTACAACTAATGTGAAATAATGCTAATAATACATGAACGTCTATAAGGATCAACCAGAGAAATAAGGCATAAAATCAAAGCATTTGCATATGTCAGTGTGGAAATGTGTTTTTTGGTATTTTTATGACCATCACTGTGGGCAATGGCTTGGCAAAGAGTGACTCAATTTAAAATAATTCAATTAAATAATTTAAATAATTAATTAAATGCCACTCAGTGCACTGACATTGTGCTAATGATATATAATTACATTTCACTTATAGATTTTGCGTTTATCTTGTAGTAGTAGAAATAACCAGCTGTCTGACAGACCTTCCAGTGAAACGTGGGGTTTTTCTGTTTCTACTTCTACTTCTCCGCGTGTTCGTTCAGAATGCAGCAGCCAGGAAAAGAAAGTCAGAGTTAAAACTACTACAAAGTCCTGCTCATGACGTTTAAAGTGCTGAATGGTTTAGATTTTCCATTATAACGATGCAGTATGTATACAGGTATAACCACTATGTATAACGATGTAGTTTAGCTCCTATGTGTCTAGGAGGAGATTACCCATCATAGGCCTATTCTAACGCTATTCAGTTATCAGCTTAAAACTTAGGCAGTCTGCAATTACTCAGAATCTCAGGAAAATAATTAAATAATAAAGACTTAAGGGTTTAAAAACCAGCTCTTAACTAACCCATAAAATGCCAACCCCCAGATTATTAAAATAAATAAATAAATAGAATTACTCTTACACCTCTACTCTGCGCACTTTGCTTGTCTAGAACTCAATTACAAATCGTGTACGGTAGCACTACTTGTATTGTTCTCTGCTTGATATATCACTTTGCTTGTATTTCCTCATTTGTAAGTCGCTGTGGATAAAAGCGCCTGCTAAACGAATAAATGTTAAATGTCGCACTTCCCTGCTCAAATTTTATTTCTGTTCTCTTTATGAAACACATTTCCATCTGGTTGCTCTCTCCATTTCACTGTGACGTTCTCTGCCATTCCATGATCCTTCAGCTTCTGCTTGATCTGAGGAACAGAATAAGTCTTTTATTACTAAATAATGCAGGGTAGAGACTCTAATCTCCTGTGTATGTGTCAGAGCTTGGCGAGGACTCAGGAGCTTGACGGCTGCAGTAAAGAGAAGGGGAAATATAAGTGAGGTCTTGTTGAGGATGAGACCCACCTGATCCAAGATGGCCGTCTTAACTTCAGGATCCTTTACATCCTGATTAGATTGGATCTTCACCCTTACAATTTGCTTTTGTCCTGTGGGTCCTGGATGTAGAAATGCAAAGACACATACGAGTGCAAACATGAACAAACACTTCAACTTACCGTATAACAGAAGTTTAAAGCTATCTAAATATGAGACTAAATAAAACTTGAACTCACCTGAGTAACAGAAGAAAGGCATTATGTCTGAGCACTGTGCATCACCAACCTGACTGTTATTTATATAACCACAATTTTCATTAAACAGTTTGTTATCGGGTTTGCTATACATCCACTTGATGGTAGAGAAGTTGGTTTTATCTATCCACTTCCAGGCGTCTCTGAACAGACCAATCCAAGCTTCATTAGGGAAAAATCCCTGTATACTTAAGTATTCTTGTTCATTTGTTGTGCTGGCCAGGTCTGTGTGATACTTTCTACAGTAAATCTGAGCTTCAAGCCATGTCATCTTATCAGAGATGTTAATGTACCTCTGAGTTTCACTACTGTCTGTGAAAATTGAAAACACATAATAATCACACTTAAATTAATTATAAGTTAAATGTATTGTCTCATACACGAGAAAGGTAAACAGGTTAATGCTAAAACTTAAAACGCCAATGTTACATTTACGGCATTTGGCAGACACTTTTTTCCAGAGTGATTTATATTCATACATCAGAGCAGTTGAGGGTTAAGGACCTCCTCACTCAAGGGGCCAACAGTGGTAGTTTGCCAGTGCTGGGGTTTGATCTCATGACCTTCTGAGCAGTAATCCAACACCTTAACCACCAAGCTACTACTGCCAAGACACAACTTCCTAAGTGTGCTAAATGTCAAAGTTCATAAAGATCGCTTGTTTTTGTCGGTTGCCCCCTTTAAGGTAAATATGCTGTAAAATCTGCCACTTTAGATTACATTTAAGTTTAATGAGCCATATTCAGAGTTCAGAGGCAAATTAAGCCCAAAAGTTACATCGATATTTATGCTGCGAAGATGCTTTTATTAAATATGGACTAAGTACCCACTTAACTGGATTCTCTGGGCTCATCATTCAGATTTGCCAAATTTGTTTCCTGTAATTCACACTTCTGGCATTAGCACGTTCTTTTTTAGTAGAAGTATCTGAGGTGTATTTATTAACTGCTTTCAAAAAGCACTCGCCTTGTTCAGGGATAGAAAATGCAGACTGAAGGAAAGAGTTTTTTTTTTTTTTTTTCCTTTGGTGTCAAATGTAATATGATGTCACATAAAATCAAGAGACAATTTAAAAATAAAAACATAAAAGATTAATATGATGTTATATAATATGTATGTGAAGATGGCAAACACTGAAATAAATCTAATTATTATTAGTTGTAATTATCACATGAATTGCTGCAAATTCGGTTTAATTTAACAATACAGCTTCCACCCTCGTTCTTCAACAGCTTATTAAATAGCAACTGATCCAGCACATCCTATTTATTTGTATTTTATTTTTAAATGAAGATCATAAAAATGAATCAATACTTTAAGTCGCTATTTTGATTGGTCAAATTAATAAATTAATGGCAGTGTATAACTTTGGTAAGTCAATGTACTCTCAGTGTAAAGAAAGAGTGCATTACAATTTAAATCTCTCTAGGATAAGCAGTGTCTCTCATTAAGGTGCATCTCCTCTGATGGCCTCCGTGTGGAAAAAAGAAAAAACGTCTGTGGACTTTAAATGGATAAAATAGATGATATTATTAAATGATTAATGCCCTGGACTTTTGTTGCTCTTTGCTCAAGCCGATATCATGCAAGTGCGATGCACGCAAGTTCTCACATAACTGAGACACGCCTCTGTTTTAGAAAAGCCCATCTTACATGCGTAACTCTTTTGTAACCTCTGAGTACTGCTTAAGTCTGTAGTTGTTTCAGTGTTCTGAATACCGATGTTTACAATTTCAGTATTAAATCACTTCACGCTTAACTCAACTCTGAATACATCCCTATAGGAACTTTGAGAGGATACAATCTAGAAACCTGTAATAAGACGTATAATACTTCTCTACTGCTAAAATAACAGTGCAAACCATATGTTGTTCCTCACCATCAATGCAGACAAAGGGAAATTTGGCGTTACATTGCCTATCAGTCCAACCCCATGGATTTATCGCAACACACTCTTGATGTCCACCATTGTTGTTTGGCTCTCCACCCGTCCATTTTCTCATGCTTCCTAGTGACTCATTTCCAAAGGACCAACGCCAGCTGTTGATGTCATTGTATAGTCCAATCCAAGCACTGGAATTCAGTTGTTGTTTCTGAGATTCATTCAGAAGTTTGATCAGGTTGTCATTACTTTCAACGATAGCCAGGTCGGTGTATGTGGCCTGGCAGTAAGCCTGAGCATCGCTCCAATTTCTTCCCTGCTGGATAAGATAGTATCTACGGGAGACAGACAGGACAAGGGGGAAAGAACCTGTGGAGGAGAGTTTTAAAGGTTTAATTCAGTGTTAGGTATGTGGAAGGGGTTTCCTCTGAAGAACTCTCACTTTATTTTCAGTGTAAAAGTGATTTTTCTTCCTTATATTTCTTTTGCTTGCCTAATAAATACACTATATTGCCAAAAGTATGTGGACACCTGACCATCACATCCACATGTGGGTCTTCACCTTTTGCCACAAAATCTGAAACATACAGTTGTCTACAATGTCTCTGGATGCTGTAGTATTAACATTTCCCTTCACTGGAACTAAGAGGCCCAAACCTGCTCCAGTATGACTAGGTTGGAGTGCACAAAGCGGCATCCCATAAGGCATGTTTTGTTTGCTAAGGTTGGAATGGAAGAACTCGAGTGTCCTGCACAGAGCCCTGACCTCAACCCCATGGAACACCTTTGGGAACCAACTGCACCCCAGGCCTCCTCACCCAACATGAGTGCCTGACCTCACTAACGCTCTTGTAGCTGAATGAACACAAATTCCCACAGCCATGCAACAAAATCTAGTGGAAAGCCTTCCCAGAAGAGTGGAGTGCATTATAACAGCAAAGGGGGCGGGGGAGGGGGGACACGACGAAATCAGCAAGCACATATGAGTGTAATGATCAGGTTTGCACATACTTTTGGCCATATAGTGGCTGTCTAGCGTCTAAAAAAAACCCTACAACTGCAACTCTCTACCTATGGTGATGTCGGGGCAATGGTAGCTCAGTGGTTAAGACTACAGATCAGAAGGCCGTGAGTTCACGTCTCGGCATCAATAAGCTGCCTCTGTTGGACCCCGAGCAAGCTCATTAATCCTCAACTTTCCAGTTGTATCCTGTCTGAATTGTAAACCGCCTTGGATAAAAGCTTCATCTAAATATTGTCAGTAGTATTATTTTCCATGGTTTTCTATGAGTCCTCATATATTACCTTTCTGTCTCTAGATAGATGGCCTGAGTTTGCAATTCAGATGTTGCAGTTAATGATCCTTTTACACACACACACACACAAACACAAACACACACACACACACAAACATTTCCTTTACCTGTGAGAAAAAGGAGTAAGTACAGACTCTTCATAACTGGTGTAGAATTCAGAATTCAGGAACACTGCAAGCACATTTGACAACATAACATTTGGTTATTAGTTTTCTTGAGTACTGCAATAATCACTCTTAAAATAGTGTTACATTGTTAATGATTTTTTTTTTTTTCTCAATGACCTTTCGTTCTCTGATCTACAGCTGGGGAAAAAAACACTGCTCGTATTATCTGTCTTGTTAGGCTAATATAATACTAGCTACAACTACCATGACTGAAGTAATCCCACTCACGGAAATGAAAGTACATTTATCATATGTATATGTTGTTGTCGTGTCAGTGCTGAACTGATGAACTGATTCCCGGAATCCATCATGGCATTACGACATTTCCCATCCCCCACAGCCAAAATCACATTCATGTTCATCTGACTAATGTTTACACACACCTGGACCAAATCAACCACACACCGATAAATAGCCCAGACTCACACACACTCGACACAAAGTCTTGCTCTGAGTTTGCCTTACGGTGATCTCAAGCCTTTGTAATTTTTCAAAATTTGATTAATAAATGTGCGAGAAATGTCACTGTCAGGTCAACGGAATCGTCAATAAACTCTGTTTCTCAGAACACACCGCGGCCTACAAACATGGCCGCCATCAACTACACTCCCAAACGACCACAGACTTTGGGTGTGTCTCAACCAGCTCCGTAGTTCAGTCAGTAGTGAATCAGTATAAGGTGTACAGGAGTTGGGGCACTTTTAAGGACCCTGGTTCACTACACATTGGGACACGGATAGCTCAATTTCCGGCGACATGACTACGTACTCGCGTTACAAAACGTCACCAAAAATGTAAAACTAAAAAAATTTACCTTTTATATGTCATATAAATGTGTTAGCGTAATCACACTCATTTCTGTCATCATTTGTCATTTGTCATAATTAAACTGTGTAGATATTATTTAGTTCTGTGTCGTCTCATGTGGTTAGTGTGTTGTTTTATGAAGAGATGGCTCCCGCCGGCCAGGTTTTCACCTGCTGTTTGGAGCGTTTGACGAGCGGTCTGTACGCTGGGATTTAGCATAACTGAGATGTGGCCTGAGTAGCTGAGGTAGGGGCGGGGCTCTGCCCCATATGCGCTGAGGCAAGTTTTATGATAAATCCAACTTTGTCCAATTTTCTAATTTTTTTTTTTTAGCAATTAGCCCTCACATCCAAGAAATAAATGCATGGAAACAGTCTATTTAGAAGTACATTTTAAAAAGTTTTTTGATGGAGAATCTGGGATCAGCCCCAGATGATTAACAGTTCAGCTAACGCCCCTGATCTGGCGCTGAGTCGTTTCCCTTAATGAGAATGTCTGTACGCACAGACTTTGGTGTTACTTCTGAGTGGAAAACTCAAATCCAGTGCTAATTTTAAGCAGTGGAAAATATGAACATAACAGACCGAACCAAAACATTATACGTAGTGGCGAATAAAATATTTAATTTATCTATCCTGTATATTGTAATTAGCACTAACAAGGTTTTCAGCGAATGACGTTTTAGTGAGTAAAGTTGTTGTACTTTCTGGATCAGTTAAATCTAAAACTATTAACAACGGAACTATTCAAACACCTTTTTGTCAAAAGACTCAAACTAAACTAAACTGTCTGACAAAATTAATCCTGTCTTAAAGTCAATCAGAAAAAACTCAAAAAGATAAAAACATATCAGCATTAACATTCAGCTAGAACAGAGAAACAAAGAAAACCAACCATATCAAATAATATGAACACAAAGATAATTGCCTTAAATTACTGAGCACTGTTAAAATGAATCTAAAGCCACACAAAATTAACTATTTGACCAAGTTTGTTAAATAATATACTGTACACTTACTGAATGGTAGAAATAGCCAAATGTAATATGATGGAGACAGAAGAAGGGTCTCTCCTTGTCTGAGCCTTCAGTCACTGCTTGTGTCTTATACATACATTTCTTATGCAAAACATTTCATTCTTTCTCACATGACTAGAACAGGTACATCCTCTGACCTTAGCTTTAAATCAGACTGGACCACACCAGTTGCCATTCCCATCTCTATAAGCATCATGACTCAAACTAAAAAACATATTTGGGCTAATAATAGATTTTTACTTGGTTGCTTTTATTCTTTCTCTATAGAAGTGGTCCAAATCAGACACTATAGTGACATATAAAAAAAAGTATAGTATTAAAATCTGTTAAAAGCAATACTTTTGGAATCACCCACTGCCATTGAAGCAATAGATGACCAACCAAGTTGTTTGGAAGGGTTTCATAGTGACATCATTTTTTATTTGAAAATTAATCAAATAAAATTTATAACTGAACATTACATTGAAAATATAAATATTATTTGATCCTTTTTTTTTGGGCGGTGGTAATACTGGCTCAGCGGTGGCTCAGCGGTGGCTCAGCGGTGGCTCAGCGGTGGCTCAGCGGTGGCTCAGCGGTGGCTCAGCGGTTAAAGGCTCTGGGTTACTTATCAGAAGGTCAGGAGTTAAAGCCCCAGCCGAGCCACCACTGTTGGGCGAGGCCCTTAACCCTCAATTTCTCAGTTGTATAAATGAGATAAATGTAAGTCGCTCTGGATAAGGGCGTCTGCCAAATGCCGTAAATGTAAATACTATGGTCCAGTGAGTGCTTGGCAATTGAAGAGGCAACAGGGCAGTAAAGTGCAGACCGAGTGCATGCTTACTCAAGTGAAAGAAAACAAAGCCACACAAGCAAATAAGTCATTTGCTTTGGTACTTTGTTTAAAAAGCTCGCACGGATGCTTCACTGCACATGTCAGCACACCATGTCTGGTAAAACAGGGAATATTTAAAAAACCTTAAAACCGTGTGAAAGGCAGGTTTTATTTTCAGCATTTGTATCATATAAAATACCAAACAATGACGAGGATTATGAAGTTTGAATAATTATGTCATTTATACATGACACAAGGACTGAAAACTATTCAAACATTTAGAACGTTTGTATTTGTATTTGAACCTTTAGCGTTATTCCTTACTTCCTCCTGAACCACTTTTCTTCTGATCTAATGCAAGCGATTTTGCTGGATGTGCTACATCGGCTGAGCTGCATTACTGGAAGGTTTAGCACACACCGTGCTCTGGAGGCGCTCTTTCACTGCTTAGTCATCATTTTATCCTTTTCAGCTCTCTGTGAGCTTTACCTTTTCATGTTGATTTATAGGTGTGGCTACATCTAAATCAGCGCAAACCTACTGGGTCATGTCTTAACATACCTTAGTGTCAACGAAATGAGTGAAAATGTGGTGGGAATTGGCCTACAAAAACATTTACACACATTATTATTATTATTATTATTATTATTATTATTATTATTATTATTATTATTATTATTATTTATGCCACCAATCACTGTGAAAACATTCCTAAATTATTAAGCAATACAGTATGTAAAACATGCAGGTACCATCACACACTTAAAAAAAAACTAAACGCATATGCAGCTTTGAAGAAACAAACAAGAAAGATGAAGGTAGAAGTGCATACTTTCATAACTCAAAGGGAGTGGCTATAGGTAAGAGTTAATATTCTTTAGATTATGGTATGTTCTCAGAAATGTGCCACTGCAAACAACCGTACTGAAAGCAGAGGCGAGGATCATCTTCATTAAATCTACACTCGATAGACTGCATTCCATCATCCACCTGTGTCATCTGAGCACCAAATAATACATCTTGGCTGAGCCTATCATTACGTAGCAATTATAGCTACTTAGGAATTAACTGGAAAATCAGATGTAAGTGTTTTTAAGTGAGTCAAATGACCAGGGACAAATGTAGTCACAATCTACTGTCAACCTATCTCACCATGATATATTAATAATGTTTACATAAACGAATTCGACAGTTCCACTATTGTTAATAACAAGGAAGGACATTTTAGCTTATAAACCCAGATCTACTATTCTTTTTCTCCTCCTACAATAAACCTCCATGCCTGTCACCTTCATTTCCCTGAGCTTATGCTGTCTTGAGATCTTCAAGACTCATCACAATGTCATACTTACCAAGTTCTGGGTGTGCCAAATGGCAACTGTCTCATATGAATGTGAGGTCTACAGACTGTAAGGTCTAAGTGGTAAGTTTGCATGTTATCTGTTCAGGTCTTTTTTTGCTTTTCGTTTAATTTCAGAATAAAACATCATGTCATTGATGATACAAAAAAGTGTTTTCTCATGCCGTCTATCACTTCCGACCATGTCATAATCGCCTCCTTCTAACTCATATGCACCAAATTCCAAGCAGGACTTTGAAGGTAGCATTGGACTACCAGTGGAACCAATAAAATGTGATTAAAACAGTTGTATAAATGAGATAAATGTAAGTCGCTCTGGATAAGGGTGTCTGCCAAATGCCGTAAATGTAAATGTAAATGTAAAACAAACTGGGTGACGTTATTTAATGTCTGAGGCGGTTAAATACAGAGGAGTTGTAATACTGACTGCTTCGCCTTATGTGCTATAAACATGAGTATAGCAGAATTACTGAGCAAAATGTGTTACCTGCCACACGTGTAAACATTTGAGCTGTATGCATGGCATTTTCACCACTCTAATAACCACTTGGACGCAGTTATAATACATTTCAAACTCAAAATCCCCTCCAGTTTGAGCAACAATATATGATGTGCATCATCGTCCGTCCATCAATCCATCCATCCATCCACCCATTCACCCATCAATCCATCAATCCATCCATCCACCCATTCACCCATCAATCCATCCACCCATCAATCCATCCATCCACCCATTCACCCATCAATCCATCAATCCATCCATCCACCCATTCACCCATCAATCCATCCACCCA
>JANDJT010000032.1:1153200-1163462 GCA_024331685.1 Stegophilus panzeri | reverse complement strand
CATCCACCCATCCATCCATCCACCCTCCCCCCCATTCACCCAACCATCATCCACCTATCCATCCATCCACCCACCCATCCATCCATCCATTTTCTGTACTGCTTATCCTACACAAGGTTGCAGGGAGCCTGGAGCCTATCCTAGGGTGCCAATCCATTGCAGGGCACAATCATGCACACACTCATTCTACAGACTACGGACAATTTAGCGATGCCAGTCAGCCTACAACGCGTGTCTTTGGACTAGTGGAGGAAACCGGAGTACCCGGAGGAAACCCTCAAAAGCACGGGGAGAACATGCACGCACTCTGCAGACACACGGCGGAGGCGGAAATCGAACCCCCAACCCTGGAGGTGCAAGGCAAGCGTGCTAGTGAAGACTGTACAGTGATCGTACATCTGATTCACTGTGATTTAAAACTCACCCAACCTGTTAATGTACGTACAACTTAAAGCTATTAGACAAAAACATTCATGGTTATAATTAAGGAAACACTTTCACTTTCCGTTGGTAGCTTTAGGAATACGCACTGTAATGAGAACTTGTGTTGAAATAATAAAGTGCTTAGAAATAACAGGGTATTTAAATTCTTTCATCTGTAATTAATTGACACGGACATTGATTACTGTCTTGATCGTTATTTATGTACATTTCAAACACTTGCTTTCTATATGACACAGTGACGGATGTGAAAGTGATGGCATTTAACACAGCAGATGAGCAAAATATTTCTCGGCTGTGAGGAGACGATGAATTCACGAGTTTTAGAACGTACTGAAAGTTTTTCACATTTACTGAAGCACCTGATTTATTGTGTAATAATAACAATTGACTTCATTTCATTAAAAGAAATAAAACACTGTTTGTAGTGCTGTTAGAGGAATAATAATTAACAACACAGTGGTGTGATGAAGTGGAGTTACTGTTACTGCTCTGCAGTCGAGTGTTTTCCTGTAACAGCATGTCCGCGAGTGTTTTATTCCCCTTATAGCACAGCGATTTGCAGAAACATAAACACTTTCATCACCAACCTCTCTTTTTTTCTCTCTCTTGAAGTTAATAAGACCAAAAAAAAACCACGGCTTGTCGTCTTTTGTTACTGAGAAACCACAAAATCTCCCTCCTTGATATTTCACGGATTAAGATGCGTCTTCTCTGATGTCCTCTCCGTGGACTTTAAAGTAGTGATATTATTAATTTTTATAATGATATTATTAATCAGCCCCTGCGTGTCACCTTGATCAACACAACTATTTAAGTTCTAGTTTTTTAGTCTTTTATTGTCCAGATTATGTTGTTTGTTGTTGTTGTTGTTATGTGTGCGTGCGATGTCATCGCTTATAGTCTGTATGTACTGTATCTTGCATTGGATCCATAGTTCATGTTGATGGTTCTTGTTTTCACGGTTCTCACAGCTGATGTCTTCGTGACATATTTACCGGTATGCATTGAGAAACCTGTTCAGTCAGCGTGACGAGAATTTCCCAAAATCTCAGCGCTACGTCATGCTCCTGTGGCAATAAAAAGCCCCCAGGAGCAATATGTGAGAACATTCATCTCAATACATCCATCTCATCGTGCACACAGGGCAGAAATCTACAGGTAAGCATCTCCTTTCATGTTCATCTTCAAATTTACTCGTTCAAAAAATGAGGAATGAAAACAAATAATTTGGAAAATCTCACTAGGGCACAAGTGTAAATTGAAATGGAAATAAAAACAATAGAGGCTCAGGTTCTGACTTAACATTTAATTTGACAGCAAAATGTTTAGAAATGAGTCAGAATGTTTTTGGGGGTATTTGGCAAACGTATGACATGTGCCAATGAAATGAAATAAATATATTTGCTACGTTATAATGTAATTAATTATTATTTTATTCATTATTTAATCTCAGAAACCTCTCAGGAACAGAATTTATCTTTCACACACACTGTGATTTCAAAAGAAACCACTTTACAAACAACGAGACCAACGAGAAGAGTGGACGGTTTGAAAAAAAAACAAAAAAAACAAAACATAAATCTGTTTAATTAAATAATTAATATTTATTTAATTAAAATGAATAATGAATTAATCTAATTAAAAATCTCCTTAAAGAATAGAAAACTTCACCATCTCAGCATTTCACACACAAATATAAATATACAGTATATTGTTAGATATATTTCGTCGTTAAGCGTGCTATGATGTCATTTGCAGAAGAAGACCAGAATGAATAAAAGTCTGAAGAAACGTGAGAGTGATTGCTCTACCACCTCTGGAGGAGGCAATCAAGTCGTCCGGTATGGCGTCAGTTCTACTGAGGTGATTTTATTAACCTAATCTACATCTACATAGAAATTAGAAATGTTCTGGGGGTTTTTTTTTTTCATAATCAGAACTTTTGAATTGATTATCGTGAAATTTTTTTATTTCTGTTATTTGTGCAATCGTGACTCTCACTCATCCTTCCTTTTGCAGGCCACACTGACGGTGAAGAACACGACACAGGTTAAAGTTCCTACTCCTAAAGGAACTGACAACTACACGTAAGTGAGAGATTTCTGGAACGATAATCCGTTTACAAATCATCGACTCGTATTCTGAAATGAACGATTTAATCATTCATTTCAGATCTCATATGACTTTTCTTTTTTCTTGTTTCCATCAGTGTCAAAGAAACACACAAATACCAAGTGAAAAAAAACTGAGTGCTGCCGATGAAGTCCAGTTCCCAGCACTACAGTCGACAGAATGCACATACTCCGTCTTGTTCACAGTCACAGGATTCTGATTGAGCACACCTTTGCTCGATCACACACACACACACACACACACTTTATAAGAGATTTTCACTCACCACCAAGTTGCGAAGTCTACACTTAGTTAGTCCTGTGCTCCTGATGTGGCCAAGCCTGTCATCCTATGTTTGGTGGTTTGACTTGTTGCTATTTTCTTGATTGGTGATTTTGCCTTTGCCCAGTTCCTCCAGTTTATTAATCGACTGTCTCTTGACTTTGAACTTGACGGCTGTTTTATGATTTGTTTGCCTTTCTGCCTTTCATCTCAGTTTTCTCTTATATGACATGTAGAAACACGACAATGACCTGTATTTGTGCCATTAAAAGGATAGCTATGTGTGGAAAAATGTGTGTAAAGGCCAAAACTTAGTTTAAATTGTTGAATATCCAAACTCGTGGTATATTTATAAAATGTTACTTCATTTCTTAGTGGTGTTTTACTGATATTATTAATCAGTAAGAATCTCTTCTTATTGAACTTTAGAAAAGATTGGTTATGAATTTGGTAAATATTGTCACTCAGGCCAGCATCTTAATATCTAGTCAATGTTACTTGGTCTATATTGGTCATACAATAGGAGAATAAACTGATGATGAATTTGTCAAATAATTTTCCTAATCAAGTTATGGAAATGTGATTTATTGTTGTCATAAGTAAATATGCTATATAATAATTAGTTATTTAACCTACAGTGTAACTGAGGGTGAATGTAAAGTTGTACAGTAGCCTAAACCAATGAACCATATGTATGCTTCTCAAATGACAAAAATAAATAAATAAACACAAACACCTGCCTTTAAAACTTCCCAAAAAGGATTAATAAGGAAATAGTGTTCATTGTTTGTTGTCAAATGTAATACAATGTAACATGAAATCAAGAGATGAATTAAAAATGAAAAACAAAATGGCTTCTACACTCGTTATTCGGCAGCACATAGAATAGCACTTGATCCAGCACAGACTTATTTTGTATTATAATTTCGTATATTATTGTTGTATTCTGTGATTGTATATTGTTTTCTGACAGTTACTCATGCTTGCAATTTGAAGCCAGGAGAAACAAAATCTGGTTATGAAATTATGAAATAATTTGTGTGCACATGGACGTTCTCGCTGTGGTTGCTGGGACTACGGTTGCTGCGATGGCCTTGGGACTGCAATTTCCACATACAGTTTTACACTCAAGTCTCCTTTAGTGAACAGTGGACGAGTTCAACAAACAGACTTCATATAAAAAACATAATGAACTTTCTTTTACTTTCACACTATCCGTTGTTTCCCAGATGAGGACGGGTTCCCTTCTGAGTCTGGTTCCTCTCAAGGTTTCTTCCTCTTAACATCATATTCTTGCCTCAGCACCATCGCCACCAGTTTGCTCAATAGGGATAAATTCACACATTCACACCTCTTAATTGTGTCCTCATAGAATAGCTCATCACTGTGGGACAGAGCTTCTAGCATGTTTGTAGGCTGTGGTGATGACTCCTCACCCAGTGGCCAAATTGCTGGACAGAGGAGCACAAGTGTCTTACAATTATCACGATTCCTTTCACCAAGTAGTACTGTAAGGCATGTTCTGTACATGGTAGGGAGTGTTCTGCAGATTGACATATTTGATACTCATAACCTTCGCTAGGACCCTGGGTTCAGGCCACCGGGTCTTCGTGCAGGGCGAGGAGGAGCACATGGTTACGGCATGCACTTCTGCAGCACTACCATGCTGTCACTGTTCAATGCTTGAGCAAGACCTTTAACCTTGAAATACTTCTGCCTAGTCAGGCCACTCTCCATTCTAACAAGTTGATATGACCTTGGAATATGAATTTTAGCATGAAGATGCATCTCTGTCTGTGATATTTGGAGTTTAGATGCAGCTTGTACTCACTTCCTTAATTCTAACAGCCCCTGGGAGGGGTAGTGTTGTAGCTGGAGTTAACAAGTCAAGTATTCTTGGCAGGAGTTTGAACACCCCATAGCTGCCTGCCTAAACTGACAAGTAAACATGATAATGTCCTTAATCACATGGGAGTGACAGAGTGCCAAGCATTCATACTATAGGTGGAGACCTATACAAACCATCATCCAATTAAGGCAGTATGCCTCTGGCCATCAGAGGTGACAAGGTTATTTATATGCAGTCTGTGAACACCCTAGACTCTAGAGCAAAGCCATTTAAGGCACTGGAGTTGGAATACCTGTCCTTGAAAGGTAATTAAAAAACATATATGATCCTGAGACCATGACTCACTGATGTGACCCAATCTGTGGCTTCCCAACATCGTAAACATCTGATAGCCTTGCATATGAAACGGGAGGGGTTTAATAAAAAAAATCAATCTGGACCTTCTTCTGATGTAATGGAGTAGAAACCACTGTTCTGACCATGGTGGTTTCCAGAAGAAAGCTTTTTTTTTGTTGTGAAAGAATGGCCACTTGATGGGGATGGAAATTGACCTGGCCATGAATCTGAAGACTGGGCCAATTGCAGAATTGAGATTTATACCTCTGTGGCATTGTTGGCAACCTTTGTCCTTCACTGACATGGTGCTCAAGTGAAGTGGGGTGGGGGACACCCTTTGTTTGTCAAGTCGAGGGCACTCAGAAGCCAGCCTGTGGAGAGTCTGAGAGAGCAGTATCAGGACTTGTATGAGGCTGACCAAACTTATGTGGGAGCCAGGTTGTGGCAACATAGGGGTGCCTTTTTTTCTGAAACCAGAACAGCCGATTGGATTGGCAATATTGCATCCTTTTGGATCTATTATGTAATTTGGTGTTTTAAATCTAACTTAAATAACACACTGGAAATATGCTCAAACAAACATATATCTTTATAAAAACACTTGTTTCTTGACTCAACTAGTCTGACCAAGTTCAGCCTTGTTTGAGTAGATAATGTTCATTGGCTGTTCAAATGGAGAGGTAGTCATTGTTATCATTTTACACACGCAACATTACAGAAATTTCAGCTGTGCTTTTTATAAATAATATTAAAAGAGTAAATCTTGTTTTGGTTAAATGTGACCTTCTCACTAATAGGTAACGGACTAGTGCTAGGAGGAGTGGTGGTGTGCATCTAACTGAAACTCAGGAAACCTCTGGTGGTCAGGAGTGGTACTGCAACACACTGCTGTTGTACAATGTAGTGGATTAATTTAAATTGACTGAAATGATAAAACTGAGCTCTAACTGCCAGTACTAGTACACATGAAGAGACATTCCTAACCCAGCTTACAAATCTGCATAGTAAGTAAAACCTGTTGTTGAGAATTATACAGTATAATTATGATCATACATTAATGATACTCAAACTGTCATCTATTAAATTAATTACATTTGCAATTACGTCTACCTGCCAATGTTTCATTCTGAGTTTTACAGACTTTTAACCCCAGACAACAGTACTACTATCCAGAGAATACTAATCCCAAATACCCAGACCTGTGTGGAATAATAAAGCCCTGTTATCGACCACAGGACTTTGCGACAAATCCTTATTATAAAATGTTCATTTTACAGTTTAGAATGTGAAATTGTATATATAAAAACAAGTATCCTGTGTGTTATGTAAATTCCTGTTCCTTTTTTACACTATCCAAGTTTGAGGATAAGAAATGCTTACTTTATAAACCTTATACAATATATAAGCTTTATATAAAAATCAGCTTCATTGAGTTAAAGGACTTGTAATGCAGAACTGCGTCTCGTCAGCATGTAGAACTGTTTCTTTCTTTAAGGTTAAGGCTTTACATAGTGATGTTATGGAGTTATTGTTAAATTGTCTAGTCGGCAAAAAATTACATTAAATAAAACTCCAATATTTTGCATCTTGTATATTTTACAGGTGTTCAGAAATGCATTCATGTGATAATGTATCTACAAATCTTACAAACATTTGAATTATTACAAATATGCAACACAAATGTGCTATTTAAATATACTGGTTTAACAAATAACAAGCACGTTTCCCTTTTGCACGATCTTTATTATGGACTTTAACAGGCTGTGTAATTATGTAGTTTTGGTTACAGTAAAATAAAAAAATTAAAGGTTACATTTTCCATTGCGAATTCATCAGGATGATTGTTGGTTTACCAGCATCAAAGAAATAGTCAAAATATTGATAAAAAAAATATATATATATCACCTAAAAGACGTGCTCACGATATTGAAAATAAATACATAACTAAATCAAAGAAAATGATTGTGAAGTCGCGTGTGATTTCCTCAGAAAGTGATCTCCCGGCTCACGTGAGTGATGGCTTCAGTGATGCTGATGGAAATAAACAAAGGAATTAAGGATGATTGGGCATGTTTAATTCCAGATTAAATACTGAAAACCATAAGCACATCAGATACCTCTCAACCTCCAACCCAAACTCGCACAGATTCACTAAAACCTGCAGGTGTGAACGAGTGACAACAAACTGCACAGAGAGAGAGAGAGAGAGAGAGAGAGAGAGAGACTCAGTCTGACATTAAGGTTTCTTTCACTAACATTATTTACTACATGAACAAACCATAAACTTCAACATTAATAATACTAACTAATGTTAACAAAGGAATAAAGTACCAGCTGTTTGTTGACTCTGAATCGGACTGAAATCGATTCTTTTGGTTTGTTCGCTGCTTGGTTCGGTTGGGTTTCAGACTGCACATCATTAGACAAACCGAAAAGTGAGAAACAACTACTGAAGATCAAGTTTAAGATGTTCTTCTTTTATATTCAGAACACACAGCATTTCTGCAGCTCTACAGCTCTAATCGTGCATTAACGCTGGTGTTAGAGGAACATTGTGCAGTAGAATGTTAACGCCAGTGTGTTTTTCTTGTCTGAAACTATGAAATTATCTCACAAACACACACACAAACACACATACTGTATATATATATATATATACATACCGCCTCCTTTTCCCAGTCGAAGAGACTTTTCCTGAAATGCTCAGCCACGAGTTTGAGTTCGTACGTCCGAGTCACCTCACGCTTTTCAGTCAGAGCTCGTGAAGCGTTTGTGCGCTCAGCAATCTTCTGCAGCGCTTCATCCACTGTGTTCCTCTTCTACAAAATGTGATCATAATATACAAATTGAATCTACAAAATCATCTATCTACAATGATATGTTCTATGATAGCATGTAATTCCTCACAAAATGGCAACATTTCTGATATAATGACATCATTTTTATGAATGAAATTGCAATATAATGTATGTAGCATGTAGGGGCGGGGTTTAGCATATAATGGGCGGGGTTTGATCATGACCTAGAGGAGTACTGGCTGATGTGGCACACCTGAACCTTGTTTCCCTGAATAATAAACACTCTAAGTGCTGATGAATTTGTTGTAAAGTTGTACCATGCAGAGCATTCCTGTTCATATTAATAGAATTAAAGAATTAAAGAATCTTTAATTAAAGAATCTCAACTATTACATTTTTTTTGACTGATAAAATAATTTCTACCACAGCGCTGTTGAGTTCTGGATTCTGATTGGTCAGAAGGTGTTGATTAATAATTTTCTATAACAGCAGCTCAGACAGTAGTGCAGCTGCAAATCACAGGTTTATATTAACGCACCCGCTCTAATACGCTATCGTTTCTATAGTAACAGCTCGTTCACAGGGACTTGTACCGTACGACAGACACTCCGCATAAACGCACTGAAAAAAATGTGCAATCGTCGATATAGTGACGTTTTCTGTAAAGTGATGTTTATTAAAAATTTATGGAAGGAGTCTCCAGTGTCAGTCTCAGAAATAATAGTCAGGATATGGATACAGTGAGTTTGAGTACTGAATTAATTCAGAAATAAGGACTGTAAATAACACAGTGCAGTGGAAGTGGCGTACTCACTCTTTTAAGATCATCATATTGTCTTTCCAGGGCTTGTCTTTTTTCCGGGTCCTGTTCGTTTTTAATCCTGTTTTGTTGGATTATCAGTGGAACTTCTGTAGTGTCCACCACATCGGACACTTGAACGTTCAGGAGCTGGGACGTGTAGGTCTCGCTGACAAAGCGAGGGGAATCTCCAAAAAATTCACTCAACATCACCTTCAGCATTCCCTAAATAACGTAGAGGAAAGAAGAATAAAAACTTAAATTTGAAAACTGTAAAGATTTTGGTTAATAATACAATGTTTAAAAGATTTATTTTGCTATAGAACACAAACCTACATAATGAATTTGTATAAGTGCTCCACTGTATGGAAATGATCTATCCTGGAAATGACTTTACAATTTTGTTTATGTAATGCTTCACTGAAAGCCATCATGACATAACGAACGCTTTAAAATACTATATTTATTTCATATTGTACACACCTTGTACCCGTAGTTGCACGGCGTCTGAGTCTTCCCCACAGCTTTTCTCACAGCCTCACTGACATTTTTCTTCAGGTAGGAAAACTGGTCTTCAAATGAAGTCAAGCAAAGTTTTTCCTTCAGAGTGAAGTGAAGACGAACAGAAAAAAAAAGAACGAGTGTAATGATTGTCTAATGGCAAATCCTTACAAAAATACGTAGTATTAGAAAGCAAAGTGCATTATAATGGTATAGAAGAACACTAACAGTCTCGGTGTGGTGAAGCCAGAAAGCAGTGAAGACATCAGCAAGATAGGTATTTCTTTCCTTGTCCCAGAACCAAGCATAAGCATATTCATCAGGGCTGCATGACCCAACCGAATACACTGAAACAAGATGATTACGGCTTTACAGACACTTAAACATGTCTAAACTCAGTAATTAGAAAAAGTGCTAACCGTTTCTGTCAGACAGCTTGTCCAGCATTGATCCAGCATGGCACGATTCCAAATAAACGGCCATCTGCAAACATCAGGACTCATTCATCAATCTCTGAGCAAAGTAAAGGCATGTATAAGTTGATAAATGATAAATCAACCCTCAATTAACAGTTACTATAGAAACGATAACGTATCACAACGAGCGCATTAATATAAACCTGTGATTTGCAGCTGCGCTACTGACAGAGCTGCTGTTATGGAAAATTCATCAACGCCTCCTGACCAATCACAATCCAGAACTCAGCAGCGCCGTGATATCTGTCATCTATTCTATCTATTTTTAATAGGAAATGATATGTATTCGTTTTAATACGAGATCTTTTAAAGATGTGAAGTGACAGTAAAATACATACCTTTGAAAACTGGCCACTCCGTGACATTGTATTCACCGTGTTAATGAGATCATGTGCATAAAGCTGTAATAAAAAACGACTGATTATTACGTTTCATGCCCTCGGTGTTATACAGTTATAATGATCTAAAGAATCTAAAGATTTTAGAGCCTCTGCTACTAATAATAATAAATAATAATAATTCCTTACATTTATATAGCGCTTTTTTTTCTAGAAACTCAAAGCGTGTTACATAGTATGGGGGGGCGGGGGGCGGGGGTAAGGGGGGGGATCTCATCAACCACCACTAGTGTGTAGCATCCACCTGGATGATGCGACAGCAGCCAT
>JANDJT010000032.1:1129005-1141307 GCA_024331685.1 Stegophilus panzeri | reverse complement strand
TGGAGTCACGTGGACCGGGAATCGAACCGCCAACCCTACGATTAGTGGACAACCCGCTCTACCACCTGAACCACAGCCGCCCAAGAAGATATAAAAATACAATCTTTATTAAATAGTTGTTTTCTCTTTTTGAAGTTAGGCTGAAGGTTGATCAATAAATAAATAAATAAATACATCATCAGTTACATAGTCATTACGTTTGGTCCAGGAGAGCCTTTGGGTGTCGAGTGCTAACAGGATGCTATCACAGGTTTTCACTTTGGTGAAAACAGTTCAAGGAGACTGACTGTCATGTCACCTACCCAACCTTCCCTGCCCCGCCCAGAACCACAGTTTGACTAGGAACAAACAAACAAAAAAAGATCGAGAGAAAAAAAGGGAAAGAACCCCTAGACATTCCCAACCCAACTGTGTGAAATAATCTCTCCAGCAGCTCTCCAGCAGAGATACACACACACACACACACACACACACACACACACTATTAACACCAAACTAAGAAAAGGAAGCAACTTCAAGCCTTATTGGCTAAATATAATCATAAACATGTCCCTTAAAGAATCCACACACAGCATAAATGCTATACCACCCTACTGACATTTACCTAATTTGCACATAGCTAGAGCAGAGGTCCAGTGCACAGTATGATGACGTGGTCAAGACGCTAGCCTCGGCATAGTAACCCACGTCAAGTTACTTAGACAAATAAATGCAGAATTAGTACCTCACAAAATAAACCCAGTAATAAAAGGGCGCATCAGCTAGCCTACCTTAATTTAAATTTAAATCTTGAATGTAGTTAATTTGTCTAGAAATAGGTTGAATAATTTCTATTACTTTCTTTAAAACTTTCTTTTAAATTTTCCTATTATTAAACTTTTTTTAAAAAAAAATTCAGCTCTTCTTAAGCACTGTGTATTTGCTTCAAAAATTACAAATGATTATTTGTTCGATATTGTGAGGACATGTCACCGTATCAGTCTTTTTAAAAACAACAATTTTTAATTGTAAACTTTTTTTTGATGCTAACAAAAACAAAACATCATCATGATTAAAATATTTTATTGCAACCAAAATCATATCACAAAGCCTGCCAAAGACTATCATAAAGTACCAACAAAGGCAAAAATCTGTTTTTATTTGTTCAATTATTATATTTAGATAACAATGTGTAGCATATTTGTAATAATTAGGGGGTTTTTTTTGTTTTTTTTTTTTAATTCTAGATCTTCTACATCTACTGTATTTCTATTTCAAAAACCAAAAGGGGCGCCCTGTGACTGCTTTATACATAAACCTTTTCCCCAAATGATTGTAAAGTATGCATTTTCCATATTTATTTCATTATTGTTTCACAATTACTTTTCTCTGGTCAGTAATAATGTTCTCTGGGCTTCAAAGCTCTGCATATAAAGCATAACGTTTATATATAAAGCATAATGATCTAAAGTTAAAATAAAAGAAGGAATATAATAAGCAAAGAATATTTCATTAAAAAAAAAAATCTACGTGTACAAATTTACGTGTACAGGTACTGACAGTAAGAGCTCTGTTTTATCTTTAATTGTAGTAAAATGTTAATCCACTACATCGTACAACAGCAGTGTATGGCTGTTCCACTCGTGACCACCAGAGGGCACAATCTCCTAAGTTTTCGAAAACAAAAGCACCATATGCAGTACAAGACTGGTTATCCAATCTGCATCACAAAAACAGATTTTGTGAAACCTTCTTTCTTCTTCTTCATATTAACGCTGGTGATTAAAAGAATATGAAACATTTCAATAAAACAAGGAACGCTACAACAAATCCGTACTTTAAGACAAATTAGACCCCTTTATACGGTGGGCAGACTGATGGTTACATCATAGCACAAATGGAGTGCTAGAGCGCTAGCAGGAAGACCAATCACTCTTCATTCACCATGCCCACCAGGAGTCAGATGTAGGATCTCCCCAGTGTGTTGGAATCTCTTAATACCGATGCATATGAACACAGACAGGATGCATATATCGAATGAATATAAAATGTGTGAAATGACACGAAAAGATAAATTTTTTCTCCTATTTTTATTATCGATGTACATAAAATATCAGATATATTAAAGACATAATCCGCAGAAACGCTACCAAAATACAGCCAGAGGAAACAGGATGCAGACGGAGTTAAAGGATATAATATAGTCTAATTATTATTATTATTATTATAGTGATAGTTTATAGTGATAGTCCACGGGCAGTGGTGGATCAGTGGTTAAAGGCTCTGGGTTACTGATCAGAAGGTCAGGAATTCAGGCCCTAGCACTGCCAAGCTGCCACTGTTGGGCCCTTGGGCGAGGCCCTTAACCCTCAAGCGCTCAGATGTATAAATGAGATAAATGTAAGTCGCTCTGGATAAGGGCGTCTGCCAAATGCTGTAATGTAGTGTCATAGAACAAGCGAACAAGGTCATTATACAAATCTAACACAGTTCACTTCATGTGCATAAGTTCAACCCACAATATACAACACCAGACACGAACATATTTATCTTCCTGAGAGGTGAGAGGTACAGTAATGAGAGTAAAATACGCAGGACACAGCTGAAACAAACGAGACGAGTGAAACTGATTAGAGGAAGTGCTCAGGATGCACCTGCGTATGATATTCTCTAATATCTAATTGGATCTATTTTCCAAAATATGAACAAATGAATAATTTACACGGTAAACGTGATAACGAGCATTGTTCGAGTGCCAAGTACGCTTTTTTAGGGCCTCTCGTTGTCCCAGTTCAGACACACACCTCTAACACCTAGTGTTCGTGATCATCCATTACACAGGGTCATACACACTTATTATGTCCAAGTGCACAGAGCACGCAAATGAGGAAATCAGTGGAATTTGTTGAATAGCAGATTACTAAAATATAAAAACAGTGGTAACAGGAAAAGGGTGTGTGTGTGTGTGTGTGTGTGTGTGTGTGTGTGTTTCTGTGTGTCTTTGCTTGCACTTTCTCAGTAAAAAAGTAAATATATTAAACTGCTGATTTATCTGAAACCCCCTTTTTCCTGTAAATAACTTGATGACTCAGGATGTAAAATAAAAAGTGAACGTTCACTGGTTATAAATACCCCAGTGCACCCCTTCAGGACACTCGCTCACACTGACACCGAATTGAAGCAGCCATAGGAGAGAAAATCAAGGTAAGAATCCAGACATTTCTACTTTTATGCAGCACTAATAATCCAATTCAAGAGAAAAAAAAAAAAAAACAGATCATTTTTTAATAACAGAATGCTGTAATTAAAAAAAGATAAACATTTAAGTTTTAGATTGGTCAGTTGTTCCAACAAAACCATTTACAGTGTATTGTGTAAGTAATAAGATTATGTAATAAGCGGAGTGACTGTTTCCATAACAGCGTGTCCTCAATTATAACAATTGCCAACAATTATAATTTTTCATTTATTAATACATTGCACGGCATTTTTGCACTTTTTATCTGTTTATAGTTACATTTAATGCTTGTGAAACAAGTGAGTTCCTGTTCTCACTTGCGCTATAGCAGCTGTAAACAGTCGTTCCCTCTCGTATGCGCTTGTCAGTCCCTGTGAATGAGCTGTTGCTATAGAAACGATAACATATTAGAACAAGCGCATTGATATAAACCTGTGACTTGCAGCTGCGCTACTGCTGTTATAGAGAATTAATCAACACCTTCTGACCAATCACGATGCAGAATTTAGCAGCACTGAAGTGCAATAAATACGATTTATTTATTTTATTTTATTTATAATGCTCAGTTTTGTTGGTCCAGTGACATCAAATCATTTTCTGCTTTGTAGTAACATTGTAGTCGATATGGGAGGTAGCTACAGCAAACAGTGGGTTCTCTTGGCAGCGGGTTCTAAAGGTTGGGAAAACTACAGACATCAGGTGAGAATATTATAACGAGAGGGTGTTTTTACAAGGTATCATGCATTGCACATTATTTGTTGAGGAAGAGGAATGAATGAATGAATGAATCATCTTGTGTTTAAAGTTTCGTACGAAGCTAAACTGAGTGTTTCTGTCACAGGCCGATGTGTGCCACGCTTACCAGGTCGCGCGCAAGAATGGGATTCCAGATGAACAGATTGTGGTGATGATGTATGATGATATCGCTTATAATGAAGAGTGAGTATTATAGATTAGAGGTAGAAGTAAAGATTTTCCACATACAGTACATGGTCATTCCGTTGGGTCATGTGCAGTCATGGGGGAAAAAAGAAAGTACACTCTTCTTAAATTCTACCTTTTTATTTATCAGAGCCTAAATAACAATTGGGTGGTCCTCACCAACTTTTATAAAAATGTGTAGTCATTTTTCCCCAAAAAGTAAACCAACCTTCAGAAACCGTCCGACTACCACAAACACTGAGAGAGCAATTAGCAGCCAGCTGTTCCTAATTAAATGCACAAGGTTAGTTAATCATGAAGAAGAGACAACCTCTATAAAAGCAGAACTTTTGGCAGTTCTGGAGCACTCAGGTGTGTGTCTACATCATGCCAAGAAAAAGGACCTCGTCGTTATCTCAGAGATGCAATTGTTGCTGCTCATCAATCTGGGAAGGGCCAGAAGGCCATCTTCAAATCATTTGAAATTCATCATCTTACAATGAGAAGAATTTTTTTTTACAAATGGAGAGCCTTCAAGACAGATGCCAATCTTCCCAGTTCAGATAGTTTAATGCGCACAGCTATAACGATAACCTCAAGAGCTACATCATGGGACCTACAGGCCTCTGTAAGCACATTAAATGTTAATGTTCATGATGGCACAATCAGAAAAGCACTGAACATGTATGGCTTTTAGGGAAGGGTGGCTAGGAAAAGAACACAGAGCGTGATTTAAGTTAGCAAAATTGCATCGGAACAAACCAGAAAAGTTCTGGAACGATATCCTTTAGATCGATGAGACCAAAGTGGAGATGTTTGGTCATCATACACAGCACCATGTTTGGCAAAAACCAAACACAAACACTTCATAACAACTGTCAAGTATGGTGGGCTTGATTTGGGTGGGCTTGATTTGGGCTTGTTTTGTTACCACTGGACCTGAGAAACTTGCAGTCATTGAGACAATGATATATACTCCACTTTATATCAGAATATTCCTGAGACATATGTGAGATCCTCTGTCCAGCAGCTTAAGCTAGGCTGAAATTGGGTCATGCAACAGGATAATGATCTATAGCACATTAGCAAATCGACATCTGAATGGCTAAAGAAAAAAAAAATCAAGGTGTTGGAATCACCGAGTGAAAGTCCAGACCTCAACCCCATTGAGATGCTGTGGTGGGATCATAAGAGAACTGTGTATAAACGAATGATCTCAGATATCAATGATAGCAATGATAGCAATGCTATAACGAAGAGTGGGCCAAAATGTCTCCAATGTTTCTGTGAGAGACTGATAAACACCTACAGAACATGCTTTAATTTATTGTTGCTAAAGGTGGTTCTACATGTTACTGAATTATAAGGTGTACTTAATGTAATTGGTTTACTTTTTGAGAAAGATACCGACAGTTGTTGTGTTTTTTGTTGTCACTTAAGTTTATCTGTTTGTTTATAGAAGTTGGTGAGGACCACACAATTGTAATTTAGGCCCTGATGAATAAAAATCATAAAATTGAAGGAGGGTGCAGGGACGTGCAGAAGGGGGCGCTCTGGGGGCTCGAGCCCCTGCCCTTTTTCTAACCGATTTAAAAGTGCCCCTCTCAACATTAATTCATAAACAATTATATTACGTAAAAAGCGTTTGATGTCAAATGAACACGAGCAAGTGCACAAAACAGGAGCAAATTAATCACAAGAAAGTCAGAGAATGTTGCTATTTATTTGTCCGACTCGAGTCTGCCGTCAGATAGTCTCGTTGTCATGACGTAATCGCGATGCAACAGGCAGACAGGTACGCTGAGGTCACGAGCTCTTCTGCGAAGCTTCTCGTAATATTAGCAGCATTTTATACGCTTATCGTCGCTAGTTTTCAAACTGATTGAGAGGAATGTGTTGTAAGTACTAGCTACTCGAGTTCGTTACATCTCCAGACATGCACGTAACCCTGTAATATTATATGTATGTTATATACTCAGTAAAGGCACAATGCCGTAAAGAAATTAAAGCAAAACTGAAGAAGGAGGCAGCGAAAGGGACAGCGTCCTTATCAACAATTGGGGAAAAGGGTGAGCTAATATGAGAGATAGTTGCAGAAAAGACATCATATGTTTACAGCGAGTGATATTCGGTGTTCTGTTCGGCCATACACTGATTACCCTTCCCCCCCACGGCACCACCCCCACTGTCGTTTTGCTTTTTTCTATAAATAAAAACCATTTAGTTCAATTGGAGAACGTTCAGCTGATGCTAAAATTATATACCGAAAGCGTCTGCTCCGTTCAGCACGAGCTGCAGAGTGGCAGCACAGAGTAATATAGCCCTCTATTTTTTTTACATCTGAGCCCCTGCCCCTGAGGAACACCCTGCAAGTTCCTGGGAGGGTGTACTTTCTTTTCCCCATGACTCTAGCTCTTAAACTTGACATTTTTATTAATTTCTCAACTTCAAATTTATGACATTTAACCATCAAAAATTGTTTTATCTTATCTCAGGCTACAATATGTAATTATTTCCATCCATTTTCTGTACCTCTTATCCTTACTGGGTCATGGGGAGCCTGGAGCCTATCCCAGGGGGCATGGGGCACAAGGTGGGGGACACGCTGGACAGGGTGCCAATCCATCACAGGGCACCATCACACACATTCACACACTATGGATATACCCAATCAGCCTACAATACATGTCTCTGGAATGGAGGGGAGAACCCGGAGGAAACCCCTGAAGGACAGGGAGAACATACAAACTCCACGCACACAGGGCGATGGCAGGAATCGAACCCCCAACCCTGGAGGTGTGAGGCAAATGCACTAACCACTAACCCACCGTGTGCCCCTATGTAATTATTTAAGTAGGAAATATAATTAATTCATTCATCTTCAGTACTTTATCCTGGTCAAGGTTACAGAGGATCCTGAGCCAATCTCGATAATTCTGGGCAGGAGGTTAGAGAATTAACCCCAGATGGGACACCAGTCCATCACAGGGCAACATGCATTCACATTCACACATTCATTCACACCTAGGGGCAATTTATCTAAGCAGATCCACCTACTGGCATGTTTTTTCACACTGAGAACCTGGAACCGGAGAGCCTGGAGGAAGCCCCACATAGCCAGTAACTTATAGAACTGGGGACCCTGGGGCTGTGAGGTGGCAATGCTACCCACTGCATCACTGTGCCACCAGTTATATAATTATATAATGAATAAGTATTCATAAGTGAAAATATGATATTTTTCTGCAGGAACCACGTTAAAGGTAAAATCATTAATGAACCAGATGGCCCAAATGTTTATACTGGGGTTCCAAAGGACTACACTGGAAAGGTAATGTGTAACACACAACAATGAAATGTTCTGATTATACTTATTTGAGGTTGGTTTTTTGCCATTGTGGAATCTACCATTTTAAATTGTCCATTATCAGGAGGTATCAGCTGAGAACTTTCTGGCTGTACTGCGTGGAGATTCGGAGGCTGTCAAGAAAACAGGAAGAAAAAAAGTCATACAGAGGTATTTACCTCTATCAGGTCAATTTCATTATTATATATTGTTCAGATTGTTTCAGCCATGACCTTAACTTAAAATTTCAAAGTCAAAATTCACTATTTTTCCACGTCTTTTTCAACTGAAAAAAAAAGAAAACTGAGTACTCAACCCCTTCAGATGAGTACTTGTTAGAACCACCTGCTGCAGATTTAAGGTCTGACCAGCTTTGCACAGTGTTTGGGATTTTCACCTGATCTTCCTGAAAGATTTGCTCCAGGTTCTTCAGATTGGTGGAATATAGTTTGTTGACTGAAATTTTCAAACCATGCCACTCTGCTTCTCAATTGGATTGAGATCTGGACTTTAACCTGGCCATTGTAGAATAATATTTTTTTTAAACCACTCCTACATTGCTTTGGCCTTGTGTTTGAGATCATTGTCCTGCTGAAAAGTGAAGTTTCTCCTAAGCTTTATTTTTTTTAGCAGACTGAGGCAGATTCTCTTGTAATATGCCCCTGTATTTTGCTCCATCCATTCTCCCTTAAATTTCAAAAACCATCCCCAGAGCATGATGCTGCCACCACCATATTTCACTGTAGGGATGATGTTATTTGAGGTATGGCCTGCATTAGGTATGCACCACAGACACTTAAATATTTGCCCAAATACCATATCTGAATCTTGGTCGCATCACACCAAAATAAAACCACATCTTCACTGGATCACTCGTGTGCTTTTATATGGCTCTTCTCCAATGCATTCCTCAGTTATGCAAAGCTCTTGTACTGGTTGTGGTGCACCTTCAGTCCACTCTACTCTATAGCCACTGTCTTCTGTAACTCCTTTAGCATGACTGTTGGCCTCACTGTGGCTTCCCTCACCAGTTTCTGTCATGTTTTTATGCTGAGTTTTGAAAGAGGGCCTGGTTTAAGTAGTGCTTGGGTAATGTGGTGCAGCTTCTACTTCCTCAGTACTGCCCCAACAGTGCTTACTGGGATGCCCAACCGCTTAGATAATTTACACCCTACGAACATTACACTCTATTCCTAAGTGATGAAATTCTATTACCTTAGCTTTAACTTCCTTAGGATGCTCCTGTCAGCAATCAAACCATACCGGGCAGTCTGCTTTGTATCATGACCAGTTCCTTCCGTTCTCCGTACTCTTCTATTCACATCATTCTGGTACAAGTTGATCTTTCTGTCATCTGTCCATAGGATGTTGTTCCAGAATTGTACAGGATTTTTATTAAAAGGAAGTTTTTGGCAACCTCTACTCTGGTCCTTCTGTTTTTGAGGCTTACCAGTGGTGTACATATTGTGGTAAACCTTCTGTATTTACTCTGGTGACGTCTTTGACACAGATACGCCTACCTCCTGGAGGATGTTTTTCATCTGGCCAGCTCTTGTGAAGGGGTTTTCCTTCACCAGGGAAAGGATTCTTCTGTTATCCACCGCAGTTGTTTTCTGTGGTCTTCTGGGCCTTTTGATGTTCCTTTGCTCACCAGTGCATTCTTTCTTTTCAGGAATGGAATAAATACTTTTTATAATAATTGAACTTTGGCCACACCAAATGTTTTTCCTATTTCTCTGATGGGTTTGTTTTGAATTTTCAGCCTAATGATGGCTTACTTCACTGGCAGTGGCAGCTCTTTAGACTTCTTACTGAGAGTTAACAGCAACAGATGTCTACTGTGGTAGACAACAAAAATAACAATACATTTGTCAATGTCCAAACACCTGACTGTATATAATGTGTTTGGACATATAGTGACCCTTATTATTTTCATGATGTTCTCTTTCAGTGGTGAAAATGATTCTGTCTTCATCTACTTATCAGACCATGGAGGTCATGGTGTCTTTTGCTTTCCTCATTCCACAGTAAGTTTAGTACATTTTCTCTTTCTGTACAGTATTTAGAGTTGAGTGTTTGTAATGAGGATTTAATACAGACCTTTTATTTAGCCAGACCTCAAACATAACTACAGACCTAAGCACTATTCAGAATTTACAGGAGAGATACACAAGCTAGGGTGAAGATTCAGTAAAACAGAGGTGTGCCTTTGAACATTTCACGCTAACACTTATGTGTTGGCTGTAAATACACTCAAAAACCCTGGAATGTTATTCAAGAATAATATTTACATTCACAGTTATGGCATTTGACAGATGCCCTTATCCAGAGCTCAAAAACACATCCTCATGCTCACTAGGTCATGGACCATCAGTCTAAAACTCTTGTTGAAGAACCCTGTTGTTTGATGATAGCTAGTGACTCAGCTGTTTGATTCACCAAATCTGACTTGAGTTAAACAAAACACTTATCCGAGCACTGGTTTCCCTATACCATACCTACTAGTTAGATGAAGTGTGAAAGAACCGGAAGCAACAACTCTCTAGATGCTCAGATCCATACTGTATAATCCGGAGCTCATGAAATGTAATCCTCAGCTGTTTTCTGTTACAGCTTCATGCACATGACCTTATTAAGACAATACATACAATGTCAAAGAGCAGCAAATTTTCAAAGGTACGTATTTACATTTGAATACATCTATATATTTATAATCTATTTTTTTTTTAAATATTAATACAGATAATAGATTACAGGTTATACCACGGCGCTTCTGAATTCTGGATCCTGATTGGTCAGAAGGTGTTGATTAATTTTCTATAACAGCAACTCTGACAGCAGCGCAGCTTCAAAAAACAGGTTTATATTAATGCGCTCGATCTAACATGTTATCGTTTCTATAGTAACATTTCGTTCGCAGCGACTAGTTTTATTTCATTCCTACTAACCACCCGTGCCGATAACTGAAGCTCTTGACTAAAGGCTCTTGTGCAACAACCACATGATTGGCTGATTAAATATGTAATTACATGAATGAGTAGGTGTACAGGAGTTCCTAAACAAGTGGGTGGTGAGTGTATGTGTATTTGTGTTTAGATTTGTTGTGCTTGCCAAGCTCACAATCAGAATTTTGGTCAATCCTGGTCAATGTTTGCAGATGGTCCTTTATTTGGAAGCGTGTAATTCTGGATCAGTGCTGGATCAGCTGAAGGACCACAACGGTTAGTACAATTTCATAACTGAAAAGCCATAGTTATGCTAGGTTTATCTACGTTATTCTCACACTGTACGTCTAAAAGTCCTTTAACATTTTCTTTCAGTGTATGCAGTTGCAGTGTGCAGGCCTGATGAAAAAAGCTATGCTTGTTTTAAGGATAAGAAAATAAATGCTTGGCTTTCCGATGTCTTCACCGCTTTCTGGCTACAGCACACCAAGACAGTTAGTGTTATATATGATGAATACACACATGGAAATATATGAAAATATACATATTTATTTCTTTTTTCCTGTTCTCTTCATTCTAAAGGTCAAACTTAACACGACATCATTTGGAGATCAGTTTGACTACCTGAAGAAAAAAGTCACAGAGGCTGTGAGAAAACCTCAGACGCCATGTAACTATGGTGATATGGTATGTTAAATAAAATAAATAAAGCATTTTAAAGCCTTCGTCATATCATGATGGGTGACGGCCAGTTAGTGAATAAAATGAAGCGTTACCTTAAAAAAGAATTGAAATCCTTTCCAGGATAGATCGTTTTTAAACAATGGAACACAAATACAAATTCATTACAGGTTTTGTTCTACAGCGAAACAAATGATTTACCGTTGCGAAGGTTGTATGATCAACAGAAAATATTATTCAACAACAGTGTTTAAATGGCGTACAGTATGTCTGTTTAAAAATGTCTATTTTATTCTTTCTTTCTCTACATTATTTAGAACATACGTAAAGTAATGCTGAGTGAATTTCTTGGCGAATCGCCTGACTCTGTCAGGGGAGCGTGGGAAGGCCAGCCTACGAACTTCCTAGTGTCTGATGTGGTAGACGCTACAGAAGTTCCACTGCTAATCCAAGAAGACAGGATTAAAAATGAACAGAACCTAATAAAAAGACAGGCCCTGGAAAGACAATATTGTGAGCTTAAAAGAGTGAGTACGCCACTTTTACTGTACTGCGTTATTTACAGTCCTTATTTCTGAACAGAAATATGCAGTTAATATGCTTGTAATGTAATATGTAATAAATACGGTGTTGCTGTTATAGTAAAATAGTTCATTCAATTTTATTTGTATAGAGCAGGGGTGTCCAATCTTATCCGGAAAGGGCCGGTGTAGTGCAGGTTTTCATTCCAGCCAAGCAGGAGGCACACCTGATTCCACCTGTTTAATCAGTTGTTCTTGGCTTTCAGTAGACTCAGGTGTGGCTTCTGCTTGGTTGCAATGAAAACCTGCACCACAGCGGAACTTTCCGGATAAGATTGGACACCCCTGATAGAGCTTTTAACATTGGACATTGTCACAAAGCAGCTTTATGGAAATCTGGATAAAAAAAATTATATTTTATATGACAGAATTTTTTTTATTTTATATTTTATATGATGGAATTTTTTAATATTTTATATGACAGAATTTTTTTTATTTTATATTTTATATGAAGGAATTTTTAAATATTTTATATGACGGAATTTTTTTTATATTTTATATGAAGGAATTTTTAAATATTTTATATGAAGGAATTTTTTTTATATTTTATATGAAGGAATTTTTTTTATTTTATATTTTATATGAAGGAATTTTTAAATATTTTATATGAC
>JANDJT010000032.1:1056904-1072474 GCA_024331685.1 Stegophilus panzeri | reverse complement strand
ATTGTTTGATATCCATGAGAGCAGAGTATTTTTGTGAATTTTTTGAACAAAAGATCAAAAGTTTAAACAATAAAGACGTAATTTCACAGCCTTCTTTGCTCATATTTACCAAGGGTGCCAATATTTGTGGGTGGAACTGTACATCCCCACTGCGTGCCTAACTCAACTATGAATATAGCTCTATATCAGCAGCTTTCTAATTGAATCTTTCTGTCCAGACTTTCCCAGAATTCCTATAATCATTCCATGTCCTGTAATCATCCCTGTAATACTCTTCAGATAGCAGCGACGTCCCACAGCAGGCCCACTCTGAACTTTTTCATCTGGTCCACATGCCGCTGTGGAATGACGACGATGAACTCATACGAATGTGGCTGCCAGAAACACCGTCACCACGTCCCCACCTTAATGAGGCCATATCTCAGGCAGGATATGGAGCAGAACTGTAAATACGATTAGCAGCTGGTTGTATTAGAGCCGTATTTAGCCCACAATGTGGATGATGTGTAGCTGTGTATATCTCTGATCACATTTTAGTCCACAATTGATGCTACATTCACACCAACATGTGACAAGGCACAGGATTGTGAACTTCTGTCACACGTCACACGCTCGGCTTTGTACTCGCTTCATTCTCAGATAAGATTTGAAAAGAACGATGACTGTACTAGCTGCGCACACTCCACTCACCAGTGGCACCAATGATCTCTGCTACTTCCTTCCAATCTTTATTTTACTTCGAAATGTCTCTATACACGTTTAGTCAGAGGTCACTGACAGGAATTTTGCAGGAACTAATTGGAGAACTAAAGTTGTGAGCGAGGAACTGAAGAATCGTTGGAACGCGCATACCATAGCATTGGTCCGAGGAATCATTTGAACCAATCGTTTGGATTTGCCGTTTCTTTACAGCGTAACGCCTAATTTGCATATATTTCGGAAATCTCGATTTAAATGTCGCTTTGAAATCACGGCTCTGTGTCATGGAGGAACCTAGAAAACAAAGGATTATGTCTCGCATTGTCACTTGTTAGTGTGAAGGTAGGGTTAAGATTGGCCTGGAAGCTTCTATTATGTGTGTGAGAGTTCTAATAATGAATTATTTGTCTATATTCTGCAGTCCTGCCCACAGATTACTGATTTAAAGTGTTTTAAGGTGAGGTTCATTCCAATCTTTTGAAGAAGAGATACCAAAAAGATGCAGACAGAAACTAGTCCTCATCAGTGACAGGGTGAATGAGTGCGTCTGTTCCCAGATCCCTGATGCCCCTGTGTGTGTGTGTGTGTGTGTGTGTGTGTGTGTGTGTGTGTGTGTGTGCTTGTATGTTTATACGTGTGTGTTTGGGTGTGGTCGGCTGAGGTTAACGCTTCCCCACCACATATGAGAGGGAGCTCCGGGTAAATGACTGGCTTCTGCAAATAGCAACGCCACAGCTGTGGTAAACACTCGAACCCTTCAGGAGAGGCTTCATTAACACAGCAGAGAGAATGGAGAGAGAAAAGCAGGACAGAGGTGATTATGGAGGTGAGCGAAGGGGTCAGAGAGCTCGACAAGGGCCCTGAGTCTGTGGGAGTGGAGAAGAAAGACCACCAGTGGATGCTTCTCTCAGGGGGTACAAACTTTTCAGATAGAAAAGGGCCTAAAGACCACACTTTCACGAGCTTTGAAATTCAACTGGCTCGACTTTGATCTTTTTTAGCTTCTGTCCTTGTGCATGACTTAACTGCACTAATCACTCCAAAGACAAAATTCTACTTGGTCCATAAAAGCACGGTGATTGTTTTCCCGCCAGTGGTGTTACCTCAAATAAGCAGTTTTCCAGCAGAATAGCACCTAGATCAGACTTCACGTTTGTTTTGGAAAGTCCATGTTTCATAATTCGGGTACAGCCACCCAAGATATACTGCATTTATATGGAAATACATGCTGTGGAAGAAGATGCAGTCCAAGATCCATCCATCCATCCATCCATTTATCCAACACAGGGTTGCGGGGAGCCTGGAGTCTGTCCCAGGGGACTCCGGGCACAAGGCGGGGACACCATGGGTCTAAGATACAGTATGTTTATAATCTTTACCGCTAATGAGATAGATAGCTAATCTAGCTAATATACTGTAAGCTCACCTGACAGGAACTGATATCCATAAATAAGAGTGGAAAGAGTAAAAGGTACACCCCGACCAAGCGTTTTAAAAAAAAGTAAATGTAGAGGAAGCTGAACGAACTCTGCATACGAACCTTACGTGACCTTACCTTACCTTAAGTGTGTGATTGGTCATTATAAACGATGCTTGTCCAAGCCCTTCATTCCAAGACGAATGACTTCATCCTGTAGTCCTAGACCCTGTTATGAAATCTTGATAGTACCTGCAGTAATGAAGCATTTATACATGTAACAGTAAACATGAAACCGCAGACGGCACGCAAGCTCATCGCACAACCCTCACAGACGTCCACAAGAAGTCTGCTGTAGTTTTTACAAGGGTACATAATCTCACATAATGTGGATTTGTATTGGCCGTCGTACACGAGAGCTCCAGTACTGCAGAAGATCGCTTCTCGTCCATCTTGGAATGATGAAAGGGCAGTGGTAGCTCAGTGGTTAATGTGTTGATCTAGAAGGTCATGAGTTCAAACACCAGCATGACCAAGCTACCACTGTTGGGCCCTTGGGCAAGGCCCTTAACCCTCAATTGCTCAGATGTATGAATGAGATAAATGTAAGTCACTCTGGATAAGGGCGTCTTCCAAATACCATAAATGTAAATGTAATGATGACAACCAATCACAGGCTTGGTCAGGCAGTGTAGATGGAGTGTGCTCAGCTGCCACGTGCAAGACACAGTGAGTGAAGCCTCCACACAATTATTATCCATTCGCTCTGCAGTGACGCGAGAACGTCATCTCTGAAGTACATGATGTATGCTGAGGCCTTAAGGGACTGAGTTAGAGGAGGAGGAGGAGGTAAAAGTTTAGACCCTGGTTTTAAAATCCAATCACATGAGGACATCTGGGACTGGCAGCCTTTCGGTCCTGGTGTTAACTATCTTGAAGGAATTTTCTACTCATGACTACATTAACAATGTGATCAGAGGAGCTGGAAACACTACATTTACTCTGTTATACTTACTTACCATTTAAAAAATGTATATATTTTATGATGTAAGAATAATCCTAGCTTGTCCTGTGTGCACATTTTACTCCTTGTACACACATTTATCGATACGACTTCAAATCCTCTCAGAAATCCTTTATGGTTAGGTGAAATATGGAGTCCGATCTAGACGCTAGTCTGCAGTCAGTCATGGAAAACTCCTCACCTCCTGTAACACCACCAGCAGGAACAAAGTGGGGTGGGGGGGGGGACACACTGCTTGTTTGTAGAAGATGACAGACAGAGTGATATTTCTGAGTAAAATCAAAAAATATGACCGGCAGGTCTTTATTATATCCATCAGAGTTTAATTAGCTTATGAAAAGTCTCAGGTTAGCTCATATTAGCTAGCTTTATTATCTTCATAATCTTCACTGCCAATGTTCGTCTAAGAAAACCTGTAAAATAAAGTTAAGTCAATCCTTGCCAAGATAGTATTATGATGCTTTTATTACTTCTTCCTTAAAGCCCTCTCAGAAATCCTGTCACGTTAGGCTATATTAGCTATCACTGCCATCAGTAGTGAAGATTATTTATGATATTGACCGCAGTCCTGTCAAGTTAGCGTATATTAGCCAGTTTTATGGTGTTAGCATTGATATAGGTATTTATAAATGCAAGCATGTGAACATATATAATCTTCAGTGCTAATGTGTTTCCTCAGAACTCCTGTCAGATTAGCTAGCTGGCTAACGTCTCATGATAGCTAGCTGGTTAGAGTATATCCGATGTAGGCAGGGTGATTTGTTTTGAGCCTTTCTTTGTGTTAGATTTTTTTGTTGAAATATTTCTGCATGAGACTGTGAGACTCACAGCCAAAATAATCATCTGTCTAAGAAACCACGAAACTTTTCCAGAACACAAAAAGTCATTATGAGTGTTTTGAAACAGCAACGGTGCCACTTTGGGGTTTCGTCTGATTCTTAATCTGGATCTTAATTAATGGTTCCAACCCGAAATGCAGGAAACTCCCTGATTCCCTCCCTCACGCGAAGCTGATCCGTTTCCTCACTTCACTTCTTTAGCATCTGATCAGCACCTGCTAAAATCTGTTCCAATCTAGTTTATGACCAGGAACAGGCTCGTGTAACCTTAAGTGTTTAAAAAAGACTAAAAATGAAAGGCTCTGCAGTGAGCGTGTGGCTGCTTTGTGGGTTAGCTGTGTAGCATTTGCAGCTTCCTACTCCACACATTACTAAAATAATGTTGCTTCGGGATACGGGTTATAAAAAATGATGAGCATTAATGAAAAAGGGAAATAAATACAAACTGGATTAGAGAGAAGCCTTAATTATTGCAAAGACTCTAACAAACTTAGTCATTACGCTAAAGATTCTAAATAGCAACAATCCCCAAACCGGCAGGTGGTTCGTTCCATCCTGGTTTAAATTGCCGGATAGACAATAGAGACAGACTGTTTCGTGTCTCATAACTAATTAAGGAAGCGTACATTAATTACAATCATGCCATGCACATTTTAGTACACACTGTAAACCACAGTTTAGTCTTTAATTTATTCATTCTGAGCAATGGTGCAAGGTAGAGACAGGTGGGCGTGTCTTGGACAGAGACAGATGGGTGTGACTTGGATGTTATGAAGATTTATGTATATGACAGAAATCCTGTCCAGTTAGCAGACTAGCATTAGCAGTAAATATTATGAACATTTATAGCTATGTTAGCTAGCTCACTTGCATTATCAGTAAAAATGTAAACATATGACAGGAACTCCTCTCGAAACTCCTATTAAGTTAGCCAGCTAGCTAGCATTAGCAGTGACAATTATCAATATATATATATATATATATGAATGTGATGTAAATCCTGTCAAAAATCATTACGTTAGAAATATAAACATTGAAGCTGCTCAGATCCTGTATGATTTATGTTAGCTAGCATTATTAATAAAGTCTTAAAGTTATGTATATGAAAGAAATCTTGTTGAGTTTTATGTTAGCTAGCAGCCTCTCTTTATCAGTAAAGATGATAAAATGTTAGCTAGCATTAGCAGTAAAGAATCCAAGCCAAGTTAGCTTATTTTAGTTAGCTAGCTAGCGTTACCATTTAGGTTTATGAACATTTATAGGTATGACCTAAAAATCTAGCTGCCTAGCATTAGATATCAGACATGTATGGATAACAAAGTTCCTCTTAATAATTCTGTCAGGTCAGCCATGTTAGCTAGCTGGATAGCATTAGCAGGGAACATGAATGAAAATTCAGCTCAGACATCCTGTCAGACAGACTAGCTTAGTTAGCGTGCTATCATTAGCAGTGACAGTTTTGCACATTTATGGATTTGACGGGAAGAATCCTCTTTGAAATCTTGTGGAGTTAGCTCATGTCAGTTAGTTGACTAGCTTTATCAGTCAAGATTACATAATTTTAGCTAGCTGGCTAGCATTAACAGTAAAGAAGCCCAGCAGAATTAGCTTATGTTAGTTAGCTAGCTAGCATTAGCAGTGAAGGTTATTAACATTTAAGGTTATGACAGAAAAATCCTCTAAGAAATCCTGTTGAGTTTGAGCTAATGTTTACATACAGTATATGAGCGAGATTATGAACAAGTTCTTCTGAGAAATCATGTTGAGTTAGGTGATGCTAGCTAGCTAGCTAGCTATCTTATACAGCAAACATAATAAACATTTATGAACAGCAAAGTTATTTTTAATAAATCTGTCAGGTTTGCCATGTTAGCTATGTTGCCTGGATAGAATTAGCAGTGAAAATCATAAACATGAATGAAAAATCCTATCAGGTTAGATTACAGTTAGCCAGCCAGCATTAGCAGTGAAAATTATGAACATACAGTATATGGATGTGACTATAAAATCCTCTCAGAAAGTATGTCAGGATACCCATGTTAGCCTCCAAGCTAGTGTTCGCAGTGAATGTCATAAACATAAATAATACATTCTAGCAATAACAATGAAAGTTAGGAACATTTATAGGTATGAGTGAAATATATTTTCAGAAATACTGTAATTCTAGCATAGGTTTGTCAGCTAGTTTGCATTAGCATTGTGAAAATTATGAACAATATGAATGTGACTAAAAATTCTCCTAAAATTCCTGTCTGGTTAGCCATATTAGCTAGGTGGCTACAACTAGAGAAGAACACAGAAGACCACATTTTAGTGTTTTGCTTTATATATTTTCCAAAATGTCAACATAAATAAATTCCAACAACAATTTATAAAAACAAAAATGCACCATTTTGATGCAAGATTTTTTTTTTTTAACAAGAAGTCTGTGAAAAAGCATGTTTTTATTTCTTTACCATTAAAAAAAACCCCACCAGGGCTGTGCTCCAATACTGTTTTTAACACATCATTGTTGACTTGGATGATGGCTAGCAACTGAACTAATCAGCATGTTTCAATACTCCAGCTCCTCCATCTGTAAATGTGCTAGCTAGCAAGTTAGCTAACTCGCTAGTAAAACATACACTTAGCACCTTAGCTAGTTAATAATCCAGATAGTTAACCGATAGCTTGGCTACATTTTATGTTAGCTAATTAGTGAACCAGCTAATTAGAATGCATTGTAAATTTCTAATTGACAGCTGATAATCCGACGAAATAATTTGCTTGTGCTAGCTAGTTAGCAAGCTAGCTTATTAGCAAACCATACACCTAAATCAGCTATTTAACACATTAACTAGTTATTTTATTACTTGAACAGCTCTATCTGGACATGGGGGATGTTGGGATTTATTGTTTTTAGTTAGCAAGCTAGCTTGCTAGTAACCCAACCAGATAATTAGCATAACAGCTAGCATACCAACTACACTAGCTAATTGATGAACATTGTTTATTACTCTCCTCCTCTATCTTACAGCTGTTGGACAGCTAAAAAATATGCTATCTAGTTAGCATGCTAGCTTGTTAGCAAAATAGCTAATACCATAGCTAGTTTGTGAACCAGATGAAAAACAAGATGACTAGCAAATCAGCTATTTAAGAACCTGTAGCTAGAGTGTGCAAGTTAATTAGTAAACCTGTTTTTTTTTTTTGTTTTGTTTTTTTATTCCAAATTTCTGCTGACGGGCAGCTAAGATTATGCTAGCTACATAGCACACTGTCTTTTTAGCAATCTCTGCTAGTTGTTGAACCAGATGATTAGCAAGAAAGCTGGCAGATCAACTACTTAAGAACCTGTAGCCATTGTAAACTAATTAGCATGTTTTATTGATTCCCTCCTCTGTCTGTAATTGACAGCTTATGTTCTACTAGCTAGTTAACATGCTAGCATGTGAGCAAAATTACTACCCTAGTTAGTGACCTAGATGTATAGCAATATAGCTGGCAAATCAGTCCCTTAAAACTTAAGAGTATCATAGCTAATCATTGAACCAGCTAATTAGCATGTTTTATTACTCCAGTTCTTGGTCTGTAATTGAAAGCTAAAACTGTGCAAGTTAGCTAGTTCAGTAGCTTGTGAGCACATTTTGTACTGCAGCTAGTTACTCAGCCAGATTGAATTATTGTACTAGATAGTAAGTAAGCTAGCTTGTTTACAGATCTTCTGAAGCAGGTAGTTAGCTGGTAGTTCATACACACTTCGGAGTAATGAAGACAAGGCGACGTGTTACAAACGGAATTGGAAGCACAGCGGGGTTTGGACGCTAACTTTTTCACACATTAACATCAATTATAAGAGCGTTGACAGAAGTTGGTCTACAACCAAAATCTCTGCAGATCAATTCACACATTTCTGCAAGCCAGCTGCAGAAGGGATGCCCCAACACACATGGTACACACACACACACGCACACACACACACACACACACACACACACACAAATTAAAAACACACCAAATGCAAATTCCCTCCAAAAACAGTCTCTTAGCAAGCCAAATATTGACAGAAAAAAATTTGAAAAATTTAAACACGGTTTTTGATTTAACTGCCAGCCTCAAGCATGAAACAAACACGTTGTCCTTTGACCTAGCATGTACATGAACAGAGAACAATCAGCTACTTATCCAAAAGTTTGGAGGAATGTTACCAAAATAACATGTCGATAAAACCTGCTCAGTCACTAGTAAACCATTTAGTTAGTGAACAAAACGATTAGCGAGAACATTAGATGCTTAAGAATCTGTAGCTAGAGTACAGTATGCTAGCTAATCTGTTAACCTGTTTATTACTGTAATCTGTAATTGACAGCTTTTATTAGCAAACATATTACCCTAGCTATTTACTGAGCCCGATAGTTTTCCTGGATTACATTAAAGAAACATTTGTGTTAGCATTCCAACAACTGAAAATGTCCCACTGCGCCACTATCATGGTAGCATGTAGTCCAACGGGATTGTGGGTAATATGGGAAATCCGGTAACCAACGTTTAATCCAAGAGCTCAGAATTTCAGGTCAGTCATTCAGGATGAATTTTGTTACCTTCAAGGAATCCCCCTGGATCCTGGCTATTAGCACACACACACACACACACACACACACGCACACATAGCAACATCAGCGTTAGCATTTTTGGTAATAAGGACTGTTTCAATTGAGTTCCTGGTATTACAAAAAAAAGTTTCACGTCTTACGTTTCATCTCTGGGATGAAAGCGGGATTCGTAACGGAGTTGAAACCTGAACCAGCTGAACAGCAGAACTGATAAATACGTCATTTAAAAAATCCCAATGATAGCACTATGCTACATGATATGTTCAGGTTATTGACCAGTAAAATGTTGTAGGTACGTGATAACAAACATTTCTAATCCAATTCATTTCTCCACATGCCTCCATGATGTTTGTGAAGGTGATATGTTTTGTGCATTTGATCTTTCAGCTCTTGTCCTTTTTGTTTTTGGACGATTCTCCTTAATAAATAAAAATTGTAAAAGTTCTGTGTAAAAAAAAAAAAAATGTTCTATGGTCATAAAAATGTCCTTTCTTCGATTAAACTGATCAATTTGTCAGTCAGCATTTCTTCGCTTTCTGCGAAGGTGTACCCGAACAAATTCATGGTGGGGCCGCAAATCTTCTGAACCATCTGTACGAGCTTAAACGGCATATTGAACCTCCATTTCTCCACCTGCTGCGATGAGTTCTTCTGGGTGGAGTACACTCCGCTAGCCTTATCGGATGCTTGCGTGTTCCTCAAGATCCATTCCTTCACCTGGGCAGTGAACGGGATGCCGGTAAACCGGTACATCTCAGCTGCTTTAAGCATAGGAAACATGGCGATGTCCTCGTAACGCACTAGCATGTATCTTCCACGCAACCACGGGGGCTGTTTGAGACCCACTTCGGCGGACATGCGGATGTTCTCACAGTTCCCTCTGAGCTTCCTCACTTCGTTGTCGTCCTCAGGAATGTCTCCATCCATGGTCCACCTCTTCCAGTGGTCATACTTGTTCGCGAAGGCCACCATGCGGGACGCTAACATGGCTCGAGGATCCCGGACCAGCTGAATAACCTTCAAATCCAGTCGTGGATCTTCTGCTAACGATCGTAGCGTCTCTAGTTGCCGTACTCGTACAGACTTAATGGCATGGTGCTCCTTCTCTCGGCAGGACTGGGATGCTAGCGTGAGGTTTAATGGACCGCAACGCCGGTTGCGGCAGTGGTAAGGCTCGTAACCCTTCTTCACGAACGGTGTGCAGACAGGATCATTGCACAGTGACTGGCTGGACTCGCGACGAAAGAGTCCTGTCGTTACATGATCCTTTGGTGGTGGCTCGATGAAGCTCTCCAGCATGGAGAAGTCGCACAAGAAGAGCTGAAGGAGAACGTCACGATAAGCCTGCGTCAAAACCGTACCGTTGGTCCCTCCACCCTCCAGAGTTAGCATGCGCTCCACGTGCCAAAGAGGCTCGAACAGGTAGAACATGTTGGCGCCGTGCTGGTTAAAAAACTCGCCCACAAACGAGGAGCCTGTACGCGTAGTGGCCAACAGGAGAATGTGTTTCCCGCCTTCGCTGGGCTCTGTGATGTTCTCCAGACGCCATTTAACTTCCAGATAGGATGAGATGTCAAGCTCAGACAGGACAGGGACACTGGAGCCATTTTGTCTCAGAAATGCCCAAGACAATCCGCTGGTCTGAAGTGGAGTCTGAGGCGTCTGCTTCAGAGAGAGCTTGTCCGAGACCCTTACAAGACACAATCACAAGTCGGTACGTCAGAGACACTATCAGCAACCTCAGACAATTTTTAAACAGTTTTGTAATATTAAATTTTTCCCAATTACCTCTAAATCTTTGCCTTATAGGAGACCAAACATGATCGTTTACTGGGCCTCAGTTCAAATGTTGTGTAAATCAGACCGTACAGGATTGGCAAAATAGAGATGTTTGCTGATAAATGAGACTTTTTAGCTGGCTTTGACTGAACGTGAGTTGTGATGACATCACGTAACGCGTCTCATCCTTGGTCTTTTCCTTGATTTTGCATTCATTTCTGTGATCGCAGAATCGTAAATAAATTCTGCAGGGACTGATAAATGTTTTCGTAGGCTAAACAGAACTGTAAAAAAGTTACTCGGATTTTCTTTGTACTTCATAAACGTTCGTATGTTGTGTATGTGTCAATCAGCTGTGAATTGCCGAGTGTATTCAAGGCAGAGCTGATTTAACCATGAGCGAAAACTCCAAAACAATCGGCGAAATGATGACTAAACTGTGAAAGAGCACCTCGTGAATCTTCCAGTAATGCAGCTCAGCCACTGCAGCACGTCGGCTAACACAGACGCACACTAACTCTTCCTCCGTTTTTAAAAAAATGTGACAGACGGTAAAACGTTTCTATCTGCAACAGTATTTATTAGATCACTTTAATCACTACTAGCAGCTTCAAAGTCAAAATCTTATACAGCACTAGTTTTAAACGAACTGTTCTCTCTCTACATATACATATGCTGCTTGGGACTATTTTTTTAAAATCCCACTCGAATAGTTGTTATTGTGTTTAACTAGCAGCCTGTGATATTTTCTAAACAAATTAAATTTCCCAAAATAACCAACAAACAAACTAACTAGCAGCCTTGCTGAAACCACCGCGACCCTGACCAGGCAATTACTAAGGATGAAAGAGTGAATGAGGGAGATTCCTCACACAGCTCCTCGTGGTCATGTTCATGCTCATGTTCATGAATTTGGTCTTTCTTTGTTCCATGAGCTGCATATCTGACCGCTCTCGCAACTAATCCCAGTCCCTACGCAGGTTTCTAATCTCAACCAGACACCCTGACAATCTTTCTAAACTAAAAAAAGGGAAGAACAACCAATAGTGCACCTCCTATCTGTATTCTTATCTGTTTAGAGCACTCGATCTGTTCATTCGGAATAATATATTCGTATGACCTCTGACCTCTCGATCCAAACTTTAATCGTTAGTATCTATGCAAGAATGTCGATACTTTGTCGAAAGCACGATTCTGAGATCATGAGATATCGGCTTACTTTGAGATGATGTTGTTCTCCTTCTCGATGATGACCACAGCCACTATGAAGACCAAGGAGATGGTGTATTTAATCTTCATTATTGTGCCTGATTACGTTCAGATTGTGGGTTCGACCTCCAGGCTCTGGTCCTCTTGGCTCTCTCACACACACACACTGCTTAATTCTGAAACAAAACACACGCACACACATTACTTTATATCAGGATTAGCTTTCACTGTCTAGGTTACCCCAGAATCATTATCATTGTGTGTGTGTGTGTGTGTGTGTGTGTGTGTGTGTAGGGGTTGGGGAAAGGGTTGGCGGGGTGGAAATCAAACACGCGTCAACTTGTTAGAGAAGTGAGGCAGACATAAGCCACCTGTTCTTCCTGTTGTGATGACAGACAGCTCCTTTCATCCTGCTTACTGACTGTGTGTGTGTGTGTGTGTGTGTGTGTGTTTGGACTTGCATTGGTGTGATCTTCAAATATGGACTGCCAGTTTTAATAACGCAGAGTTTCTCCCACACACTGCTCATTGTGAGTTCATTGTACACACAGGGACAGACAGTATCAGACTTCACCTTGGACTGATATTAAATCAAACCATCAAACCACGAGGCTTTACACAGGAAGTGATGTGTGTTAATCCGACTCACTGTGAGCAGTGAGGATAAACCAGCACAATCAAATCATCACTGTAACACGACACACATGAAGAAACACACGAGCCAGCAAGCAACAACTTTATCACACAGCCTCGGCTGGGAGGCGTGTCCCCTTCGTCTAATGACGTCTAATCTAAACCAGCCAGCTGTGTTATTTCAGCACACTTAATCAAACCCATTCAGATTTATCAACAAACAGCTATTAAAATGTTTTATACACACACACACGCACGCACACACACACACACACAGTGGTGCTTGAAAGTTTGTGAACCCTAAATATGACCTAAAACATCATCAGATTTTCACACAAGCTATAAAAGTAGATAAAGAACCTGATTAAACAAATGAGACAGAAATATTATACTCATTTATATATGTCATTTATTTATTGAGGAAAATGATCCAGTGTTACACATCTGCTGCAGTTATTGCTGGACAAGGAGGTCACACCAGATACTGAAAGCTAAGGTTCACATACTTTTACCCCTCACAGATCTGTAATACTGGATCATTTTCCTCAATAAATAAACGAGCGAGTATAATATTTTTGTCTCATTTGTTTAATTACTTTCAGGGAAAAATCTGATGATGTTTTAGGTCGTATTTATGCAGAAATATAGAAAATTCACAAACAGAAAAAAAGAAAAAGGGTTCACAAACTTTCAAGCACCACTGTATTAAAATTTCTTGTCTTTTCATATAATTATACAAATATATTTATGTATTTATTTATGTATTTTTGTTGAACAATTTGATAGATTCTAATTTCTAATATATTTACATATATACAATTTTACATAAACTAATGATATAAAACGTTAAAACTGATGAAGCAATGTATTATTATTACTATTATTGTTATTATTTATTATTATTTATTATTATGTTCTAACTTTCTACTGTTATCCTTTTTAAATACTGTATACTTCATGTTTATTTTTTTACTGTACATATAGTATATATTACTGTAAATATATAGAAATGTACGTTTTTATATTTTTTGTCTGAAATAATACTTGTAATAATAATATATATATAAAAAAAAAAAAAAACAATAAAAAAAAATGAAATATCAACTATAATAATAAAACACATCTTAAAATTGCAATTAAACAACATATTACCTTTAACTGTATATACTGCACGGTTATGTTTTAATTTTAAATTTATAATCAAATTATAAAAGACACACGTGAAGTTTTTCTCTTACACTTCATTTTATATTATATCTAATAAATATATTTGTTATATAAAATATAGTAATATTTACAAATATAATACACTATAATACATAGAAGAATATAAACATAGAATATAAATATTGACAGAATTATTTTTTATAAGTATTTAAATCTATCCTCTTAACGGTCTTTAAAGTCTACACGTCCCTCCAGAAGGAATCCGTCATGTCAACTTTAACATTTCAAACAACTGAGGAACAACACAGCTTTGTCAAACACAGTTTAGATAAAGGTCAAAGGTCATGGGTGAGAAGAAGTTCAAATCCCCCTAGAGGGAGGGGTGGAGGGTTGAGGTTCACACATGAACACTACGTCGATGTCTCTGGGGTAATGGGGTCTGATCAAGGGGTCATTGGTCTTGGACAAAACAGTTCAGAGCTGTGTATCTGGTTACTAAGTCGCTTTGTGTGGTAATAAACATTACTTACTCTTGTTACGTTAGCTGGTGATTAAAACCTATACAATCATCCAGAAACTTTTGGTTTTAACTGAAATGAAAGCATCAAAGCAGCACTGTGGCAACTAAACCAATCTGTGTTAGTAACTGGAAGGTTGTGAGGTTAAATTCCAAAACATGTTGGGTCCTAGAGGCATGTGGGAAAAGGTTCTGTGGTCTGATGAGACCGAAAATAAACTTTCTGTCCTTGGCACAAAGCACTATATTTCACGGAAACCAAACACTAAGAACACCATCCTCACTGTGAAGCATGGTGGTGGTAGCATCGTGTTGTGCGGCTGCTTTTCATCTGCACGGAAACAGGGTTGTCGGGTTGAGGGCGAGATGGATCGAGATAAATATAGGACCATGCTAGAAGACATAAGTTTGGGGGCGGAGCTTAACCTTCCAAAAGAACAATGATGCTAAGCATACTGCAGAATTGGGGGCGGGGCTTAACTTTCCTAAAGGACAAGCACACTGCAGAAGCTATGCTGGAGTAGATAGAACATTTGGAGCTCCATTTTTAATGTATGAAATGCACTACATAAAGATATTTATTATTATTTTTTAAATGCATTTAGCTGCACTTCAGGTTAAAACCCAAAAAAACAAAAAAAAACTATGAAAGCTCCTTCAGAGAATCATGGTGTTATTTTAAAAAATTAAAATCGTTGTGCTATTTACAAAAATACTTGGTGTGCTGTTGCTTAAAAAACAACCTCTGTGTTAGTGCTGTGGAAAGGTAATTTGCATTTAGTGTGTGTGTGTGTGTGTGTGTGTGTGTACGGTCTCTGTTTGAGAACTTCATGTGGAAATTTCCGCCGCAGGTTTGTGTACTCTCACACTGAGATGAGGACGTTACACAGGGAGGCTTTGACTTTTCTTCCTGTCCTGAGAGGAATCGCTGAACAAACATCCAGCACATGCCAAACAGCACCTGTGTCAAACAGACCGAGTTCCTCTTCCAAGCCTTGTTCCTCACATCCAGGAGCAAACATAGACTGAAAACACGGTTTTAAGGAAAATTCCATCCGCCCTGAAGTTTTAAAAACCTTATCTTGTGCAGATTTTATAACGAGTCTGAAATGATTCGGGCCGGTGTTTGTGGAAAGCGTGGCTCTAAAATCGCCCAAAAGTCCTGCTCGTAGGCCTCCATAAGGCTTACTGTTATCAGTGAAAGAGTTCAGCGACATCACTCCTTCAGTTTATCCTGTGACTTATGAACTACGAAACAAAATATCATATTAGAAAAAACCACAATAGCCGTTCTCGCCATGCTAGCATCATTACCTAAGTAACATGAAGGCATTCACACTACGTAAGGAATAAAACGTTTTATTCCTGTCACACTACAGCAGTTACAATTTCTTATTCATCAGTCCATACAGGATTTTCGCTGAGGTTTTTTGTGATCGTTGCCACCAAAAACGTTCGATTTTGCTGAGTTTTTTTGTGCTTTTCTTGCGGAAAACTACTCGAATCGGCGAAATCGAGTCTTTCGTAGCGATGTTTCTTGGTAAACGAGACCTTTTAGCTGTACTCATGTTCGACGCACGTGAATCGAAGAGGCTGAATGCGTGCCATGCGTGCCAAGGCTCGAACCTGCAAAAGTTTTGAAAAATTGCACGTTCCTCTGAAATATCACGGCACTTGCTTGATTTTGCGTTCGT
>JANDJT010000032.1:1024722-1036528 GCA_024331685.1 Stegophilus panzeri | reverse complement strand
TTTCTAAAATTCATACACTAGACCAGTGGTTCTCAACATTTTGTGAGCTCTGGACCCCTAGAATATTTCGAACATCCACAAGGACCCCCTCACTCCACAACAATTACAGGCTATATATTAAACAGTCATTTCTGTATATGTTTCTTTATTTGATTAATATTTAACATGAATAACATTAACATTGAATCAAAACATTTCAAGATTTCATTGTTTACATTTTATTGTTGGTGTGACATTTAATTTGTCTCTCTGAATTATCCGTTGTTTATTTTATCCATCAGTGCAACACTTGAACTTCTCTACCACTCATAGGTTTTGCAAATTATCATTTCATTTGTAAATAAATTTTAAATAAATCCAACAATGAACGATCTTCAGCTCAGTTAATGATATTTGCGAATAACCAAATTGATTAATTTTTAAAACATCTCATTTGAATATGTTATATAACATTTTTAAAACTTTCCTACGGACCCCCTGCAATTACACCACTGACCACTAGGGGTCCGCGGACCCCCGTTGAGAAACACTGCACTGGACGGTAGAGTGGGGCATAGTGTAAGGGCATAGTGTAAGGGCATAGTACGTCATTTGGGAGACAACTTTAGTATTTACTCTCCGAAGCGTGTTTTCGGAAGAGAAGTAACGTAATGAGTAAATGTACCACGCTCAGACCAACAAATCCATAATGAGATTCGTTGACAGCGATTTTCATAATCGATTATTATCGATTTTATCGATTAGTTGTTGCAGCTCTAATAATAATCAGATAATGTATAATCGTTAAATGGGAATAAATAACAATGGAATTATGGTGAGTCACTGTACTAAATGTGTGTAGGTGTAATGGGCGCTGTCGTGGCTCCCCTCACCCTGCTGGGCGGTCCCCTGATGATGCGTGCAGCGTGGTACACAGCAGGCATCGTGGGCGGTCTCTCCACCGTGGCCATGTGTGCTCCCAGTGAGAAGTTCCTGAACATGGGTGGGCCTCTCGCCGCCGGCCTCGGAGTGGTCTTCGTCTCCTCACTGGGTTTGTGCTCCTTATGTTACTCCTTACACACACACACACACACACACACACACACACACACACACACAGATTAAAAACACGTGTGTGTGTGTATGTGTCCAGGGTGTCCTTATGCCTGCGTCCCACACCACACACTACCGTTTATTCCTGACTCTACACAGCTTCCATACCACACACACTTCCCTGTATTTAGGAGATTACTGTACCTGTATGGTGGTAGTGTGTAATGGGACACCTTCTGAACATTTCCCATGATGCTGTTGTCCCAGGCTCGATGTTCCTGCCCCCCACCTCGGTGTTCGGAGCAGGTCTGTACTCTGTGGCCATTTATGGAGGTCTGATCCTCTTCAGCATGTTCCTGCTGTATGACACACAGAAGGTGATCAGGCAAGCCGAGACGTACCCGCTGTACGCCGCGCAGAAATACGACCCCATCAACGCGTAAGCTCGCTCTCTCTCCATCACCTCTACACTTATCTAACAGACTTCTACATAAATTCAGGCATCTGAAATTTTTAACAAAGATAAAAACAGCTCGTAATCACACGTCCATCACAACCTGGACAGATTTGGACAAGCAAACATTTGATCCTCTTTGAAACAGGGCCTATTAATAAAGCTGATACTCTATCAAACTATACTATCTATACTATCAAATAACACATCACATTGACATTTTGTAGTAATTGTCACATTTTAATAAAAAAAATTTTAAAAAGTCACATGGAAAAAGTAAGTACACCCCTACATTTATCACACCTTCAAATCCATAAAATTAGAATCAGGAGTTGAAGATCGGGTTCCAGTGATTAGAACCTGGTTAGGGAGTGCAGGGAGAACCGGTCTTAGTTATACCCCTCTCATATCTAGTGTCTGGTGTTTCCTTTGTTATTGAGGCGTGTGGTGTCATCATGCCAAGATGGCTCAATCAGAAGAAATGGAGGATTATGGAAAGGCAGAGTCAAAGTCTGGATTTGAATCCCATTGAGATGATGTGGGGGGGATTTGAAATAGGCAGAACATGCAAGAAAACCCTCAAACATCTTGCAACTGAAAGAATATTGCATGGAAGAGCGGTCAGAAATTCCAGCAAGTCTGATGGACAGTTATACAAAACGCCTACAAGAAGTTATTTCTGCTAAAGGGGGTGAACTAGCTTCTCAGGCCAAGGGTGTACTAAATTTTTCCACAGAAGAATATCACATCTAAAGAGATTTCTGAGTGTCACCTAAGCAAAGAATAAAATAAATCCACTGTGTGTGTGTGTGTGTGTGTGTGTGTGTGTGTGTGTGTGTGTTAATATTCACAGGTGTATGGGCATCTACATGGATACACTCAACATCTTCTTTAGATTGGTCATGATTCTGGCCAGTGGCGGTGGAGGAAAGAAGAAGTAAATTATCATCATCATCATCATCTTCCATATGAAGGGAGTGAGATTGGACTGTGAACTGTTTATAAGCGAAAGAGGGAGAAACCAAACCCATTCCTGCTTTTGCAGTTTAGTTTAATTGATGTACTCTATCACAAGCACACAGGACAGAGTAATTATAGATATTATTTTGTGTTATTTATTTAAATAATAATAATTAAAAGACTCTAATAGTATCTGATCATATGTGATGTGTCTGTGTGCTCAGGCTGTGTGCGATGGCGCTTCATTAGCACTGTGTTCAGGTCAGAAAGTTCTGATGTTTTCTCTGATGCTTTAAACTTTTTTTTTTTTTTTTTTTTTTTTTTTTTCTCTCCTAGTAAATATAATATCTTAAACTCTTAAAAGTGAAAAGAGAGAAAATCACAGTTAAAGAGTTCATTCCAGATCCAGTTGCATTTGTTTCACTATGCAATAAATAAAATATCAAAATAATAATTATGACCATGAAACTGTCTGTCTTCGTACCCATCTTTATTCATATGCTGCGTTCGACTCATAATTTCCAACCTCGACTAGACTCCGGATTCCTACTCAAACTCAGGACGGTCTCCTCAACTCCAAGTTCAGCACTGTGACGTCACATCAAAATGGCCGCTCAGAGCATCCGCGGTAAACACAGCAGGACTTCCTACCTTTAAATGAGTTCCACTGTGTATATACACACGTTTAGATCAATCAGCATACGGACATGTTCACCTGTTCGATCTAGAACACTGACTTCACTGTTCTGAGGTAAATATGCATCACTCGTATCCGACAGCTGCTCGCGTGGAAAGACAAGCGTCGATATGGCAATGATCTTCCAAGGTCCTGCTTCAGAAGCCCTGCTCCTCCAGCAGTCATTCCATATTCATTAATAATAATAATATACAGCAATCAGCCATAACATTAAAACCACCTGATTAATATCGTGTAGGTCCTCCTCCCGTTGTGCGAAACAGCTCTGACCCGTCGAGGCCTGGACTCCACAAGACCTCTGAAGGTGTGCTGTGGTATCCAGGACAGCAGCAGATCCTTTAAGTCCTGTAAGTTGTGAGGTCGGGCCTCCGTGGATCAGACTTGTTTGTCCAGAACGTCCCACAGACGCTCGATCGGATTGAGATCTGGGGAATTCGGAGGTCGAGTCAACACCTTGAACTCTTTATCATGTTCCTCAACAGTTTTTGCAGTGTGTCAGGGAGCATTATCCTGCTGAAAGAGGGCACTGACGTTAGGGTATACTGTGGGCATGAAGAGGTGTACTTGGTCTGCAGCAGTGTTTAAGTAGGTGGTACGTGTCAAAGTAACATCCACATGAATGCCAGGACCCAAGGTTTCCCAGCAGAACATTGCCCAGAGGATCACACTTCCTCTGCCGGCTTCTTACCATAGTGCATCCTGGTTCCATCTCTTCCCCAGGTAAGTGCCTCCACGTGGTGTAAAAGAAACCATGATTCATCAGACCAGACCACTTTCTTCCATTGCTCCATGGTCCAGTTCTGATGCTCACGTGCTCATTGTAGGAGATTTCGGTGGTGTACAGGGGGTCAGCATGGGTGTTCTGACCGCTCTGCAGCTACACAGCTCCATACGAAGCAAGCTGTGATGCTCTGTGTGTTCTGACTCCTTTCTATCAGAGCCAGCATGAACATTTTCAGCATTTTGTGCTTGAGCTGACAGGCGAATGCACGACCTGCCCACATTTATAACCTAATCTACTTATGGAAAAACATCACTGACACTTTATCAAAGAATTATGAGCTCATGCTGGGAAATAAGATAATGTACAGACATTATCCACTCCATAATCCCCCTTTCCCTCTGACTGCATTATATCTCACAGAAATGGTTCTGTACATCATAGACACACTGTCTGCACTTACACTTTGTCTTTTTTTTGCAGAAATATATTAAATTTAATACTGATTATTTTCTACAAGAAGATATTGGTGACATCTAAATATTTTTAAATTAGTGTAATCTGGCAACCTGGTCGTTTCCTGTCCTGTTTGGTGCTCCATCACTACAGTGAGCATGGGGCAGTGGGACTTGTGCCCCAATGGGCCTTTATTAGCTAGCACTAAGGTGCAATAATAACTGTATGGAGGTAAAAGGGGCAGTGGCAACCTCAAGAAAGATGAGCAAATCAACGGAACACCAGCTTATATCTCTATATAAAAAAGGGATTTTTTTTCAGTTATTGGTCACTCAAAAGAGGTAAATGGTATTTTAACAGAATTTGTAACATATAAAGTTGTGAATGAGGACTTTATGAAGATGAATAGTTGTTTGAAGGCTGATATAAATGCTGGAGCTCTGCATCGCTGCCCCGATGGAGACAAGCTACCACTGAATCGATTATAATTAATAATTACAGCATCATTATACAGAGTGTTTTTACTGCTGTGTTTGTTAAACTGGCTCCTTATCCTTACCTGAACTTCCACATTGTGTAGCGTTAAACCGTGTTAACAGAACGTAAAGCACATGAAACAGCCACGAGTCTGCCTCAGTGGAGAATGTCTGATTGGTCAGAGAAGCAGCTGAGAGGCCAAGGGGAACTGTGAAGGAGCTGGAGAGATACACAGATCAGATGGGAGATGATGTTCACAGGAACGTTATGGAAGAGTGGCGAGAACTTGGCCAGAACTTGGGTGGAGACAAATACAGAACAATCCTGGAAGAAAACCTCTTCTCTCCCTTCTCACTCTCTCTTGTTTGGGTGAAAGTTTTGCTGGTTTATGTTGAAGCTTTGCCATTTTGCTAGTTTATGAGGACTTTTTGCTAGTTTGCTTTGAAGTTTTGCTATTTTGTGTAAAAGTTTTTGCTAGTTTATGTGGAAGCTTTGCTAGTTTGTGTAAAGGTTTTGTAGGAGAGTTTTGCTAGCTTGCAGAGAAGTTTTGCTAGTTTCCCTCCACTGTAGTGGGTTTTGCTCTATCAAAATTAATTCTCTCAAAAATTCTTTACGTATGAAACCTGTACTTTAAATATGTTTATACGTAATTAACTGGTTTGATTAAAACTATTTGATTAAAGTAATTTTTGGAGTCCATCTTCATAAAATCATTCCTACTTTACATATAGGTCCAAAACTCTAAAAATATTAATGATAGTGATGATAGTATGTTATATACGTGAGTTTTTGGACATGACGGCTAGCTGTGGATAACAGCTGACACGCTATAACTGCTTTATTACACAGTAATGACTTAGTAGTAACTTATGTACTAATATATCCACTAATAACATTATTTTCTTTGAAAGTCACTTTTCAATCCTGATGCACTTTCCAGCTCACCTCCTCTCTTCCTCCCCATGAGCCCCTGTTCCTCCCGGTAACTCTGTGTATTTCAGGAAGTAACGAGGGAACGTGATTGGCCATTTTCTCACTTCGTGAGAGTGCGTCATTGTCCTGCGTCACACGTTCGTTATTTTTACACCTGTGAAACATCAAAGGAAAACACACACACACACACACACACACACACACACACAGGAGACTAACCTGAGATCCACAGTGGCGTCATATTCACAAGGAAATTTCACAAGGTGATTCATTCATGCAGAGCGAGCAAAAGTTTATGCACCTCGATATGTTTCTTTTTATAAACGTCATTAATATGTCAGTGAGCTCACACTGTACTTTCACTTACATTTTATAATAAAATATTAGATTTATAATAATAATGAATAATGAAAGCATACAAATACTTTATTAATAAGAACAAGTTATGCATACTTATGAAAGGTAATCATTTACGTATAATATACGCAATGATCCAAGCAACAATAAATGACTACTACTAATAAAAGAAACATTAAATATTATTATTATTGTTATTATTATTATTATTATTATTATTATTATTGTTGTTGTTGTTGTTGTTATCTTTGCTAGCAATTGATATTTTTCCACGGTTGTGCTTTTTTATAGAACTATGAACTTAATAATTATATTAGCTAAACATGTTAAAATATTTATTCATAATTAATATATTCATTAAACGACTAATTTGGCAGCATATTATTGTTATTTTCGGATATTTATAGAGGTTAAATATTTAGCAAAAAGCGAAATTATATTATATTTAAATAAAACACACACACACACACACACACACACACACACACACACACACACACACTGTATTGGAACAGCGAGGCCAATTCTTTTCTTTTTGCTGTACATTGAAGACATTTGGGTTTAAGATCAAAAGATGAATATGGTCAGAATTTCAGCTTTCATTTCCTCATATTTACATAGAGACATGTTAAACAACTTAGAACATGGCACCTTTTGTTTGAACCCACCCATTTTTTGAAGTGATCAAACGTAACGTGAACATGTGACTGATAGATGTTTCTTGTTACCCACGTGTGTCCTGCTAGATTGAATGTTTAAACAATAAACAGCACTGAACATCTACTCTTGGTTTTAGCCTTCAGTTTCACCTGTGAAGACTGCATTTGTTGTGAAAAAGGATAAACCAGCATGAAGATCAGAGAGCTGTCTATGGGAGAAAAGCAAGCCATTTTGAAGCTGAGAAAAGAGGGAAAATCTGTCAGAGGCATTGCATAAACACTGGGTATAGACAATACAGTGATTTGGAACGTCCTGAAAAAGAAAGAAACCACTGATGGACTGAGTAACAGACACCGAACGGGTCGGCCAAGGAACACAACAATATTTGATGACAGAAACATTGTCAAAACTGTGAAGGAAAACCCCAAAACAACAGTGAGTGACATCATCAACAACCTCCACAGGACAGGGTGAAGGTCTCACAATCCACCATTCAAACTTTGAGAACAGAAAAATAGAGGCCATACCACAAGATACAAACCACTCATCAACAGTAATAATTAGAAAGCCAGACTGGAATTCACAAAGAAATACAGAGATGATCCACAAAATTTCTGGAACCAAGATGAACCTGTGAAATGAATCTTTTGAAATCTTTTGAATCTGTGAAACGTGGTGGAGGTAGTGTCATGGCTTGGGCTTGCATGGCTGCTTCTGGAACATTCTCACTAATCTTTATTGATGATGAACTCATGATGGGAGGAGCAGAATGAATTCAGAAGTTTACAGGAACATTTCTGATCTCTAAAGTGTGACGTGGTTGTTGGAATCAGACGGGCTGGTCTGAGTATTTCAGAAACTGCTGATCTCCTGGGGTTTTCACACACAGTAGTGTCTAGAGTTTACACAGAGTGGTGCAAAAAACAAAAAACATCATGTGAGCAGAGAGTCTGCAGGCTGAAACACCTTGCTGACGAGAGAGATCAGAGGAGATGATCAGACTGGTCTGAGCTGACAGGAAGCCCACAGTAACTAAAAAAAAAAAACACTCTTTACAACCGTGGTGAGCAGAAAAGCATGTCTTCAAACAATGAGGTGGATCTGAGGCTATCATGAGCACAGAATCACCCAAACTGGACACTTTAGCAGAGTCTGTGCCCTCGATCGCCTCAGATTCCTGTTCTTGGCTGATAGGAGTGGAACCCGATGTGTTCTTCTGCTGTTGTAGCTCATCCACCTCAAGATTGGATGTGTTGTGCGTTCTGAGATGCTTTTCTGCTCACCACACATGTGAAGAGTGATTATATGAGTTACTATATCCTTCCTGGCAGTTTGAACCAATCTGGCCATTTTCCTCTGACCTCTCTCCTCAACGAGGCGTTTCCAAACACAGAACTGTCACTTATTGTTGTTTATTAGGTGTCCCTAATAATAATAGGACGGTGTGTGTGTCTGTGTATATATATATATATATATATATATTTATATACACACACACACAGTGTGAAGAGCCCCAGAGTAGAAGGAAGAGACGTCAGCAGATTAGTATGTGTGTGTGTGTGTGTGTGTGTCACACTCCTCAGTCTCGGCTGGCTCCAAGACATCTCCAGAATCTCTCCGTGTCTCTGTATGATCCTCACACACACACACACACACACACACACACGTGCGCGCCTCGGGATGAAGAGTGCACACACACATCGTCTGTGCGTCCTCGTCCTCCTCGTACTGAACACCGGTCCGGGTGAGTACACACTTACTTCATAAACTATTTAATAGTCTGAAATGGTAAAGGTCTGCGTGTTCGTGTGGAACTGTGAGTGCGACGTTAATCCGGTAATCGCACTGAGAAATCCCTCACCGTGTGGAATTAACACCTACAACGCTCACAAGGTCTCTCTCTGTGTGTGTGTGTGTGTGTGTGTGTGTGTGTGTGTGTCCTGATGGAGTTAAATAAAATGACAGAGATTTATTTTCAGTAAACTCAACACTGGTGTAGAATACATCACTGAATTAATTCGACACTGTACAGGATCATTAACACGGGTGTGGTGACTAAACATGAAAAATTAAATAAAGCAAAAAAATGAAACTGTTACGTGTTAATTCAGCACTGTATTGATAATTCGAGGTGTTAATTCAACACTGTATTGATAATTCGAGGTGTTAATTCAACACTGTATGGTTAATTAATACTAATGTGATAATATTAATGTGATAATTGGACCTAGTAAAAGCTTGTTCAGTTCGATCAGTAAACTGTGCATCGTGAATAAATAACCAGGGATTAATTTCAGCACTGTTTGGATAATTCTATGCTTTATGTATTGAATTAACACTGTGTGAGTCATTCTAGGTGTTAATTCAACATTAAAAAAAAAAAAGACTTTATGATAATTAATAAATAACCGATATGTGTTCATTCAACGCTGTCTGATTCATATTCACATGTTAGGGGTTAATTCAACTGTGTGTGTGTGTGTGTGTGTGTGTGTGTGTGTGTGTGTGTGTGCTTTGTTTTAACATATTCTTTTTTCCTCTTCTTCTTCTCCACCCTTGCTACATGCCTCCTGAAGCACGTGAGTCACGATCTGATTTCTGTCTCTCGGTTTTATAATAAACGTATTATAATGTGATGATTTCACCCGGCCGGTTAAACAGCACTACGCCACTAATCATGATATTTAGATTATGTTTGTGTGTATGAATATTCTCATAAAGGCTCTCAGTTTGGGACCGTTACACTCTCATATGGTTGTAGTGCTTATTGTATTGTAAAGTATTTGATGTCTCTTCAAGGTCAAAGAAAAACAGACGTAAAGGTTAAATAATGACCCGGTTCTCACAGTGGGGTCCGGGTTCTATTATAGTACTGAATTATTATTAATATGATTATTATTTAATAAAAAGCTGTTCTGTGAGTGGAAAGTACACAAATAAAAATCTCTAATAGCCGGTACGAAGCCAAAAACAATATTGAAGACATAATAGTAATAATAATAATAAGACTGATATTTAAATGGTTAATGAATCTATATTGAGATAATAAACGTTCAAGACCCCCTGAAATCCTGAAATCATGAAATCCTGAAATCATGAAATCCTGAAATCCAGCTCCACATCATGGGTTCTTTGGGGGTGTTTTTGGAAAATTGCTGGTTGGAGCGTTTTGTTTTTTTGTTTTTGTTTGTTTTTTGTGCTGATATGAAAAAAAGCAGCTCACGTGATGTGCACGCTGTAACCATAGCAACCGCCAATCAGGTATCGGCTAACTCACTTGCCTCCAGATGCATGTTCTCTAGATTAGGGTTCTTATTATCAGTAATGAAGGTGAAGTAAAGATCGGTGTGAACACACACACACACACACACACACACACTTATTTTAGCTGGTACATTAACGAGGAGATATTTTCAATTCAACAAGTCTCGTTTGTGAGTGAATCATATTCACTCACAAACTAGACTCATTTTTTCACCAGCACTTTGTCCTCCATGTTTGTTTTTTTTCCATTTGCAACGCTACCTGAGATCTTGACAGCACTCACCACTTTTTGTGAAAAGTTGTTCTTTTTTAAAAACTTTCGTAAGCTCGACTGTGAGCAAAAACATAGATGGCGTGGTTTTTTTCTTTTAAAAAAGCATCCATATTCCCAGAGGATTAGGTGGATACCTGAGCTGCAGTTGTGGAAAAAGCGAAAGAAAGGGTTGAGTGTACGTTTGAGATCCAAACAAGGTCCATAATGATGACTAGATGAAAACAGAAGAAAAGGCTGGTTTCTAAGGAATGACTGACAGTGTAGTGTAAATATAAAGACAGACAGGAAGTTTGTAAGTAGATGTACAAGCTGGAGAGATGGAAACCTGGTCAGGGACCTGGAAGTACTGTACCTCTGCTTCCTGGATAACGGGAACTGCAGAGGAACTCCTTGCTCGGCCTGGGATCCAACACTGCTCCTCAAGTCCACCAGATACTGAAGTCTTCTATCACAGCCACCACATCATCCACAGAACAAGGAACCACTGGCCTGATAATGAAGATACAGGTTGCTTTTATGATCAAATTGATAACTCATTTGAAAAGGTCTACTTTTTGGGAGGTGATTTTACAGAAGGTTTCGGTCTCAAGCGGAAAGCCACACCCAATCCCTTGATTGGATCTCAGAAAGCTCACTAATGTGACAGCCCATGTGATGCTTTTGTCTTCTGTAGCAGCCCAAGAGCCCTACACAGACAGACCGACAGACAGACAACAGCTACTCTGCTAAACCGATAGAAGTAGCACACTACCACAGGACCTGGTGTCTATCTGTCTGTGGTTCTTGCAGTTGAAAGATGGTTGATATCTCTGGAAGATACGCTGGAAGAGGGTGAGGTATTTGAATGTGAGGTATGAGGAATTTCTCATGTTCTGGACTAGCCTGTTCTCACTGTGTGTTTGTCTTCTGGTGGTAGTCCAAAGTGAGGTTCTACAGTGACTGGTCTATGAAGGTTCTACAGTGACTGGTCTATGAAGGTTCTTCAGTGACTGGTCTATGAAGGTTCTACAGTGACTGGTCTATGAAGGCTTTACAGTGACGTGTCTATGAAGGTTCTACAGTGACTGGTCTATGAAGGCTTTACAGTGACGTGTCTATGAAGGATCTACAGTGACTGGTCTATGAAGGTTCTACAGTGACTGGTCTATGAAGGCTCTACAGTGACGTGTCTATGAAGGTTCTACAGTGACTGGTCTATGAAGGTTCTACAGTGACTGGTCTATGAAGGTTCTACAGTGACTGGTCTATGAAGGTTCTTCAGTGACTGGTCTATGAAGGTTCTACAGTGACTGGTCTATGAAGGCTTTACAGTGACGTGTCTATGAAGGTTCTACAGTGACTGGTCTATGAAGGCTTTACAGTGACGTGTCTATGAAGGATCTACAGTGACTGGTCTATGAAGGTTCTACAGTGACTGGTCTATGAAGGCTCTACAGTGACGTGTCTATGAAGGTTCTACAGTGACTGGTCTATGAAGGTTCTACAGTGACTGGTCTATGAAGGTTCTACAGTGACTGGTCT
>JANDJT010000032.1:972269-987322 GCA_024331685.1 Stegophilus panzeri | reverse complement strand
AAATGGAGGAAATTCAACACCATTGTTCCCTACACAGGAGTGGAGACCAACAAAGATCTCTCCAAGAGCAAGACGTGAAATAGTCCACGAGGTCACAGATGAACCCAGGGTAACTTCTAAACAACTAAAGGCCTCTCTCACATTGGCTAATGTTCATGAGTCCACCATCAGGAGAACACTGAACAACAATGCTGTACATGGCGGGGTTGCAAGGAGAAAACCACAGCTCTCCAAAAAAAACATTGCTGCCGTTCTGCAGTTTGCTAAAGATCATGGACGAGCCAGAAGGCTGTTGGAAAAATATTTTGTGGATGGATGAGACCTAAATAGAACTTTTTTTTGTTTTGTTTTGGAAAACATTGCATTCCAGCATAAGAACCTTATCCCATCTGTGAAAGCTGTTGAAGCTGTTCTGTACTGAGGAACGGGCTAAAACTCCTCCAAGACGATGTGCAGGACTGATCAACAGTTACCCCAAATGTTTATCTGCAGTTATTACTGCACAAGGGGCTCACATCACATACTGAAAACAAAGGGGCACATACTTTTGCCACTCACAGATATGTAATATTGAATAATTTTCCTCATTAAATAAATGACCAAATATAATATTTCTGTCTCGTTTGTTTAATCAGGTTCTCTTTATCTACTTTTAGGACTCGTGTGAAAATCTGATGATGTTTTAGATCGTATTTATGCGACCTTAGAAATATAGACCATTCTAAAGGGTTCACAAACTTTCAAGCACCACTGTATGTGCTTGCTGAACATGCCATTCCAGATTTATTCCCCTTTCTGTTATAATAAGCTCCACCCTTCTGGGAAGAGATTTTGGGGCGTGGCCGTGGGGATTTTGGGGCGTGGCTGTGGGGAATTGTGTTCATTCAGCTACAAGAGCGTTAGTGAGGTTGAGGTCAGGCGCTGATGTTGAGGTGAGGAGGCTCCAGTTCCAGTTCATCCCAAAGGTGTTGAGGGTTGAGGTCAGGGCTCTGTGCAGGACACTCAAGTTCTTCTACCTTCTTCCATACACCACGTCTTCTTGGAGCTCACTTTGTGCACAGGAGCATCATCAAGCTGAAACAGGTTTGGGCCTCTTATTTCCAGTGAAGGGAAACTGTAATGCTACAGCATACAAAGACGTTCTATACAACTGTGTGATTCCAACTTTGTGGTAACAGTTTGGGGAAGAAACACATATGGGTGTGATGGTCAGGGGTGCACATACTTTTGGCCATACATATTGTATGTATTTTTTGTAAAGTAAACACAAAGACACTTACTTTAGACTCATGGATTTACAGTGAATAAATGTCTTGTTTGTTTATGCCCAGATCACATGGTGTATCCTTGCATGGCTGTGAAGAAGCTTTCTTTCCACATACAGTGCCATAATCACAATCAACCACTTAATAAAATCCCTGGCATTCCAAATAGGGTGTACTCCCCCCTCATGCACAGTATTCCTGGGATAATCTCCAGATCTACTGACCAGGATAAAGCAGATACTGAAGATCAATAAGTAAATGAATGAATGATGTTGTCCATGTTCCATCATTATGAGCAGACTTTAGCAGTAATACTCATTAGGATGTCCATCAGTTCTGTTTATAGCTTCTGAATCTACACTGGAGCGAGCTGAGAGCAGGCGGTTGGACTCATCTTGGTTGAGGTGGGTGAGGTACTCCCCTTCTGTCCCTTTAGCCTTGCCACCTGGTGTGAGGGTCTCGAAGGTCACGTATGAGTCCTGAATGTCTTTTGATCTTCTTCCCATGAGCTTCTGGAGTCGTCTTTTCAGAGCCCCACAGCAAACGATCAAGGTGAGAGGCACTGCAATGACACACGCCACGGTGATCACCACCACATTGATAAGCTTCTGAGTGCTACTAGCACTTGCTGCCTCATCGGTTGAGAAGATCACACACTGCTCTTTCTTTGGGATTAGACCTTTCACACATACACAGGCGATATACTTGGTTTTCGGAACAAGGCCTTCGATGGTGGTCCGGTGCTTCCCGGGACTGACGTTGATGCGTCTCATGTTTCTCTCACCGAACACAGCATAAAGAACACTAAACCACGTGGTGTTGGTTGCAGATGGAGCTCGCCAATTAATTGACACTGTGTGATCAGTGTCTCCGATGACTTTGACAGAACGTACCACCCGTCTCTCTGGACCTTGTTGGAGGGAAGAAGCGTTGGCTGCCAAATCGTTCAACACATTCTCATCCACATCCATTTCTAAGCTGTTCTCTGTGGTTTTGCCATCCAGGACACCATCAGACGTGCTGTAGCTCTGGATCTCAGATGACCCTGTGGATTTCGATCCATTAAACGGCTTGATGATGGGAACATCTACAGAAGTAGAGGTTGCAGGAACGTATCTTGCAATGAGTTTCTCTTGATATGCCACTCGTCCAAAGCTTCCGTCCTTCTTGGAGCCAGTTTTCTTTACAGCAGCCTCATTGACCTGTCGCGTTTCTGAAATAACGAGAGAGATGACGGCGTTGGCGCCGCCAACAAAATTAGTGGCTCTGCAGATATATTGGCCTGAGTCTTGTGAGGACATGGCGAGGATGCTGAGGATGGACCAGGTGATGCCTTCATTTGAAACCTCCTCATGAACTGTAAAGCAGAATGAAAGTGGCATTCAGTTATTCAGCACAATTTGGATGCGTATTGTAGAACTGCCTTCTGCTCTCATCAGAAGACATTTATCAGTTGTACTGCATGGTAGGAAACCTCCAAATTACCCCTGGTCAGAGTGTCATTTGGATGAGTAGGGAAACGTAATTTTAAATTCAGGCACAACACTACAAGATGATTCAGAGTACTTGGTTAATTGACAAAGCACACTTAATGATTAATCTTCCTTCTAGCACCATTTAGTTAGTCTGTCCCTCAGTGGGAACCTTTAATTAAACAACTCCAAAAAATGCTAAGAACCCTCCATTAAGGGCTTAAGAGTTGAGTACACATCAGCATTCAGACCTCAGACCTAACTGCACTGCAAGGGCTATTTGATGTCACCACAATACGTCATGCTGAAGTTTATGTTCTGGCTGTAAATACACTTAGAAAACTATGGACACCAATGATATATACATAAATGTGTCACTATTACATAGTATTGTCCCTTTAAAGTTTGTGACCTCCATTTAGACTCTCTTGGCTTCATTAAATTGTGCCCATGGGGAACTGAAAAATAGTATAATGCACTGGATCAAGTGCTATTTTATGCGCTGATGAATAATCAGTGTGGAAGCCATATTGTTAAATTAAAACCAGTGATTAATGTGATAATTACAGCGAAGACTATTCATGTAGCAGTATATTCGCAAGATACTAGACTCCTATTAGATTTATTTCAATGCTCACCATCTTCTCATTTATACTGTATATCATCGTATTAGTCTTTTTACTTTGTTAATTGTACCTTGCTTTTATGTTACATCATATTACATTTGATTTAAAAGAAAGAAAATAATGCAATGTGCTTCCTCAGTCCACAATTTCTATCCTTGATGCTTTAATAAACTGAATGACGGGCACAAAATATCAGTTTCAGCAGCTGTGTAACCCGACTCTGAATGCGAGGATCTTTCCCTACGATGTAGATTTTGGACTCAGGTCTTTGACTGAGAATACCATCCTAATAGTAATTCACTGGGATTGTTCTAGGTGCCACAGGTACTCACCTGTACCATTGATGGCTTTTCCATCAGCCCGGGACCAGGTGAGCTCAGGCATTGGCACTCCAACTGTGCCGCAGCGGAGCAGAACGTTGTTGCCTACTGAGCTGCGAACCTTCGCCACGGCTGTGTGGACCCGTGGTACCTGGCACCTCCGTATCTCCACATCCAAGAACAGCACGCCAGAAAAACTATCAGGCTCCGAACAGCGCAGGTGAGTGTCGATGAAGGCTGATGTGGAAGACGGAGACTTCTGGAACTGAACCAGGTCAAACAAGCGACAGTCACACTGCCACGGGTTATCATGAAGACCTGGGGAATTAAAAATAAGGTTTCTGAGCAAATATATATCGATACTAATATAAAATAGTAAATTTATTATGGAAATGCAGAGAAAATCGGAAAAATTATCGATTTTACCCAAAATCATCTTCGAGTTCTCAGCATCCTGTGCAGGTTTAGCGGAGAACCACATCAACAGCACTTCAGACGGCAGTGTACTCAGACTGTTGCTGGACAAATCGAGGTAAGTGAGGTTTTTAACGTAGACGGCTGCCTCGGCCGGGATGCTGGTGATCTTGTTGTCGTGCAAATCCAGGAGCCTGAGGTTGGGCATGTCGGTTAAGCTCTCCCACGGAAACGAGGCGATGAAATTACCCTCGAGACGAAGCTCGTTGAGCACGCTCAGACCACGGAAACTGTCCACATGGAGAACAGAAAGAGAGTTGAAGGACATCCAAAGGAATTCAAGATTTCTCAGGGAGATAAAGGCCTCGCTGGAGATTTGGGTAATGTCAGTCTTTTCAATACGAAGCTTTGAAACATCCACGGGGAGGTCGGCGGGGATGGAGGTGAGCTCAGGATCACCGCACAGTACACTCCTGAAAAAGGATCATAAATAAACAAAATAAAATGCAAAGGAAATGAACAATAACGATCCAAGTATGATCCAGATTTTACGTAGACATTCGCTCAGATAAACAGTTAATGATAACAATGACTCAAGTACGAGATAATGATTATAGCACTGCGCTGCTGAATTCTCTATAATAAACATATTACAAAACGTGAGGAATCGTCGATACGGTGAAGTTTTCTGTCAGGAGATGTTTATGTAACGTGTAGGGAAGGAGTCTCCAGTGTCAGCGCTGTGTAACAGTCAGACGTAAAGCTGTAACTTTAAGTTTTCCCACATCTTCAGCACAGACGAGTTTACGCTCTTTAGGAGTTAACATGACAAGCTGCGTTATTTAACTTTAAAAGAGAGAAAGAAAAGAGACGCTGGTGAACAGGAACTCACGTGTTTCATGGATATTTAGCAATATTAAATATAACTATAACAGTATGACGTGTAATTCTTTAATAAATAAAAAATGTCATCGCTGGCAAATTGTTGTGGTAGAAGAGGAAGGAAACACTCGGGATGTGTTTTTGTAGGATAATCCCGCAGTGTTTTATTATAACAGCACATTAGTGTTTCCAGAGGAATTTCATGACATTTCGGGGAAAAAATTATTACACCCGTATTTAAACTTGACAGAATTGATTTCCCTTTCGTTATATTCACCGTACGGCTTAATTCCTCAGGAAGTAGACGAGCCTGCACTGTGACGCCCAACGTGGGGAAAAGATTAAAGTGCACTCGATCTTTAATCTCATACAGGATTAAAAACCTGCACTGTAAATGTACTCTGTACACAAAACAACACAAACGAACATTCAGACACGGGTTCTTACCGGGCTTTGGATCCGTCACTGAGTTTGTGGTAAAAACAGCGACACTGTGCTGGACAGGCACCGCTCGGGACAGGAAGTCGACCGAAAAAGGCCAAACCCAAACACAGACACAGAAAGACGAACATTTTGGCATTGTCCTAATGACTAGTTCATGTTAAAAAAAAAAAGAGAGAAGAATGAAGAAGAAAGAGAGATGTCTGATGGTCTCCATGCTGCAGCAGGAACATCGTGGTGTCTCAGTCTCAGTCGTCCATGTCCATGCTGCTGCTGCTCTGAATCCCCAGATAAAAAGGATAGAGGCGGATTAAGGAAAGGACGTGGGTTATTTTCATTTACGTGATTAATTCCTTCCTGGAAGCTCATAGGCTGTGTGCTGGTCTTTTGTTTACATACAGGACAGGGACAGTGTGACCGTCTGATTGGACGGTTAAATATGGAGCTTGGATTTTAATGATGATGGTCATATTATTTGTGCACCACTTCATTAGAACATAACGCAGAATGAATGTATTGCATTAGTTACTCTTTAGCTACAAGTGTCATGTTATGTTCCTTTCCTTACACTTTCTAAAACAATTCTAGCTACTTGATTTAACAGATCATTTAAGCCAAAAAACGTTGGACAATTTTTAATAGTTAAAGAACGACATCCATCCATCTTCTATACCGCTTTATCCTTTTCAGGGTCACGGGGAATCCTGGAGCCAATCCCAGGAAGCATGGGGTACAAGGCGGGGTACACCCTGGACAGGGTGCCAATCCATCGCAGGGCACACAAACACATACACATTCACACACCCATTCATACACTACGGACACTTTGGACACGCCAATTAGCCTACCATGCATGTCCCTGTGAACGAGCTGTTACTATAGAAACGATCAGGCGTTAATATAAACCCGTGATCTGCAGCTGCGCTACTGTCAGTTTATTTTAAATGATAAAGGTTTACAGTAGGAAATGAATGGAAATGAATCTCTGATGTACTTTTAGGCCTTTTAGCTCAACTCAGGTGTCTGTCGTTCCCATGACCAGCATTTGTTGTTCACCAAAATCCTCAGTGCTAATCACCTTGCTGTAAATAGCACTGACTCAGGACTACTGCAGCCGGGAGTCGAGGTCTGCCCGAAAACATGCCACATCTACACACGCCGAGCGCTAGGCTTTGACACCTGGGTTTAAATATAAAGACCAAAAATAAAAGGTGGAAACTGTGTGTTCAGATCTCTGAGGTTTTAATAAATCATGACGTTGGCATTTAATGTGAAATGCAGGTCAGGAACGTAATCACACCTTCACCAATTCATCACATTCATCACCTCAGACTATTTTTGTTTATATGGTGCAGAGGAAAAATAATTATTAATATTAGAAAAAATCATAAAGTTTAATGACTGCAAAACTGCCAAGAATTTATTATTAATTTTACATAAACAAACGGTTTAATCAAAGTGTGTAAATATATATATATATATATAGAGAGAGAATGAGAGGGACAAAGAGGGATTGGCAAATGGACAGAGATAGATAGATAGATAGATAGATAGATAGAGACAAGTGGACAAATAGACAAAGATGGATGGAAAGCTAGAGACTGATGGAGTGACAGGTAGACAAATAGAGACAGATGGACAGAGCGAGACAGACTAACAGAGATAGATGGATGTGCAGATAGAGAGAGACAGATGGATTTACAGATAGACAGGGACGGATGAACAGTTAGAGATGGACAAAGAATGACAGACACAGATGGACAGATAAATAGAAAGAGATGAGCAGACAGACGGATAAAGATGGATGGAGGGACAGACAAGTAATGAAGATTGTATGATAGTGTACAGTGTGTTTCTCAGCTATTGTTTATTGTGAAATCTCTCTCTCTCTCTCTCTCTCTCTCTCTCTCTCTCTCTCTCTGTCCCGCAGCAGTGTATTAAGACATTCCTTCGGGCATTACTCACTCTAACACCTCTCACACTCTCATGGCCTTTCACGTGAAACAGGATATAAAATCACGCCGTTCTTTTTAAAACCTTCTCATTTCAGTCTCGGCTGAAGGAGGAGCGGTGTCGTTATTCGTAACGCTGTTAGTGATGAATTCTTGTTAAAATGGCGTCTCACACGTTACCGGAGGGATTCAGTGATTTTGACATGTTTGTGTTCGGCTCGGTGCTGCTGATTGGCGGTAGGTGCCAATATTTATTCAAATGATATTATTAATATTAACTCTTATTCTATTTCGATCATTTATTTGAAAATATGCTGTAATGAATGCAAAAAAGTGAAACCGTAAAGTTACAGCTTTACCTCTGACTGTGACAAAGTGCTGACACTGGAGACTCCTTCCGTACATGTTAACTAAACAAAATAATCTTCAAAATAAATGATTTTCCCCCCTAATACATGTAAATGTATATGGCGAATAAAATGTTTCTGATTATGATTCAGATCTTTTAAAATCTCTTTATGTGGAGAGTGCTGTACAATTCCCTGTGAATGAGATGTTACTATAGAAACCATATTAGAATAAATGCATTAATACAAACCTGTGACCTCTGAACTGAGGTAATAGAAAATAAATCAACACCTTCCAGCCAATCAGAATCCAGAACTGAGCAGTGCTGTGGTGTAAATAGTAATGACTCTCTTCAGTAAAGTATAAATGTTAATGTTTAGTAGTATTATATGTGTTTATCTTTTGATGCACGTGTGTGTTGATTTAGACATACAGTTTGCGCAATGCTAAACTGGTGGCCATAAGCTTCCTTTATTTGTTAGCTACATTAGCTTTGTAGCTTGACTATATTTGATGTAAAAATGGAAACTGTGTTCCTTTAATACATGCCTTCTGTATAACATTAATTAAATGAAATGAGGTCAGGATCTGAGGTGTGTGTACCATAATCCTCACTCATGTGTGTGTGTGTGTGTGTGTGTGTGTGTGTGTGTGTGTTAGGTTTGCTTGGTTTCTTTCTGAACTTCATATCCATGTTGGCCTTCCTCAATGTGAAGCAGCTCAGGACTCCCAGTAACTTCTTTGTCTTCAGTCTGGCGCTCGCTGATCTTGGACTCAGCTGTAACGGTCTGACATCTGCTTACGCCAGTTACCTCAGGTACACATCACTCTTAGGGACACGTCACTCTCAGGGACACGACACACTCGGGTACACGTCACACCCGGGTACATGTCACTCTCAGGGACACGTCACACCCGGGTACACGTCACACTCAGTGGCACGTCACTCTCAGGAACACGTCACTCTCAGGGACAGGTTACACTTGGGTACACGTCAGTCTCAGGGACACGTCACATTTGGGTACACGTCAGTCTCAGGGACACGTCACTCTCAGTGACACGACACACTTGGGTACACGTCACACTCGGGTACACGTCACACCCGGGTACACGTCATTCTCAGGAACACGACACACTCGGGTACACGTCACACCCGGGTACACGTTACTCTCAGGGACACGTCACTCTCAGGAACACGACACACTCGGGTACACGTCACACCCGGGTACACGTTACTCTCAGGGACACGTCACACTCAGGGACACGTCACTCTCAGGGACACGTCACTCTCAGGAACATGTCATTCACAGGAACACATCACTCTCAAGGACACGTCACTCTCAGGAACACGACACACTCGGGTACACGTCACACCCGGGTACACGTTACTCTCAGGGACACGTCACACTCAGGGACACGTCACTCTCAAGGACACGTCACTCTCAGGGACACGTCACACTTGGGTACACGTCACTCTCAGGGACACATCACACTCGGATACACGTCACTCTCAGGAACACGTCACTCTCAGGGACACGTCACTCTCAGGGACACGTCACTCTCAGGCACCACCTATATATTACTACATGAACAGTCCTAGTTGTAATGATCACATTAATCACTGGTGTAATTGAACAAAATGGCTTCCTCACTCATTATTCAACAGCACATACAGCAAGCGCAGAACAGCACTTGATCCAGCGCATCCTGTTATTTTACATTTGATCATTTTTATATCATGCTCTGACAGTTACTCCTGTGTGTGATCATGTTATCATGCTTTTAATTGGCTGTAGAATTAATAAAATAATGCCAACGTTTGTGTTAATTCGAAGCGCTCACATTCATTTCATTAATAATCTTATCCATAAAACATTCACTCCTTGAGATAAGTAATGTTTCTGATTAAGGTGCATCACCTTCCCATGTCCTCTGGAAGAAAACAAACCTTTCTGTGCATTTTAAAGGGATAATATTATTAAATACATTGTTAGATTTATGTGTTTATGTAATACTGGCCTTGAATGACATTCTGTAGCCCATTTTTTAGTGTATTTAGCGCCGAAACATAAATATCAGCATGACATATTGTGGTTACATCAAACTGTTGGTGCTGGATTAAATTCTGCTCCTCACTCGAGCCAGAAAAGGAACTTAAAGGGGTAGTTCACCCAAAAACTAAAATTCGTTCATCATTTACTCACCCTTATGTCGTTCCAAACCTGTATGCATTTCTTTCTTCTGCGGAACACAAAAGAAGATATTTTGAAGAATGTGTGTAACCAAACAGATTTGGTGCCCATTGACTCCCACTGTAAGGACAAAAAAAACACTGAAACATTCCTCAAAATATCTTCTTTTAAGTTCCACAGAAGAAAGTCAGTCATACATTTTGGACCAGTGTGTGGGTTAGTTAGTAAATGATGACAGAATTCACATCTTTGGGTGAACAATCCCTTTAAGTGCAAGATCAGAATCGAGCGTAACTGAAACACGCCCCTGTTTTAGGCAAACTCCGCCCCCTCGTGCCTAACTCTTACGTAACTTCTGAATAGCGCTGAAGTTGATAGCTCCGTCTGAGAAATGAATAACGTCCGTATATTAACCAGAAATTGTGCTGAATGATGGAGGACAAAGCTAATGAAGAGACTTTTGCACGTAAAGAAGGATAAATAATCCTCGCAAAGAGAAAAAGAAAACAAAAGTGACGTTACAATCACAAAACATTATCCAAAAAGTAAGAGAAAGAAAATAAGCACATGAAAGTGTCATGAAATTATTAATAGTCAAATACAAAGTAGTCTGTGTGTGTGACTGTGTGTGTGTGTGTGTGTGTGTGTGTGTGTGTGTGTGTGTGTGTGTGTGTGTGTCTGTGTCTGTGTGTGTGTGTGTACAATAAGGACACTATAATTACTTTATATTATATTTATTATAATAATTTGATTAAGTTCTCTTTTCCACAAGAGTGTGATGTAATGAAGTAGCGTGGAGGTGGACGTGGTGATGCCGACTGATTAACAAAACAAGTATTTATTCCATAAACAGGATTGTGTTGTTGCCAGAGAGAAGAGGGGAATTATGGGTAACAACACAGGAAGTGTTACTTCTTTATTTATTTATTGGGGGTTGGGGGGGAATTGTTTAATTTCTGATGATATTGTCAATTGTCATTTAACCTCATATATATATATATATATATATTTTCTCAGCTATGTGCTTATGTATTAATGCATAATAAACATAAGTATGCAATTCAATTATTTAGCATCAGGATTCTCAAAAAGATTATTGTGTGTGTTTGTGTGTGTGTGTGTGTGTGTGTGTGTGGTAGATACTGGCCGTTTGGTCCCGAGGGTTGCCAGATCCACGCTTTTCAGGGACTGGTGTCCATCTTGGCAGGGGTCAGTTTTCTCGGTGCTGTAGCGTGGGACCGATATCACATGTACTGCACCAGTGAGTTCATAGAAATCATATTTATTAAAAATAAATAAAACAATAGGGATAATCTTTCCGACAGTGAACTGTAAAATGTGTTTCTCGTACTGAGTGATGAAGTGGTGTGATGAAACTGAGTTACTGTTCAACCTGAAGATGATTATTTTCCCATAACAGCAAGTGCACAAGTGTTTTATTGCTCTTACACCACAGCAGCATATTACAACTATTACAAATCCTCCTCTGTCCTGAAGACACCGGGTTACAGCTTTACCTCTGACTGTTACAAAGTGCTGACACTGGAGACTCCTTCCGCCGTACACGTCTCTGTGAACGAGCCGTTACTATAGAAACGATAACGTATCAGAACGAGCGCGTTAGTTTAAACCTGCGCTCATGACAGAGCTGCTGTTATAGAACATTAATCAACGCCTTCTGACCAATCACGATCCAGAACTCAGCCGCGCCGTGGTGTAATCTGAGATATCCTTTTAACCCTGAGAGTAAAATAGTGGTGTTTGATTCCCACCATCTTTCATTTCTTTATTATTTATACTGATTATTTATTTATTATTTATACACTACCTGGGCTAGTGGGACATGATTAAAATCGTAGAGAATAGACAGTCATAAACAGTGTTGTACAGTCAGGTGTGTGTGAGAAAGTCGAGTGCTGTGTGTGTGTGTGTGTGTGTGTGTGTGTGTGTGTGTGTGTGTGCGTGTTTCAGAGCAGAAGATGTTTTGGAGCACGTCTCTGACCATGAGCTCCATCATGTGGGGTTCGGCCATGCTGTGGGCCGCTCTGCCATTACCCTTCATCGGATGGGGCGTGTTCGACTTTGAGCCCATGCATGTAGGCTGCACCCTCGACTACACCAGAGGAGACAGGTACACACCTCATCAAACACTGTATAACACACCTCATCGACATCAAACACACCTGAGCTGTATATTTAAAGCATGCATGTAAACCAGATAAGAATATATTACACAGAATAATCATTTTTTAATTGTCTGTCATCAGGGGTTTGCTCCAGTAGCCCCCGACCTCAACCCCGCCTTACTGAGCTCCAAAATAAAATCTGATTTCTACCACAGATTTGTTTAAAAAAAAAACAATTCCAAAAAGCCTGAAATTCACAAAAGAAATCTGTTCATAGCCGATTCCCTTACAGAAGTACTTATAGTACCACAGATCTATATAGCTCATGTACCGTGGTCTGCATGGGATTAGCGGGTCAATTAGGGCAAATCTAAAGGCACCCTATACAAGGAGGAGGAGTTAGAGTGTGTCTGTTGTAGCGTATGTGCTGCAGTGGCTGAGCTGCGTTACTGGAAAATTTTAAATACACATGCTGCACTTAGGAGGCGCTGTTTCACCGTTTAGTTGCCATTTAGTTGTTTTCACCTCTCTGTGAGCTTTGCTCTCTATGGAGTTTCGTGGGTGTGGCTAAATGTTAATCTACTGTGTTTAGGAGTTTATGTCTCATTGGCGTTTATCACCATACGTACTTACATATGAAGAAAATCTGAGAAACTTTTGTAAATATGGCAGAAATTTTTAGTTCATGAAAACATTTACATGAAAGATTGAAAATAAAAATAAAAAACGAGTTCCAGTGTTCTCACATCTGATGATGTTCTGCTTCCCAATCAACTTTGCATAACTGTAATATTATCTGTAATAACCATCCATCTGAGTTTATCTCCAATACAACTCTAACACGTCATTTAGCTTCCAGCGCATGATGTTAGCACTATGCGGTGTAATTGAAGTCATTAGAAACGCCTGTAACGGTGAAGTCTGACGCCATTATTTCCTTCTCTGTGGTATTCAGAGGTTACGTCACCTACACGCTGGCCCTCACCGTGCTCTACCTGGCGTTCCCTCTCCTCATCATGTACTCCTCCTACTCCTCCATCTACACTTATTTCAAAAAGGTCCACAGCTTCAAGGTAACAACATTTCAAATATTTAATGATATACATTAACGTAAATCCATCAGTTTTACTTCGCATGCGGTAACAGGATGTACAGCTGCTGTATCAGTTTACCCCAACGCTTCATTTTACACGATTCAGAAAAAACAAATAACTGTAATAAACATGTCATTATATAAAAGTAACACTACGTTTACGTTTTATTATTAACGGCATTTATTAACATTAACTAATGTTAAACTTTAGCATTAATAAACCATACCGTTACTGTTAGAAGTTTAATTTTTCGATTACAAAGAAATATTTTAATTTTCTTTAAAAATATATACAAACTAAAGGTAGTTACACTGCAGTTTATGGTTAAATAAAGGTACGGGAACCTTTCATTAAAAAAAAAAAAATAGAAGAAGAAAAAACTGAAGGTATCCTCAGCTGTATTTAGTAAAATAAACTTAAACATGTTTTTGCAAATGAAAACATTAAAAAAATATATAAGATGAAAATGATATAACTTAAATGATACATTATTCATTTATTCATTCATGTATTTATTTGTTTGTCTGTTTATTTATTTATTTTATAAAACTGCTCAGTTTTTTAAAATAATATATTTTTATAAATTTTAATTACTGTGATTTATTTATTTGTTTATTTACGTCCTGTAATGGGGATTGGAGACGGATGCGAGTGCAGTTAAAGCTTTTAATGACGAGAGGCAGGCGGGGAAATCCAAATCGTAAGGCAAGTTTATGCCTAATAACATCTGGCAAAGGGACTAGCAATGACGATTAGTCTTCGGGCTAGCTTGGGTACTTTTACATTTATGAATGTTGATTAGTGTACACTGTCTCTTATTTAAATAAATAAATAAAGCTCAAGGTCACAAAACAGGCGAGGGGTCAGCGATCGACAGACAACATAAACTTGGCTTGCACGAAAATCGATAAATGTGGCGAGAAACAGGATCAAAACCGTGAAACAAGGAATAAACCTCCAAGGCTCGGTACGGGTCCGGCGGAAACACACAATACTTCGCTCAGAACAAAGACACTCGAGGGTTTAAATACACAGCGTAATCAAAGCTAGACACGAGAACAGCTGAGACATTAGGAAGGAACCAATAACACAACAGGGGCGGAGACAGGACAGAAACCAAAACAAAACACACAGTCAACAGTAAACAGTCAGTGAAGCACGCTGTCTCGCGTCGGGCAGTTCAAGTGCGCGGAATGTTCCAGAACTCAGCGTGAGGAGTCATCCATGATAGTTATTATTTTTTTTACAAAACTACCCATTTAAAAAAAATATTTTTTATTAACATTTCAGTTACTCTCATTTATTTATTTGTTTGTTTGAATATTTTTAAAACTACCCAGTTTTTTAACATATTAATTTCTTTTTAAACATTTTAATTACTCTATCTGTCTACCTGTCTGTCTATCTATCTGTCTGTCTATCTGTCTATCTATCTGTCTATCTATCTGTCTATCTATTCATTCATGTTTATGTTTATAAATGATTATAAATGAATGATATATGTTGATAAATGTATATTTGTTTATTGGACTGAAGAAGAGGACTGTTGGTTGTAAATCTCTGTTTCTGAATCAGGACTTTAATCTGTAAAAGTCTCTCACACGAGCTTCTGGTCAGTGGGTTATTGTGTATAGCTCAGATTTATAAAGAGTGTTTATCAGATTATTCATTGTGATTGTGTGTGTGTGTGTGTTTGTGTGTGTGTGTGTGTGTGCGTGCGTGTGTGTGTTTGTGTGTGTTTGTGTGTGTGTGTGTGTTTGTGTGTGTGCATGCGTGTGTGTGTGTTTGTGTGTGTGCGTGCGTGTGTGTGTTTGTGTGTGTGTTTGTGTGTGTGTGTGTGTGTTTGTGTGTGTGTGTGTGTGTTTGTGTGTGTGTGTGTGTGTTTGTGTGTGTGTGTGTGTGTGTGTGTGTGTGTGTGTGT
>JANDJT010000032.1:951557-967120 GCA_024331685.1 Stegophilus panzeri | reverse complement strand
ACTAACCCTAATTAGTGTTTTGGGTTTTTTTTAAATAAAAAAACCTATAATGTATACTTTTTCATCACCTATACAACTGTAGCCTTACAGAAAATCTGGCAACCTTGGAGGCATGAAGTGCACGTAGGTGTTTTCAACAGAAATTGAACTTAAATCGCTGCCTCTGAATACAGCTCCATCCAGAACCCTAAAGGTTCTTCAGTTTGGCCCTCTGGTGAAACCTTTAAAAGTTTTATATAGAACCCTACAACAGTGATGCTTTTCTTCAGTAGTTCTAATTAGCACACTTTTAGGAAGCTGGAACCGTCGAACATCCAAAGAACCGTTGAGGAAGACATTTTTATGAGATGAACCTTGTGTGAGGTTTGTCTTTGTTCGTTGTTTTTAGTTCTTTGGTGACCTCTGGTGGAGACAGTAAACAGTAGCAGCACAACATTAGCGAATAATCAGCATCCTTATCTATTTACTTATACAGTATTCATGAATTATTCACGCACTTTAACTTTATCAAAAATATATATCCAGGATAGCAATTTCAGAAAACAAAGCAAAACTTATATATAAACATTGATTTAAGGTCATGAAGCTCAGATGAAGGATCAGGGAAATGCTATATGTATTTTAGCTGATATTGATTTTAGCTGGCTGTTGTTTAATTACCTTGATAAAACTTCACCACATCTCAATATAAAACTTATCTTATGTAAGTTAAATAATTTATAATTAATGTAATGATAATACATTTAATAAATAAATAAATAAGCCAACATAATTAATAATTCATAATAAATTTAATTTTAATTATAAACTTATGTCTATCTTTTGGTCAAAATATTTTTTTCCTGGGCATAATTAATTAATTAGATTGTTTGTTTATGTTATTAGTTTGATGTGTGATGTCATGATGATATTTACATATCTTTTTACATTTATATTTAGATGCAAACAATATTTTTATGACACAAATCACACGTTGAAATGTTTTATTCGGTTCCTTTTTATATTGAGGACAAATTAAGTCTGGAATCAGATTTACTGCTGAAATATTGTGAAACAACTCTCCTAAATATCTCCTAAAAACGGGATTTATATCTCAATGTTGTAATAATAATAATAATAATAATAATAATAATAATAATGCACATTTACGAAAAACACAAATGAATAATACATAAAACACAATACCTAAGTTCACACAAAGCTAATAAAATATACAGTATAATATCATCCTATTGTGAAAAGCTGATTTATTTTCATTATATTGACTAGTTTTGAAAATAAACCTCCTCATCTTTCTCAGTTCTGGTTCTCATCTGTGTTAGCATGCAGACTTCAGTTTAATGTGTGTGTATTAATTACAGAATAAGGAACAGTTCCAGTAAGAATCCAGAATCCAGATGTTATCTTTTTGACTGAAGGTGCTGATGTTGTGCACAGTAAAGGTGTGAACACAAGGTGGCAGTGTCTCTACATTGTACAACATCGTATCGTCATGTTGGAATTCAGAATAATTGATTTTTAACTTTAAGCCTTTTTATTGGCGTTTCCCTTCTGGGTTTTTTCTCTCCAATGCACGCGACTCCATCACTTTATATTAAATGTTTGATATATAATGAATTATCCAATTATACAATTCCATTAGAGAATATTATAGTAATAATGTTTTCAGTGCTATTGTTTATTATCTAATGTTGTTTTAGTGTATAGGCTCCACTGACAGATTACCGAGTCTGTTTATTATTCATTTGATTCATAATTTCATAATTGGATTTTTTTTATTATTATTATTTATTTATTTATTTATTTATTTATTTATTAAATTGACTTTTTATTTAACCCCCAGCATGGGGCGCTGTCCACCAATGTGATGCTGAAGGGCTTCTTTAGGTACTTATTTATTTGTTGTTTGCTTGCTTGTTTATTTATTTATTCATTTTAATAGTTATTCCTCTTCAACTTCGATGTTTATTTGTTATATATTTGTATTTATTTGACAGCTGTATGAATTTTGCGTCGTTTTATTTATTCAGTTATTTGGTCATACATGTGCTCAGTTATATATTTATTTATTCATTTTGTATTATTGAATGGAATACGTTTCTCTGTAAATAATAATAATAATAATAATAATAATAATATATATCTCAACATATTTACCTTTAATTTGATGTTATATGGCCTTTGAATTATTTCTATTATTCTTGCATTTGCTGCTGTTGATCCACATTGCACTTTCCTTTTATATAACTTCCTATATCGTGCTTACAGCTATATTTATCTATTACATTTCATTATTTATTGCGTTATATGCCTTAGTGTGAGACATTTATTGTAAATCACTTTCTCTGTCTATAACACACACACACACACACACACACACACTTACCCATTGTGAAGGAGGTGATGCTCGAGAGCTCGGGTACTTCTCTTTCCACTTCTGATTGGTCAATGCGATTCCATTTATAGATCAGAGAGAGAGGGAGAAAGAAAGAGAGAGAGAGAGAGAGAGAGAGAGAGAGAGAGAGAGAGAAACGAAAACCATCTGAACACAAAGCTGCAAGTTCATTCGCACTAATGGCAGCGCCGCCGTTTGTGGATCCGGAAAGGCGCCCAGTCTGAGCGCAACAGACGAGAAAGAGAGACAGAAAGAAAAAGAAAAAAGAAAGTAAGGAAAACTAGAGAAAGACAGAGAGAGAATAAGACAACGCCCGAAAGACGCAACTAGTCCGGATGAGAGTGACACAAGATGGAAAATAATCGCTGGGTGAGCTAAACGCTGCGCGTAAAGACAGAGAGACCGGGGGAAACTTCGCGCTTCGGGGAAGAAAAAATAAATACACAGCGTCCAAAGCAGGAGGAGAGATTTTCCTTCACTTTGAAGCATGGAGGAGTCCGGAGGTTCTCTCGGTCTGGCCAGATCAGCTGCTCAGAAACTTTCCGAAAGGACGAAGCAGCTCGGCGGGGCGGTGCACGACCCCGAGCGCCAGCGGAGGATTATCTTAGTGATCGTGTGCGTGGCGCTGCTCTTAGACAACATGCTGTACATGGTGATCGTGCCAATTATCCCAGACTACCTGGCCGACCTGGAGAGCGAAAATGAAGCAAACACACACAGTAACACCTCCACCGACAGCACCAAGGAGAACCTGGACGTAAAGATAGGAGTTCTGTTCGCCTCCAAAGCTATCGTTCAGCTTCTTGTGAACCCTTTATCGGGGACGTTTATTGACCGTGTGGGTTACGACATCCCACTCCTAATTGGGCTGACGGTTATGTTCTTGTCCACCAGCGTGTTCGCATTTGCTGAGAACTATGCCACATTGTTTGCGGCACGCAGCCTACAGGGTCTTGGTTCAGCATTTGCAGACACATCAGGCATCGCCATGATCGCCGACAAGTACACAGAGGAGCCGGAACGCAGTCGTGCACTCGGTATCGCCCTGGCGTTCATATCATTTGGTAGCCTCGTGGCACCACCGTTCGGCGGAGTGCTGTATGAGTTCGCTGGTAAGCGTGTACCGTTCGTCGTGTTGGCATGCGTGTGTCTGGCCGACGGTATCCTGCTGCTCACTGTGATCAAGCCCTTCTCAGACCGGTCACGTGAGAACATGCCCATCGGAACTCCCATCCATCGGCTCATGGTGGACCCGTATATCGCCGTGGTGGCGGGGGCACTTACGGTGTGCAACATACCCTTGGCCTTCCTCGAGCCAACGGTGGCCAACTGGATGGAGACCACGATGCACGCCACTAAGTGGGAGATGGGCCTGACATGGCTGCCCTCGTTCTTCCCGCATGTTCTTGGCGTGTACTTGACAGTAAAACTGGCAGCCAAGTACCCACACCTGCAGTGGTTCTACGGTGCTCTGGGCATGGTGATTATCGGTGCTAGCTCATGCACCGTGCCTGCCTGCAAGAACTTCGGACAGCTCATGGTGCCACTGTGCGGTATCTGTTTCGGGATCGCACTCGTCGACACGGCACTGTTGCCCACGCTGGCCTTCCTCGTCGACGTCCGTCACGTGTCTGTTTACGGCAGCGTGTACGCCATAGCAGACATCTCGTACTCCGTGGCCTACGCTATGGGTCCCATCGTGGCCGGACAGATCGTCCATAACTTGGGGTTTGTCCAGCTCAATTTGGGCATGGGCCTCGTCAACATGCTGTATGCTCCCGCTCTGCTCGTGCTGCGCCACGTCTGCCAGATGAAGCCATCTTACTCCGAGCGGAACGTGCTGCTGGAGGAAGGTCCCACAGGACTCTACGACACCATCAAGATGGAGGAACGCAAGCTGAAAAGAAAAGGACTGAGCACCACCACAAACACGAACATCAACTCCACAACCAATGCTCTTCCCATCGAGGATGGATTCGGCTCAAGATCATTCTCCGAGGAAGAGTCGTCGGGACCAGAGTACACTTAACATCACACTCTTAAATATAAAGGTGCTAGAGAAGGTTCTTTGCCAAACATTCCAAAACATATTAATTAATGTAAGTTCTTAAAAGAATTTGTATTTGTTTCTCATTGATTCCTTGGTTCCTGGATGTTTATGAAGGGTCACATATGATACAATCCTGAATGATTTTCCAGGAAAGTTTAGTTTTGGAGTGGAGAAGAACCATTTTTGGTTCCCTAAATAACTTTTTTATTTCTTTATCCATGTGGCATTGGTACCAGAAAGAACCTCAGAGAAAACAGGTTCTTTAGGAGCTCTAGATAGTTCTTAAAGGATGCTACTTTCAGAGAGGGTTCTACACAGGAATGTCCCCAAAGGGATAAACCGAAGAATGCTTTAGCGTTACACATTTGGCCTTTTATAGCAGTACTTTAAGCAAATAAAACTATTTAACGAATCATTGACAGTTTTCTGGGAACCAAAAACTATTATTTTAAGGCATTTCTGGCACCTTTATTATTCAAGAGAATAGTAATATTTTATTTAAAATGAGAAATTTTCCTAATCCCAACCTATCTCTGATGTTCTTTGGAACAGACATGGCAGAAATTCCCCACAGTGTCTAATTAACACAGTGTTCAAGGGGAATTTAAATAATTTTACCATCACACAGGAGTTTATTTCCATACTGCTGCTTGTACTGTGAAGTTTTCATGAAAAAGTGAACTGTATTAAATCATTAAATCAGTAAAAACATATTAATGTTACTGAGCTGCTTTCTTTCAAATGTATAGAGATTATATGTACAGAAAATAACATTGAATATTTCACCTATATTTCAATATGAACAAAAATGGTAGCTTATTTTGATGTAAATAAAAAATATTTAAAAAAAATTGTTGTACAAAATGTACTTGAGCGTTAACAAAATGTCCGCCTATTTAGTTTACTGGAATTAAAAGAATATCTTTTAAATACCGAACTATAATATGACACATGTACATATTTGTAAATCATGTAATTTAGTGGTGTGTGAATATGTGGATATGATTAAGACTCAAATGTTTAAAAAATGTGTAAAGGTAAGACTATAAGCTGTTAAAGACAGAACAAAATGGAGTATTCACATTTATGATGATAATTTTGATAATAAACATCTTGAAACAGGTGTCACAGTTTGGATTGATTGTTGTGTCTGCTTTAACAAACAAACAAACAAACAAACAAACAAACAAACAAACACACACACAGCCAATACATATTTGCTTAAATAAAATTATAATATAATTAATGTTCATTCACATAATTATAGTATTAAAAAAGAGAAAATATATAAAATAAATGAGATGTATCTGCTAATTAGCTAATCTCATTTATTGTTTATTATTTATTGAAATTTGTTTTCATTTATAAATGAAAAAATACATCATTCATGTCTCAAATCTGAGAGAATGTGAATTATTTGTATATAAATTAATACATTTTAAAGTATTCATTTTGACTCAAAAAAGTTTTCATTAATCAAGTTATTTTCAGTCAGATTAGCTAACTCATGTCAGGCTAACTAATTCGGCTAAACTAATTAATTCAGTTAATATGTAAATTATTAATATGTATATTATATAATGGTTAAAACTAAAGGCATATTTTCCCATCAAATAGTTAATATTGAATGTTTTAACTAGCAGGACGGATTTATTTCAGTCAGAGACCCATCGTGTCTTTGCTAACACAATGATTTACCTCAGAGTCGTTTGAAAAAGTCTTTCAGAACGCCGTCGCGTGCGCTTCACACCGACCAATCAGAGCGCCTTCAGAACTCCTTCACAGTATCCACTGACCAATCTCAGCGCGCCCGGTTGACCAAGGGGCGTGGTTTCGGAGGGGCTGAGGGGCGACCAGAAAGGACAGGATAAAAAAAAAAAGTGACGGTGCGCGCGGAAAGAGGAGCGCGAGGAAGATGGACTGTAAGGAGCGCGCGCACGGGAACTTCTAATCCACTCCACAGGTAATTAACAATAATACACCAAAAAAAAGAATAGTAAATAAATTAAAAATTAATGCTTATCTCGTGAATATCACTCTACCGTATTAAAGAGCGTGTCTAAAAAATATTATAGAAAATCTAGACGCTGTGAAATGGAGACTTTGGGCTGATTAAAGTAAGGTATAAATGGTTTTGTTGTTGCTGTTTTTTTATTATTATTATTTTAATTATGAAGTATTATATTTTATTTAGTTTGCATGTTTTTGCATGTTGCTTTTTTGGACATGATGTCAGATATCAGCGTAATTTATTCTTTATTAGTAGTATTTTTTTTTTTTTTTAAATGAAGACAAGTGTCTTAATAGAGAAGGTTCTCGCGCAGGTCTGGAAATCTTGTAATAAACAATATGTATATTCAGATTTCAAAGTCGTTCTCATTGCATTAATGTTTTGAATCCGTTGTCTTTGCACATCCCCTCGTTTTCTGCCCTAACGCATCCTCCCTAATGCACACCACAGCTCAAATTTCACTTTGCACGATAAGCTTGCAAAAAAAGAAAAAAGAAGAAAACCCGGATATTAATGAATGGACAATTTAAAAATAAATGTGCAAATATTTCTTGAGCAAAAAGCAAGAACCCTGCATCATTATCCGTAAGATATTTGCAGGATAAACGTATATACAGCTGTGTGCACAAGTTTGCACACCCCAACTATCAGAGTGTCTAAACACAGATATAGTAGGCTATATGTGTACCGTTCCTAATTTTTCCTCATCCTTTGCTTTGCCTTAAATGTAACTGCACTGATTTATGTGTTTATTGCTTCTTTTTTATATTTATAATCTATTTTTTATTTTTATGATGTTTTGTGCATGTAGTGTTACTCATACACATTCACACGAGCATGCTTTCTGTTACTCAGGTATTACTGATCTGCATATCTAGATTCTTTAGTTATATTTATTTCCACAGACCTGTCTATATATATTTAGCTTACTGTTAATTATTTTGGGATTATTACGTTCATTATAGATGCTCCTTCATTGCCAGAAGCATTGAAAACCAGTGTATGTCATAATATTAACAGTAAAACAACCACAATCGTTTTTCTGAATGAGATTAAAAGTATGATAAATGTATAAACACACTCCTAACGTGTCCTCTGTCTCTGTCTGTCTGTCTGTCTGTCTGTCTGTGTGTGTGTGTGTTGTGAAGACCGTCCGATCAGCGTCAGGATCATAGGGTGAAGATGCCTGTGCTGGAAAGAGAACCATCCAGAGACAGCAATGTAAGCTTAATATCATCATCTTCATCATCATCATCATCATCATCATCATCTCAGACAACATCAACCCACTATAGCATATAAACTGTTCCTTTCTGTATTACTCCATGTGATTCATTCATTATTTTGCATTTTTCTCATCTTATTTTTTTTGTCCTGTTACGGTTACAGTATGAGGTGTATTGATGTAGAACTTTAAATTTTTTGTGACTGGATCTACTTTGGACGTGACACAATAAAAAAACAAAAAAACAATCAGAAAACAAGTTGCTCTGTTTTAATAATCGGTGTTAAGATGCCCCTCGGTGACGTCACCTCACGACTCAGAAGTGTGTAACCCTCACGTCACGCAAGAGAAGGAGGAACAACAAGGAGTGGATTTTAAATGCGCGAAAAGTGATGCTGAATTCTGGATTGTGATTGGTTAGAAGGTGTTGATTAATTTTCTATAACAGCGGTTCTGACAGTAGCGCAGCTGCAACTCTCAGGTTTATATTAATACTCTCGTTCTAATACGTTATTGTTTCTATAGTAACAGCTCGTTCACAAGGACACGTACAGCAGACGCTCCACTGATAATAAACTGATTTTTTAAAAAGTATGCAATCACTGATATGTGAGAAGGCGTTTATTTATCGTGTATGGAAGGAGTCTCCAGTGTCAGCGCTTTGTAACAGTCAGAGGTGAAGCTGTAACAAAGTTTTCCGACATCTTCAGGACAGACGAGTTTACACTTCTTTGCGGTTTCTAAATTTTTTGTCTTATTAATGTCAAGAGAGGGGAAAAAAATCGGAGGGAACGACCGTTTAAAGCTGCTATAACATAAGTGAGAACAGGAAGCAACCTGTTTCATGGATGTTCCACAACATTAAAAGTAACTGCAAAAAGTACAATATGTCATTCTTTAATAAACAAAAAATTGTTCGTGTTGACAAACTGTTGTGGTATAAGAGGAATAAAACACTTCTGGATGTGCTATTATAGAACCCTTCCCATTATAAATGGACCCTAAACATGGAACTGTGAGCAATCTTGAGCATTACATTTGGACTTAAGTTCTAAGACTAAGGAACAGGAATGTGTAAAATGTTTATATATATATATATATATATACATGTACTTTGTAATGTGCTCTAGAGATACGTTTTTGTTCCAAGGAACTAGGACTGTTCTGATCCAAGATATAGCGGTTTCTATAAACAGCTGTATAACCAAAATGTTTGTATGCCATGACACAAAGATGGCCGTCGTAGTTAAACCGAGTCAAATGAAAACATTTAAAATGGTGTGTTTGCAATGCCAATACATTGAGGTAATCACTCAAAAAATAATAATAATTAGAAAAATGAAACACTTTACAATTATTGGACCATTTGAGATGGACTGACCCATAAATAAAAGTCCACTTTGATTATAGTAACCCCACTGTGTTTTATTTATTATGCAATTGATTGATTGATTTATTGATTTGGTTTAATATGTAAATTATTGTACTGGTTTACACTTTGGTTTACAATCTGAAAACGGATGATTTCTAGATGAGCTCTGCTCCTGAAGTCTACCTTAATGTTGAGTCGATCCCTCGGCCCTCCAAGGGCTCATCTAACAAACCTCATAGAGCTAATCGAGTAATGGAACGGCTCTTAACGTGGCGTCAGGGATTCTCCCAAGGGGCAATAGCAAGCCAAGTCAATGATGGTGTGTTAAAAACAGTGTGTGTATGTGTGTGTGTGTGTGTGTGTGTGTGTGTGTGATCATGCAAATGCAGACCAGTATTGAAAAGGAAGATATTCATGCTGTTATAAAGTACAGTGAGGTGAATTTTATTATAATGAGGTTTTTAAAAATGTTTTAATTGGGGCACATCGTACACTAAAGTATGAGGGATTTTTATATAAGTTGCGTTGAAGGAAATGGAGTTTATGTAGAAACGTGATACACTTTTGTGACACCTACAGTATTTGCAATAAACAAAAAAAAAAAGGGAGGTTTTCATTTAACTCACCGTCATAGATCCAATCAAAAATGTAAAGTTCTAAATGAATGCATCTTATACTGTAACCATAACAAGACAAAAAAATGTAGTCATAGCAACGATCGTATAACAGTGATACAACTGATGCCTGAGTTTAAACGCTGGGTAATAGCCGTGCTTTTTTTTTTTTTTTTTTTTTTTGCTTTTTTTTATGTTATTTTGTGTTATGTACGTGTAAAGTGACCTTGTGTTAGGAAGGAGCTATATAGGTAAATAGGACATGTAAAAACTGACTAAATAAATAAATTTATTCTTTTGACAGAAAATTTTATCAGAGGTTCTTAAACATTTTGCAGGCTGGGAGCGCTTTATCTAAAAAAACAAACAAACAAAAACAAATCTCTCCCTCAGTACAGATTTATCTTCAGAACAAATAATGTTTGCAAATAATTCAAACGTTATTCTCATTATTAATTTATTTATTCTATTATATTTATATTTATTACAATTTAATATTTGACGAGTTTTTATATTTTAAGTAAATATTCATAGGCATCATAGAGCTTTTTATTTCTGAACGTTCCTGTCCCAAAACACACTTTTTTTTATTAAAACTGTTCATTAAAATTATCCTAGAAAAACCCTACATATTGTATCTGTCCATCCATCCCTCCGTCCATCAACCAGTCTCTCCATCCAACCAACACTCCTTGAACGTTCTGTTTTTATTGACTTTTTTCTAAACGCTCTTTCATTTCCGCTCTCTAGGATTATTCCTGCAGAACGCTGCAGTTACGCCCTGAACACGTCTTCCATCTCAGATAGAACATTCACAACAGAGTGATTACAACCCCAATTCCAAAAAAGTCAGGACAAATGTAAATAAATTGGGGTTGTACATTCACACTGTGTTTCACTCCTATTGATTATCAGGACACATACGAAAAAGGAGCTTTAGTCTCAACGAGATGTTTGTGAACCTCGAGTGACCGGCCTTGACTATAGTGCGCATTTCCATTACTTATCATTACACTGAAGGAGGAAAAACAACGAGCGTCCTTGGCCACGTTGTGTGGTTTGATCCATCCAGGCTCACGTCCTGAAAAGAAACACGCAATGGAGAATTTTTTTCCTAGCTCGTTTTCCTTTGATTTAGAAAACAGAAATTGAATTAGGACTGAGGAGTATGTGTGATATTCTCACTTTTTATTAAAGAATCTACACCGCAAGAAGAATTTGAGAGGAACGAGGGGGAAAAAGATGAAATTTCATAGAAATGCTAACATTTACATCATCTGATTAATTAACTCCAGGCCAGAGGACAGGAACGCACGATTGATACTGTCCAAATTTCACACATATCAAGGTTCACATTAGTGAGTCTCCTTATACTTTATTTAGTTTTTCTAAACGAACTGGATATTCATGAGCACCACATTTCTTCTGTAATGTCGAACATTTCCCGCGTGATCCCACTGCTCTCAATTTCCATATCAGATCATCATAATTCATAAGATAAACATAATGCCATCACTGGGCCGCAGTCTACACTACATCATATTTGTTTAACTGAATTCCTTTAGGTACTACCCAAAGTACCTGTACCAGACCTGCAGCAAACCATGTCTGCATACCTGAAGTGTGTGAAACACCTCGTCCCTGTGGCCCAGTTCCAGAAAACCAAAGCTATAGTAGAGAAGTTCAGCAAACCAGGAGGAACAGGAGAGATGCTCCAGAAAAAACTGCTGGAGAGGAGAGACAAGACCGAGAACTGGGTACCAAATTCACACACATAGAACCTATCTATGAACCCGGGTTCTTCAGTTCTTCGCTCTGGTAGAACCCTTAAAGATTCTTTAACTGAGGGTTAACTGAGGGTAAGAAAATGTTCCAAGTAGAAGCCCATACTCTGCTATGCTCACACTAGTCACTCATGTCACTTATAGTTTGTGTCTTGCTTGTGGGTGTGGCCTGTCCATCTTTTTTTTTTTAATGTCCAATGAGAAACAGTAGTAGTTATATACCGTATAGCTTTTACAGCTGACCAATTAAATACATATTCAATAACACACTAATCAGTGTGAACATCGGTTGTTTGTTTGACATGTTACATGCTCCAATTCTTAGAGCAATCTTCCGTTCTTAGATTAGATTAGCAAAGCACGCTAACTGTACTAGCTGGCCAAAAGTATGTGCTCCCCTGACCATCACATACATATGTGATTCTTCCCTAAACTGTTGCCACAAACCTCTGAAGCACACAAGATATATAATAGAATGCCTTTGTATGCAGTAGCATGACAATTTCACTTCACTGGTAGTAAGAGTGAGTCCACACACTGTTCCAGCATGACACAAAGTGCACAAAGCGAGCTTCATGAAGACATGGTGTGTGAAGGCTAGAAGAAGGTAGAAGAACATGAGTGTCCTACACAGAGCTCTGACCTCAACTCCACTGAACACCTTTTGGAATGAACTGGAACTGGAGTCTCCTCACATCAACATCAGCGCCTGACCTCAACCTCACTAACGCTCTTGTAGCTGAATGAACACAAATCCCCACAGCCACGCCCCAAAATCTCCACAGCCACGCCCCAAAATCTAGTGGAAAGCCTTCCCAGAAGAGTGGAGGAGGTTATTATAACGGCAAAGGGGGAATAAATGTGGAATGCGATGCCCAACAAGCACATATGGGTCATGGTTGATGGTCAGGGGTGCACATACTTTTGGCCATATAGTGTATGTACACTCTCCAGACGAGTCAATGATCTCTGCGTCGTTCCAAGCTTTATTTTTGTTCATCTCTATGTAATTTAATGAGAGGTTGTATACGACAGGATAGGATGAAACCATGTTTTTGTGTGTCAGTAGGAGTAAATAGGAACGAATCGCAGGTAGGAGCTAAATTTGTGCACAGGGAACTGAAGAAACGTCAGAGCACACGCGCGATAGGATTGGTCTGAGGAATCATTCAGGCCTTTTGATTTGATTTGATATACCTAATTTGCACAGAATTGAGACAAATCTCACTTTAAATGTCTCTTATTGATGAAATGGTGCACTTACAGATCATTTGTAGAACATTTATATTAGTAGTCATTAAACATTAACCATAGCTATCAACTTACCACTTTATCGCACTTACCAGTGTACTATGATTTCTGCAGTTCCACCGTTATGTTGTGTTTATTCTCTACATTACCTATATGAAATATCTTTTAATCCAGTGCATAGTTTGAAGGTTATAAAAGAACAGATTGTGTTTAACACACGCTTACTGACCTTTCCTCTTGCTGAAAACACGCCACCACATTAAGGGTCAGTCCGGTCCTTTATAAGCGCTTGGAGCGCTGAGAGATTGACTTAACATCACTGTAGAACTTATTACAACTAACCAGAATGCACTGCTCTTTCCTTTTTGTCTATAAGCATGTTTACACAACCGGTCAAAAGTTTGTGGACACTCAATTGAAATGTTTCTCATGATGTTAAAAAGTTTTTGATCTGAAGGTGATTAAATGTGTGAAATCGGTGTCGTAGACACAGATTAAATGTAGATTAAAATCACAGATTAAAAATAAAACATTTTATTTACAAAAAAAATCTTTATTCAAACGGACGACTCGGAGTGAAATATTCGGAAAAGCAGGTGATAAGAGTCCAGCGTCGGTGTGAACTTTAATACTGTTTAAAAAGTACCTCGGGGAAATTCCTCAAAAAATCGGGTGAGAAAACGCCAAGAATACATTTCTGGAAATTCTCGGCAAAAAGGGCGTCTACTTTGAAGATGATAAAATACTCAATTATTCTGATTTATTTTGGATTTTTTTTAATCGCAACATAATTCCCATGGTTCCATCTGTGTTCCTCCAGAGTTTTGACGACTTTATTATTAGTCTAAAATGTGTTAAAAAATAATAAAGATAAAGAATGAGCGTGTCTAAACTTTTGAGCAGTAGTGTATGTCTGTAACTCTGTGTAACCGGTGTGTATGATTCAGGTTTATGATTACTGGCTGGACGACATGTACCTGAATAACAGACTCGCACTTCCTGTCAACTCCAGTCCCGCCCTGGTGTTTCCCAAACAGGACTTCAGAGACCGAGACGACTGCCTCAGGTACACTGCTACTCATCAGTTATGCAGTTATGATAACTGTGTGATTACGGAATTATATAAGTACTCTAATAAACATGACGTGTCGTTCTGTTACTATAGAAACGATAACGTATTGGAACGAGTGCATTAATATAAACCTGGGATTTGCAGCTGTCCTGCAAATCTTGTCAGAGGTATAAAAAGGGGTATAAAGAGGGGAGAGATCTGCATTGACTTTGTGTGAATATAAGATGCAGTAAATGAGAAGTAACACAGCATAGAGATGGTGTGTGTGTGTGTGTGTGTGTGTGTGTGAACCATCTCTCAGAAAGCAGCGGTGAGGAACACAACAATTCTCTCCTCTCCAATCTGTACATCTTCAGTTTGTAATCATATTATTGTCTCATTTCTGAGCCACAACAGACACTGTGTGTGTGTGTGTGTGTGTGTGTGTGTGTGTGTGTGTGTGTGTGTGTATGACATGATCAGTTTGCATGTTTGTGATTATTCCTTGAGTAAACAAGGTTTCACTACACCCTACACACATACACAATATGATATTTTGCTCTCTCTCTCTCTCTCTCTCTCTCTCTCTCTCACACACACACACCCATTTCATTATCATTCTAAATACACTACTTTATTCTTATATTAAAATGAAGGCGGCGTGGCCTCTGTGTCTGATGAATCGATACACACAGTGTGTATGCGTAGTCCTGAAGCTCTCCTAGCGGGACGTGAGCAGGCTTTTCACGCCGCTGCAGGCTAATGAGCAAGGAATTTATTATTTTTTAACATTAGAAAAGTACTTTACAAACATTAATGGTGTGGTATGATTTACAGTATTAAGTATTTATTTTCATTACAAGAGACAGGCACCATAAAACAATTTTATGGAATTAAAAAAATTTAAAAAAAAAAAAGAAATTATGAAATACAAAAGTAAATAAAAACCTAAAGAATAAATGACTTTAAAAAAATGCAATATGAGGTCCGTTAGATTTGAGAAAAAATATTACATATGGTTAATAAAGTGGATTGCTGTCGTATATTTTTTTTACACCTGTTATGACAGAATTCTCGCTACTATCGTTAGCCTTTCTTAAATATGACTCGGTCAAATTTCTCAGAAATACAGAGACAACGCACTTTATTAAGTCCCATAAACTAATATAATTAATGACGGACAATTCTCAAAGAAGGAAGAACAAAAACCTTACCTGAGACCTTGTGTTGGAACTTCAGAACTGATCATTAGCCATTTTGAAAATCCTGCTCACATCCCACTAGGTGAGCTTCAGGACTACGCATGCGCAGTGTGATCCATTTATCTTTCACTCGTCTGTTAACGCCTCTGACTGTGGTGATATCATTTTTACAGTCGATTATCGCTTCTCTTGATTCGTACTTGAAGTGGTGTTTGTGTTGGTGTTTGTGAGTTCTTTTTTGTTTTGTTTTTAGAGTTACTCACGTACGGATTTGAATTACGCACGTGTGTTATTTTGACAGTCTTTTTATTCCATAGTGTGGCCGTTGTGTCTTCTAATCTCAGTGAAGGAGGTGTGGCTTTTGTTTACATTACAGTGAAGGGGTGTGGCCATTGTACCTGACAATCTTTTCTTCTCCATACAGATTTGCTGCTAAACTCATTTCAGGAGTGATGGAGTATAAAGCCATACTGGACAGGTACACCATTACTCACCTGTGCAAATCAAATCTACTAACATGAGCAACAAGATAAAGGTAAAAATGGTAAAAATGTAAAGCCGAAAAGCTGATTAAAATGTTTAGAGACGGCCTGATAGAAATGTTTACA
>JANDJT010000032.1:922763-940667 GCA_024331685.1 Stegophilus panzeri | reverse complement strand
TCACATGAAAAGATATAATCAAATATTTACAAAAATGTGAGGGGTGTACTCACTTTTGTGAGATACTGTATATGACACATAATGAGCACATGGTGATTTAAAGCTGGAGTTAGGCTTCAGCATCATTGAGAACCGGGACATGTTCATACTTAACATTTTGTTCCTTTAATAACCGTTTACTGTGTCTTATAGGCTACAGTATGGCATTTGTTCAGTTTAGTGTATTCACTATTGTTCATGCATGGAGTTGAAATGTATGAATGTAGACTAACAGCTATTTTTAGAGCAGCACAAATGAGGGTTCAGCATGTGCAACCTAGTTAATTTTCCATTAACTTTCATAAATTTCAAGTGTGGATGAAGGATGTTTTTTAAACTAATGTATGATGTTATTCATTTAAATGGGTCTTTGGTGTTTAAAGTTAAAAGGTAATAAAGTGAATAGGGCCCTGGGAAAATGAGTCCTGGCTACATAAATCCTTTTGAAAAGTTTACTTAATGTGTGCTAACAGAATATTGAACTGGGGAACTTAGGACCCAGGGAAGATAGGAATGGCCCCATTTTATTCCAGTTCTGACCACAAGGTGCAGGTTATAGGGGGAATAAATGTTGCAGGGAGCGCTAAGCTCGTTGGCCAGTCATTATTACATCACAGATTTTTCCCCACCAGTCTCTGAAGGAAAAAGAATCCCCTAGTGGTCAAAGAATGTAAAACATGCATTTTCTATCTTTTGTCTTTCGTACCTTACCCTTCCAGTGCATTTCAACAGGAAAATGACAAAGGTTTTATTTAATAAAGATAAAGGCTTACCCTTCAGAGCTTCTGTACTCCGTATGAATGATGTTAAATAACAACACACTTTCTCCTCTTTCCTGTAGGTTCCTACAACAGTAGACATGTTCTGCTGTTACGGCCCGGTGGTTGCTAATGGTTACGGGGCATGTTATAATCCTCAAGCTGAACACATCCTGTTCTGTGTGTCTAGTTTCCGTGAGTGTGTGTCCATGTCATCTCTCGTGCTGGTGAAGGCTCTAGATCAAGCATTTATAGACATGAGGGAGCTGTGCAATAGATGCAGTGCTGTCAGTCAGAAAGACGGTGGGGCTAAGCCAGCCACACCCAGGAAGTAAGTCATGAGAAACTGATGGTCTAAAGTATCTTCAGATATCACTAACATCTTTGGGATTGTTTTGTTTAAAAGCTCAAAATATAATGTATAGGGTGTTTCTGCTAATCTTGTAATCAGTTCTCAGTAGTGGACTACTGATGATTATAGCGCATTACCGTCTGAGTCATTCCGGTTTCGTGTGCCAATAATTGGTTATAGGATAAACTGTAAAATCAATCACATTGTGATATTGTAAACTGATGTTGCATTCATCTAAAGCTAGCTGTATTCTGCAGAATTCTCAGGCCAGTTTTGCTGTTGCAAACAAAATTTCCACATCGCAAAATAATGATTTGGTCGTGAGTTGAGATTGGTGATCTTAACACACATAAGCCAATTTAGTGTCACTGCAACAACAAAAAAGTTGTGTTAGTGTAAGTGCTGCTTTGATGCTCATCTAAAATCCACCAATAGGTGGACGGCAAACTTACAGGAAAGCTACAGATATGGTAGCGGTAATGGCAAAATAGCCTATTACCTCGAATTCACTTTGAGGAATGTTTGTGTTTACGCAAACCCGTTTTCTGCACGAGGTCATGCGTTTTCCGCATCATGCTACTTGATGACATAAGCAGGACATAGTAATTTTGTTTATGGTTAGAGGATCTTCATCGTATAATCTGACATACAGTGCTGTGAAAAAGTATCCTGATTTCTTCAGTTTTTGTGTACATTTCATACTAAATAGTTTTAGATCTTCAAAGTACAACATAAAACAAAGGCATCCTAAATGTCTAAGTAAATACACAATACAGTTTTTATTTTTTTTTATTGAAGCAAAAAAAAAGTTATCCAACACCTGTCATCAATGTGATAAACTAATTGCCCCCTTAAACTTAAAATCTGGTTGTGCCACCTTTAGCAGCAATAACTGCAACCAAACACTTCCGATAACTGGAGATCAGTCTTTCACTTACTTCTAGGACTAGGATTTACTCCTATGCTTTGGATCGTTGTCTTGCTGCATAATCCAGTTGCACTTGAGTTTTAACTTACTGAAGACCGGACATTCTCCTTTAGGATTTTCTGGTAGAGAACAGAATTCATGTCTCCCTCAATTACTGCAAGTTGCCCAGGCCCTGAAGCAGCAAATCATCCCCACACCATCACACTTCCTCCACCATGCTTGACCGTAGGTATGATCTTTTTGTGGAATTTGGTGTTTGGTTTACGCCAGATGTAACGGGACACCTGTCTTCCAAACTGTTCCACTTTCGACTCATCCACAGAACATTCTCTCAAAATGTTTGAGGATCATCAAGGTGTGTTTTGGCAAAATTCAGACGAGCCTTAACGTTCTTCTGGGTTAGCAGTGGTTTTCACCTCACCACTCTTCCATGGACGCCATTTTCCCCCAGTGTCTTTCTGATAGTGGAGTCATGAACACTGACCTTTATTGATGCAAGAGAGGCCTGTAGGTCCTTTGATGTTGTCCTTGGCTCTTTTGTGACTTTCTGGATGAGTCATCGCTGTGCTCTTGGAGGAATTTTGGAAGGTCGGACACTTCTTGGTTCACTTTTGTGCTCTAACTGTGGTTCTCTGCAGTTCCAGAGCCTTTGTAAAGGTAGTCCCAAATATCTTTGTAACCCTTCCCAGACAGATGCATTTCAATCACCTTCTTCCTCATCATTTCTGGAATTTCTTTCAGCTTTGCCATTGTATGTTATTGGGTAAAACCTTTTAACCAACTTCATGCTGTTGAAAAAGTTCTATTTAAGTGTTGATGTGATTGAACAGTGTTTGCAGTAATCAGACCTGGTTGTGTCTAGTCCAGCTGAACCCCATTATCAATGCAGTTTCATAGATTTGGGGAATTAGTAAGTACAGGGGAAAATACATTTTCACACAGGCCCAGTTCCTATTGGATAACAGTTTTTGCTTCAATAAATAACATGATCATTTAAAAACTGTATTTTGTGTTTTATCTTAGATTTTGTTTTAATTTCTGAACAATGTAGTATGGGATCTACACAAAAACACAAGAAATCACAAGAGAACGCTTTTTCACAGCGCTGCAATCTGAAATAAATAATCTAAAAAGATGTACAGTATAAATCCGGGTTAAGATAAAAAGATAGCGAGCTAGTCGTGTGGAATGCATGCTAGATAGAAGTGCATGACCAAGCTGAATCCTACAGTCACTTTCACGGCTTATTCATGGTCCAAATGCTGACGGGTGCAGCAAAACATAACTTATATATTTGTAAAGTGATATTAACCATGATAAAAATTGTCAGGCGAAGTGTGAAAATTATGAAAAGAATATTGTCACATTTGGTTTCATGTAATCCAGACAGCACCTATGTATGTGTTTAGTTTTATCAGCAGGAGATAGATTTGTGTGTGTGTGTGTGTGTGTGTGTGTGTGTGTGTGTGTGTGTGTATGATGTGTATGCTTACTTCTTTTAGAAACAAAAGCCATGCTCACTAAATAGTGACAACCCCCCTGCCCCAGATATTGAATATGATTTGCATGCAGTGGGAAAGTGTGCGTAGATACTGTGATGGACTAAACACTGTGATACTCACTCGTGCCATTATCACACCCTTAATTTATCCCTGTTGTACAATGTATAATAAAAGCAAGTGAAAGTTAGTAGTCCAGGGCCTCTGTAAAGCGGGATATGTGCAGAACTTCCAGTTAGCAAACAAAAGTGTAAGTGTTTGCTGTTTTTGTGCAGTGGGTCAACCGTACACTTTCTGAGGGTCCTGAGTTTCCAGAGTCTTATGTTCTCAGGGCCTTATATTTGCAGGGTCACAATTTCCTAGTAAATTATGCTGTCAGGGCTCTATACTGACAGGATATTGTCCTATATTGACAGGATATTGTCCAATGTTGCCATAGTCCTATGTTTCCAGGGACCTATGATTCCAGGGTGATTTATTTCCAGGGTCTCAAGTTCCCAGCAGTCTTGATGAAATGCCCCTAGAGCCCCATTTTCTCTTACAGATTATGTGCCTAGTGTTAAATTTTCCAGGGTCTGGAAACAGTGTTCTCTGGACCCTATATATATTTCAGGGTCTTGTGTTTTCAGAATCCCTTGTTCCCAGAATCATATGTTCCCTAGGATCTATGATTCCAGTGTCCTACAGTACTGTGCACAAGTCTTGCACATGTAAAGAAATGCTGTAACGTATACAGTATGTGCCTTCAAAAATAATTTTTAAAAAAATGAAATGTTTCTACAGGAAAAAAACTACTCTAAAGAGCAGGAGATAGTACATTTGTATTTATTCATTTAGCGGGTGCTTTTATCCAAAGCAACTTACAAATGAGGAAATACAAGCAAAGCGATATATCAAGCAGAGAACAATACAAGTAGTGCTACTGTACAAGATCTTTAATTGAGTTCTTGAGAAGCAAAGTGTGCAGAGTGGAGGTGTAAATGCAGAATGCTTTTTTTTTTTTTTAAATATATAAGTGGGGGGTTAGGGGTTAGTTAAGTGTTCATGGAAGAGGTGGGTCTTTAGCCATTTTTTGAAGATATTGACAGATTCTGCGGTCTGGATTGAGGTTTGAAGTGTTTGTTCCACCATTGAGGGACAGTCAGTTTGAAGGTTCTGGAATGGGACCTCATGCCTCGCTGACTAGGCACTACCAGACATCGGTTGTTAACTGATCACAGGTTGCGTGAGGGACCATAAACCTCGAGGAGAGTGTTGAGGTAGGGTGGTGCTGTTCCAGACAAGGTCTTGAACGTGAGCATGAATTTGATGCGGGCGGCTACAGGAAGCCTATGGAGGGAGATGAAGAGGGGTGTGACATGGGTTCTTTTGGGCTGGGTGAAAACAAGCCGTGCTGCAGCATTCTGAATCATCTGAAGGGTTGTGATGGAGATGGCTGGGAGGCCCTGGAGTAGTGCTTTGCAATAGTCCAGTTTTGAGATAACAAGAGACTGGACTAGTAGCTGTATAGCCTGTTCGGTGAGGTAGGGTCTGATTTTCTTGATGTTGTACAGAATGAACCCTCAGGACTGTACAGTTGATGAGATGTGGTCTGTAAAAGTCATCATCGAAAGTCACCCCAAGGTTTATGGCTGTCCTGGTTGGCTTGAGGGTGGCTGAGTCAAGCTGTACAGTGAGGTTGTGGTTGATTGAAGGGCAGGCAGGGATGACAAGAAGCTCCATTTTTGCCAAGTTGAGCTTAAGGTGGTGTTCCCTCATCCAGTCCAAGATGTCAGACAGACAGGCAGAGATGTGTCTTGAGATGGATGGATCATCAGGCTGGAAGGACAAATAGAACTGGGTGTCATCAGCACAGCAGTGATATGAGAAGCCATGAGACTCCATCACAGGCCCCAGAGATGTAGTATAAATAGAAAAGAGCAGTGGACCCCGAACTGATCCCTGGCGAACCCCAACTGTGAGTTGCTGAGTTTCAGAAACCCCTCCACAATACTATGAAGGATCTGCCTGAGAGATAGGATTACACCCAGTGCAGAGCCATTCTGGTGATGCCTAGGCTGGAGAGAGTTGACAGGAGGATCTGATGATTCACCATGTCAAAGGCAGCAGAGAGGTCGAGTAGGATGAGGACAGATGATCTTGAGGTTGTTCTTGCTAGTCATAAGGCTTCAGTGGTGGAAAGCAGAGCAGTCTCCATGGAGTGCTGCTGTTGAAGCCAAACTGCTTGGTGTCCAAGAGGTTGTTCTGTGTGAGAAAAGTGGAGAGTTGATTAAACACAGCTCTTTCAAGGGTTTTGGGCAGAAAAGGGAGGAGGGAGACAGGTCTGTAATTGTCAACAGCAACAGGGTTAAGTATTGGTTTTGTAAGCAGCTGGGTAACCTGGGCCTGCTTAAATGAGGTAGGGAATGTGCCTGTGGAGAGGGATGTGTTAAAGATGTGTGTGAGTGCAGGTAATAGTGTTGGAGTGATAGAGAGAAGGGATAGGGCCTAGAGGACAGGTTGTAGGATGGCTAGAGAGAAGTTTTGAGACATCAGTCTCTGAGAGAGGGGAGAAGGAGGACAGTTGAGAGTTGCATGGAGGAGGAGCCTGTCTCTGGGTGTCTGAGGTGGAGAACTGGTTCCTGATTGATGTAACCTTGTTGGAATTGAAAGTGTCAAGTCATCTGCAGTGAGAGAGGTAGGGGGAGGAGGGGAACAGAGAAGAGAGGAAAAGGTTGTGAAGAGAGTGTGGGCGTTGGGAGAGATGCCAATCTTCTCCTGGTAGTATATGACTTTAGCAGTAGAGATGATATGTGAAAAAGAGGAGAGAAGTGTTTGTTAATTGGTTAGGTCAGTTGGACCGTTTGATTTATACCATTTCATTTCAGCTGCCCTTAACTTGGTCCGGTTGTTACGAAGAGCTTCTGAGAGCCAAGGGCTAGGGGGTGACGTGTGAGCTGGCCTGTTTCCTGGGTCCCATGTTTCCAGTGTCCTATGTTTCTAAGGTCCTAAGCCTCCATTGTCATATGTTTCCAAGGTTCTGTGATTCCTGGATTCTGTATTTCCAGGGTCCTATGTTTCCAAGGCCTTTGTTTGCAGGGTCCTATGTTCCAAGGGTTTCTGTGTTTCCATGGGCCCATGTTATTAGGGTTCTATATTTCCTGCTTCTGGTGTTTCTAGGTCCCTAAGTTTCCAATGTCCAATGTTCCAATGTTCCAATATTTTTGAAGGGTCCTGTATTTCCAGGGTCCTGTGTTTCCAGCAACCTGTTTTTGAAGGGTCCTGTGATTCCAGGGTCCTATCTTTTGAGGGGTCATTTGTTTTCAGGGTCAGTTGTTTCCAGGGTCCTGTGTTTCCAAGGTCCTGTGTTTCCAGCATCCTCTTTTTTTGGAGGGTCCTGTGTTTCCAGGGTCCTATTTCTGTGAAGGGTCCTATGTTTTCAGGATCATGTGTTTCCAAGGTTATTTTTTGAAGGGTCCTGTGTTTCAAGGTCCCCTGTTTCCAAGGTCCCACGTTTTTAGGGTCCTAAATTTCCAGGGTCTGCTGTTTCTAGCTTTCTATATTTCCAATGTCCTATGCCTGTAGGGCCCTATGTTTCCAGGGTGTGTTATATATACACTTATACATATTCAAATATTGTGTTCAGTAAATAACACCTCACGTTGTGGTTATTAAATCAGCTGTAGAGAACTTACAGTTCTTTTAAAGAAATACTTTGTTGGAAGTTTTGCACTTATTCTGCACAAGGCATTATGGGGCTCTTGCAGTTAATTCATTTTCTAAAGACTACATTGCCAAATGTGTAAAGAGTGACTAATTATGTGCCACAATCCAAAAACAAAATGTGAATTTGTAGTTATTTTTTAAAGATTAGCTTTTTTTCCCCCCAGATTCCAGTGTGTATACAAGAACACTTGAAAATTTTTGTTGAATAATAAGATGATCAGATCTGTTGATTACTGCTATTAACACAAATACAGTGTCACTATATTATTAAGTACTTGAATAAAAATGATTGCAAGAGTTTTACATTAAAAACATATATATTGTAAAGATTTAAACAATGTGCATCCAAAATACATCCAGTAGTTTACTGTAATGGTATGTGTAATTATAAATCTATTTTTGTTGTGTGTCAACCAAAAACAAAATAAAATACACAGCAATAAATTCAGAGGTAAACATATTTATAATACTATATGTGCTCTATGTGTGTGTGTGTGTGTGTGTGTGTGTGTGTGTGTTCCTGTGAAATGTTGTAAATGTCCATATAAGTAATTACATCTATTTTAGATATGTCTACATATATAATGATATCTTGTTACTTTATATTCGTTCGAAAACATAGCCATATATAGTATAACATTTATTTTTGTTCATTTAAATAATAAAAAAAAGAACATTTGGTGTTTCTAAATGTTTTTTAACCTAATGTCCTGTACTAAGTATACATCATTTTAAATATATTTTAATAATGTTTTAAGGTAACAAGTTATCATAACCTACAATATGATTCCTTTATCACAAGTTTTATCAGTTGTGTTACTACATTTTCCTTTTCATGGTTAATGTCATCAGTAAATGTCTATAAATTAAATTATAAATGAATAAAATGTTCTATTGTGTGTCTATTTGATGTATTTAAGACGGGTGTGAACAAAGGTAGAATTTATTTTATTTTGTTTACTTATTTATTTATGATAAATGCATTATAAATGAATGTTTATATCTAAACACAAATTGATCATTTATTATATATTTTTACTTACGTATTTATTAAATAAATGTTAACTTATTTCTCTGTGTAGTTATGCAATATGCATGTGCTTGCTTTGCATAGAAAATTATTTACTATACATGTTTTAAAATATTTCAAGTAAATATAAACATTCGTTATGTTTATTATGTTACATAGTCAATTATATAATAGAGTATCACCTCGCCTGTTTTATTTTTAAATATTGTATTGTATTAAATGTAATGTGCATAAAATGTCCAGTTCAATGTGTTTAAATGTTGCTAGTATCTGTCTGATGTTTGACGTGTTCGTGTCAGTGTAGTCATAGAGTTTATATTTATTTATGCAAACACCAAGGAATAATAAAGAAGTCTATTTATTTTTGCACCTCCATAATTCTGTGTGCCATGTATTTTTATCGAACAAATTCTATTTAATTGCTAAAACATAATAAGAAAAGGTTTATCATAGATTCTGTGTTAAAAGAAAAAAAGTGTGTTTATGTAATATTGTACAATAAAGTTGTTTATGAGAGATGGCAAAAAATTAGTCTTTTATTTAATTATTTTACATTCATGTTCACACCATAAAGATCATAATCTCCCCACCCCAGTACCACTGCAACCAATCAGATCACAGTCCCCTCACCTTCAATACCACTGCAACCAATCAGATTACAGTCAACCCACCCCCAAATCTTCAATACATCTGCAATATCTTTAATATCACTGTCAGATCACAGTCCCCCACCCCCTATATCCCTGCTATCAATCAGAGCACAGTCCCCCACTCCCAGTACTACTGCAGCCAATCAGATCACAGTCCCCCACCCCCAATATCCCTGCTACCAATCAGATCACAGTCCCCCACAGCCAATATCCCTGCTACCAATCAGATCACAGTCAACCCACCTTCAAAACCAATCAGATCAGTCCTCTCACCACAATACCAGCAAAATCAGATCAGTCCCTGCACTCCAGTACCACTGCAACAAATCAGATCAGTCCTCCCACCTTCAATATCAGTATAACCAATCACATCACAGTCCCCCACCTCCAATGGTTCCAAAACAAACAAACAACTAAACATTTTCTTTAATGCCTGTCTTCATAAAGCTTTATGACTGTGCTCTTAAGTTTTATTCTTCATACAGCTCCATTACAGTAATAAAATTGTGATCCCAAAACCACTGGTGAAAAGTTACAGGTTCAGTGTTGTTTTCAGAAGATTTTGTGCTGTTTTTTTGAATGATCTCCTTACAGAACAGCATGAAAGAGGCTCTTTAAGTCAATAGTGCTAAAGCCCACCTGAAGCCTGGAACATTTCTACTGATCCGAATTCAACACGCAGGCACACAGAGGGGGCAACACACACCTGCTGCCTCGGATCGAACTTACACACACGCTCCCACAGTCCCACAAACACACACTGATGGTCTGACACAAAGTTACAGCTTTCCCTTACCTCTAGAGTGTTCTCTTTTACAATCTTTCACAACACATTCACAATATGGCCAAAATATCCCTGGCTGACATTTGGCTGGAATTACTTTGTTCTTCTTCTGCTTTAGCATGTCAACAATGAACATCATGAAACTACCTCTACATTATTATTTATCTTATAAAGATGACAAAGCAACTGCAGAGTCACCAACATAGATCGTATGTTAGACCATTAAATCAATCTCGTCATGAAAACAGACAGAGAATACTGAATGTTTTTCTTGCTCTGGTACTGATGTGACATCATGCAACAGCGCCCCTACTGTTTGTGTTAGTATTGCAGAACACCAACATATAGAGTTAATTTCTGAGAATGTGACCCAGTGACACTCCCAACCAAGGCCGTTCAATCCATTAGGTGTCAAAGGAAGCCGTCTAGGGTGTCACCATATTTGGGGTGCCACCCCACCGCCGCCTTACTGTCGCCCCACCGAATCCGATTACCAGTACCGAGCCACATTTAACGTTCCTCCCGTCTTTTATTACCTCAGAAAAGTTTGTTTGGTTAAATTGGTTTGTTGGCGCCCCCTAATGCCGATGTAAATAAGCGGCAGTGTGTGCAAGGCTGCATTAAATGCAACACGACACTGATCACCTGTGGGGTTTTTTTATTAATTTTTTAATAAAATTAAAAAGTACATCATACTTATCAGTCATCACCGTTGGTGTGTCTGTGTGACTGTGAAGTGTGTGTGAGAGTCAGTGATGATGATTTAGTTTTTTTGTATGGCATTATGGACAATAATGATCATGGAATAATTTTTATGCTAATGCTGCTGACATATTTACCGACTCTTAAAAATGGGCTAGGACCAGCACTGCTCCCACCAATCACAGGATATGTGCAGCAGTCATCTTGCATACATACACATGTAGTTAAGGCAAATATAATCCGGACACAAGACCTAACTTCTATCTCACGGATGTTCCACGACATTAAATGGAACTAAAAATGTATCAAAATATGACGTCCTTCTTTAATAAATGAACAGTTTCTAAATTTCTGTGGTATAAGGGGAATAAAAACACTTGAGGACATGCTGTTACAGGAAAATAATAGTCTTTGGGGACATAACAGTACCTCCTCCTCCCCATCACATCTTGTCTTCATCCCTGATCTGAAATGATAAACATGTCGCTGGAAACCCTGACTTTTGTGTCTCAGCAGTAAATGACATCATCATGACTCTGTAATCATTCAATCGTCCTCGTCTCCAAACAGCTGAACTCAAGGTTATAAGGCACTTGACTTCGCGGTACTCTGAGGGAACACTTCATTAAATGCGCTTAAAGAATCAGTTCCATTGTAGAAACTAATCACTGGTCTGTCCTCCAGGGCTGAGAGCTTCTGTCCTGATTGGGTGACTGTGAGTGATTGAGTGACTGTGAGGAGATAATAGCGATCTGCGAAAGGAATCTTACGTCCAGCCTGAAGAAAAGCTCCAAGCAGATTTCCACTTTCCAGTCTGTAATGTGTGCTAAGGGTCCTGAGATATATATACCCACCTTCTCAGAATGGCCGATTATCACCAGGTAACTGACCTAAAACACTACGCACACAGACACGAGTTATTTTTACTTCTGCCGCATTTCACACACTAATTACTGCTTATAATGCAAAAATACTCATCTAATGAATAGTGGAGCGCTGGACACACTGACAGTTCCCTCCCAAAAAAAACCATCCCAGCGCGAGGTGTTTAAAGCTGCGGACATTTATATCAATAGGGAGAAAGAAAGGAAGGAAAGAAAGAAGGAAGAACAAAAAGACATAAAGCTTTTAGAAATAAAGGACCGAAAAGGAAAAAACTGACAGAACAATGAAGAAAAAACAGGAATAGAAAAGAACAAAAAAAAATGGGGGGAAAGTCAATTGTTAATTGTAAATAAAGTAAAATGAAATAAAGAAAGCAGAACAAAAAAGAAGAAGAAAGAAAAGAAGAAGGAAATGATAAGCGACTATATGAAGAATGACAAAAGAAAAGATGAGAAAATAACAAATAAAGAAACAGGAATTTGTATTTTTAAAAAGAAGCAAGGGAAGAAGGGGGAAATGGGTAAGGAAGAAATGAGAAAGAAGAAAGAAAGAAAGAAAGAAAGAAAGAAAGAGGAAAAAACAAAAACAAAAGCAAAGAGAAAAAACAGCAGAAACTACTAAATGAAGTACAAGTAAGAAAGAAAGAGAAAGAAAGAAAGAAGAACAAAAAAGAAGAAGAAAGGAAAGAACAAGGAAATGATAAGGGAATGTCAGAAGAACGACAAAATAAAATTATAAGAAAAGAACAAATAAAGAATTAGGATTTTTTTAAAAGAAGCAAGGGAAGAAGGGGGAAATGGGTAAGGAAGAAACACGAAAGAAAGAAAGAAAGAAAGGAAACAAATGAAGGAAGGAGAATGAAAAGAAAGGAAGATAAGAAAGAAGGAAGATAGTAGAGACAGAAGCAGTAAGCGGGGCAGTAGCACAGAAGGACGAAATCAATAGGGATGAAAAGAAAGACTAGAGAGATGAAAAAAGGAAGAAATTGGAAAGAAAATAAAATGAGGAATTAAGGTAAGAAAAAAAGAGTTAAAGAAGAGGAGAGGAAATAAAAGGATAGAATTAAGAAAGGCAATACGGAGGAAGGACAGAGGAAAGGAAGAAAAGATGACTCATTTGAATCTTGTGTAAATGTCTGAAAGTGGTGTGTGTGTGTGTGTGTGTGTGTGTGTGTGTGTGTGTGGTAATGACCAGCGTGACATTTGAGAGAGAGAGAGAGAGACATGTTTTAGAGGACAGAGACTCCCGCCGTCTCACACTCAGCTCTAATTGGCTGCTCTGGCAGGACCGTTAGCTAATAGCTGTGAGAACATGCTGAGAGCTACAAGTGCTACCTTCCAGCACGGCTCGTTTAAAGAACCGTCCTCATACGCTGGTCTTTCCACAGACATCGCAGGTCACTAAACTCATTTAAAAGTTCCCAAAGCAGCCTGTTTTTACTCTTCCTGCTGTAAATCAAACAGTCAGGATTAAAGGAAACGTCTAAGCAATCTGGCTAATCCTCATCTTTATCTCTTCTCCAGTTTTTTATTCGCTTTATTATTTATCGTCTCGTCTGTTTTTCTATTGTACCGTTTGTTTTTCTTTACCTTCTGCACTATGGGAAAACTAATTGTTACTATTAGACCATTAATTCAGTCTTTTCCGTAATTAAAGCCGAATCTGTTTCAGGACATCGATGTTACCTGAATTCTGTAAAACAGCCACAAATGATGACAATTTTTAAAGAAAATCCCATACTAATAACATCGCTACTATAAGAACTCATAAATACGGTTTCCAGTCATCAGGGGTTTGCAGATTTGAATCAGACATCGGTGAGAGAACGAGACGGAGCACGAGAGCAACATTATCCGTGCTGTCTGGGTGGGCGGGGCATTCTCTCGTTCTCTGTCTCTCTCCCCTGTCAATCACAGCGACACTAGCCAATCATCTGCATCTGTGAGCTCAGCTATGCTAAAGAGGGTTGATTGTGTTTCTTACCAAGTTAAAATATCTTGAATATATTCGAAATGATCTAGCATTACCAATTAGAAAAAACAAATATAAGATTATTAAACCTATTTCTAACTTTTTTTTTTTTTTTACTAATTACAAGCTTGAAATAGTTCTGTTCTACTGGCAGATAATTTTGCTAATTTTAAGCATTTATTTTTTAGAAAGAAGCAAAACGATCTGCTAATGGAAGTGGGAAATTTAAAGCTTAAAAATGACTAGCTAAGTGTCATTTTGTTCACAGTTTCTTTGACAGTTGCGTGACTTAGCAGATCAGACATACGCCTAATTCTTTTAGTTTGTATTCAGAAGTGTTTGATTTACCAAAGACAGAACAATTCTGTTACTGTGCTGTAATTAAACAGCAATATGTTTAAACGTTAGAGACAGTAACACACAAGTGATTTCTTTCTAGAACAACATGCGGCACTCTGTCCGTGCTGAAAAAAAAACCCCAATCACAGAAATTCTAATGGTTTTCATTACAAATACCATTACAAAGCATCAGCTAAGCATTAAAACCATTATTGGTCCTTAATGGTATCTACTAGACATAACATGCCATCAATAAAAGGCAACAAATGACCAGTAGAGACCCACAAGGACCATTACAGTTTCCATTCAAACATATACAATTACCATTATAACCATTAAAGCCATTACAAATTCTATGAGGGTTTCTACTGTTTTTTTCAGCAGGGGTGTTATTCCGTTATAGTGGTTCTATAAAAAAAATATATTTTTTTTAATAACGACCAGAGCATCTGGAACTGACAGTGCTAGTTCCTGGTAATTGGAAAGCCAATAGTTCACTGAACTGCAGGCTAGTACTTCTTTAACTAGGTAGCTAGCTAACATAAATGGGTAAAATGAGCGTCAACAAAAGAAAGAAAAAATAAATATATATTAGGCGGGTATATGGCTAGCATGAGCCATTATCAAACCCCAGAATCAGGGTAGCTGTGCTAGCATGCTATGGTAAGATGCTAACACTGGTTTATGTCAGCACATCAGTCTGGATCAGCGAATGGTTCAGGATGAGATTGATGGTCATGTGCTGTATGTGGTGGTCAGATTTAGAAAAGCTTTCCCTCTGGTCCACTTCATCAGATAAACACTGTGAGATAAAAGAGCATCGGTGATTTATACGGTTACACGTGACATTTATCACGCTAAAAATCCGCTCCTGCAGATCAATGTGCTGCTCGTCTCCGCTCGAGGTCAGGGAGTGAAAGGTCAGCGTGTTTTCTGACAGACACTCGGATGCGGTCTCTGCTCTTCAATCATGCTTAATATGTAATATGATTGAGCTGTGTGATGGTTTTCCTCTCCCCTCCTCCAGAAGATTCGGACCTGGAGCTTTTCATGGTAACACACCTGAAAGTGTAGAGTGTGTAACCACTGAGAATATACAGGAAGTGAAATGTCTGTACAGTAACATTAGCCGAGTCTCTCCTCTCCCTCATCAGAAATACGATTAGCATGCCTGGATTTTTTTTAATAGGTGATGAAGGTTAAGATTAGTAGGGGTGGGGTTACAATGGTTAGGGGTGGGGTTTAGAAAGAAAAAAAGAAAGAAAGAAAGAAAGAAAGAAAGAAAGAAAGAGCAGAAAGCTTGAAGCGATGCACAAAAGAAAAAAGAAAGAACGTAAAAAGAGTGAAAAAAATCAGACAACAGGAAAGAAAGATGAAAGGAAAGACAAGGAGTGAAAAAGGAAAATAGAAAAAAGAAAGAATGAATTGAACAAAAGAAAAAGTGAAAGAAGAAAACCAAAACATAAAAACGAGAGAGAATTAAGGAAAGAAAAATAAACGGTAAGAATAAAGAACTGTGGGGAAAAGACGGAAGGAAAGAACGAACGATTTGTTAACATTTCTGTATGTTTACTGAATTTCTATAGAGACATTCTATCATTAGACTGAAATAATGTCATTAGTGTTCTATTAAGCCTTTCACACGCTGCTGCTTTTTGTCCCATACCCGTAGCAAAGTGAACTATGTTATGTATTTTTATTAAAGTTTAAAGTTAAAAATCTCTTTCCCTTGGTCAGTTTGTAGTTTTTTGGGTACTCTACCTTCCTTTAGACTGGAATCAAAAGCTTTTGTTACCTCAGTTCCGGTCTTGATTTGTAACACATGTATCCATGCATATTTGGATAAAATCTCTATACGCATTATCATAAATTTCACGTTGTCGTTAGTCTCTGACACGCTACTCATTACAACTAAATCAGCCTTCCTAGTAACTACTAGTAACTGGTTTGCTGACCGTGGTATTACTTGATTGTCCAGCCGACTCGCCTGACCTGAACCCCATAGAGAATCTACAAGAGACACCAGACCCAACAATACAGATGAGCTGAAGGCCACTATCAAGCAACCTGGGCTTCCAGAACACCTCAGCAGTGCCACAGGCTGATCGCCTCCATGCCACGCCTCACTGATGCAGTAATTCCTGAAAAAGGATTAAAGCCCCAAACAAGTACTGAGTGCATAAATGAACATACTTTTCAGAAGGTCGACATTTCTGTATTATAAATTCTTTATTAGAATATTTTGAGATACCGGATTTTTGATTTCCGTGAGCTATAATCCGTATTCATCGAGATTAAAACAAAAAGAAAAGGCTAGAAATATTTCACTTCATGTGTAATGAATGTAGAATATATGACAATGCAACTTTTTGAAATAATTTATGGGAAAAAATGGCCTTTTCCACGATATTCTAATTTTCTGAGCTGCACCTGTATATAGTACTGCATGGTCTTGCTCCAGTCTATCTTTCTGAACTTCTCCATCACTACCTCCTGTCTCGCTCTCTCCGTTCCTCTGACTCTGGTCTTCTCTCTGTTCCTTGCACATACATGACTTCTATGGCTGAACGTTCTTTTAGTGCTGCTGCTCCCAAGCTCTGGAACGCCTTGCCTCAAAACCTCATGAATGTAAACTCTTTTATTGTTTAAATCTAAACTTAAGATGCACCTATTCACACTACATTATCACACTGGTAGCTCTCAGTAGTTCCCTGTTTGGCTATTTAACTAATGCTAGCGCCATCGCATTACATGCGTTTGATGTAATTTGCCCTCGACCGGGAAACAGCATATAGTTCCCATATATACACGATACTGAAAGTGTGCCATTTGAGACAATATTATCCTTCTAAAATTCCTACACTAGACGGCAGAGTGTATAGTGTATAGTGCATAGTGTAAGTGTGTAGTGTATAGTGCATAGTGTAAGTGTATAGTGTATAGTGTGTAGTTCACAGTGTATAGTGTATAGTGTATAGTGCATAGTGTAAGTGTATAGTGTGTAGTTCATAGTGTAGAGTGTATAGTGCATAGTGTATAGTGCATAGTGTATAGTGTATAGTATAAGTGCATAGTGCATAGTGTATAGTGTATAGTTCATAGTGTATAGTGTATAGTGTATAGTGCATAGTGTATAGTGTATAGTGTATAGTGCATAGTGTAAGTGTATAGTGTATAGTGTATAGTTCATAGTGTATAGTGTATAGTATAAGTGCATAGTGCATAGTGTATAGTGTATAGTGCATAGTGTATAGTGCATAGTGTATAGTGTATATTGTATAGTGTATAGTGTATAGTGCATAGTGTAAGTGTATAGTGTATAGTGCATAGTGTATAGTGTATAGTATAAGTGCATAGTGCATAGTGTATAGTGTATAGTTCATAGTGTATAGTGTATAGTGTATAGTGTATAGTATAAGTGCATAGTGTATAGTGTATAGTGTATAGTGCATAGTGTATAGTGTATATTGTATAGTGTATAGTGTATAGTGCATAGTGTATAGTTCATAGTGTATAGTGCATAGTGTAAGTGTATAGTGTAAGTGTATAGTGTATAGTGCATAGTGTAAGTGTATAGTGTGTAGTGCATAGTGTATAGTATAAGTGCATAGTGTATAGTGCATAGTGTATAGTGTATAGTTCATAGTGTATAGTGTAAGTGCATAGTGTATAGTGTATAGTATAAGTGCGTAGTGTATAGTGTATAGTGTATAGTGTATAGTGCACAGTGTAAGTGTATAGTGTATAGTTCATAGTGTATAGTGCATAGTGTAAGTGTATAGTGTATAGTGCATAGTATAAGTGTATAGTGTATAGTGCATAGTGTAAGTGTATAGTGTATAGTGTATAGTGTATAGTTCATAGTGTATAGTGCATAGTGTAAGTGTATAGTGTAAGTGTATAGTGTATAGTGCATAGTGTAAGTGTATAGTGTGTAGTGCATAGTGTAAGTGCATAGTGTAAGTGTATAGTGTATAGTGCATAGTGTATAGTGTATAGTTCATAGTGTGTAGTGTATAGTGTATAGTTCATAGTGTATAGTGTATAGTGCATAGTGTATAGTGTATAGTGCATAGTGTATAGTGTATAGTTCATAGTGTATAGTTCATAGTGTATAGTGTATAGTGTATAGTTCATAGTGTATAGTGTATAGTGCATAGTGTAAGTGTATAGTGTATAGTGTACAGTGTAAGTGTATAGTGTATAGTATATCATTAGGGACACAACTATAGGTTAAGATTTTTTTATTTCAGAACACTTAT
>JANDJT010000032.1:903947-919742 GCA_024331685.1 Stegophilus panzeri | reverse complement strand
AAATGTTTGCTCAAGTCATAAAAACACACAGCAGGCTCTGATTGGAACACAAACCATTGAACAGGAACAAAAGTACTAGACTTGTGGTCTAGTGGTTAGGAGGTGGTGCTCTCACTGCCATGACCTGGTTTGATTCCTGGTCACGGACTAAGTTTTCTTTGATCTATGGATATAGGTTTGTTTTTTAAAAACGGACAGTCTATTTTCTGAAATCTGATAACGACACTGCACAACAACAAGCATGGAGGAGATTCGAGCTGTGCTGCTGTTGATTGTGATGTATTTACTAAAAAGGTCATAGAGAAAACGCTGGAGAAGAGACGAGCGGTGGTAGTAAAGTGAATTCAGAATGCTCGTAACGCTGGACTTAAATTAAGCAAACGGATTTTATCAGCTGTTGCTGAGGCGACTGACACGAACGCATGCACACGAGCTTCTCTCTGCACTGTTTTCCTGTGTGAACAATGCCCAGCTCGCTTAACCCACATATAACCCACTGGATAAGTGTACTTTTCCACTGCGGGTCGCCGTTTCCAGTTCCCGCTGTATTCCTCGGTATAAATACTTTAATAAGGCCTGAACCTTATCATCGGTCCATCGGTCGTATTTTTAAGGAAATTGCCATTGTGTTGATTCGAATCGCAATAAACGACTGTTACTGTACACACCGAAACAGACTTCTAAAGACGGTGTTTGGAAAAACATGCTGTGTGCACTCAAACAATCAGCACCGAATCCTAACCACTAGACCAACACTTTGGTTCCTGTTCAAAGGTTTGTGTTCCAATCAGAGCCTGCTATGTGTTCTTATGAGCTGAGCAAACATTTTACATCATTACATCATCAGAGGAAAAAGGTTCAGTGCCCAAGCGCCCAAGTTCCACCTCCACCCCCACCAAAGGTCCCGAACTTTGAAAAAGTACCACCTCCTGAGTAGGGACTTTCTGAGGGGGAAATATTTTACCCGGAACTTAATTCAGACCCTGGTCCCTGCGGTGGAAACACAGTGAATACCTTCAAAAGTCCCTACTTTCTGGGGAAAGTTCCTGCAGTGGAAACACAGCTTATGTATATGTGTGTGTTTGAGGATAATGGTCCTATTATTTAGGTCTATGTTTTATCATCTATGGGTTGTAGGAACACCTCTATGATCATTAAACTTTAACCTGTCAAATTATTATAATCGATGATGACCTTTTGACCTGGACCTGTCAAAACCAAGGTTATGAAATGTACCAGGTATATTATATACAGTGAATATTTTATAATGACTAAAATAAACAGCAGTGTTAGTTCTGGACTTGTGGACCGTGGAGATCTTCACACTGGACGTGGGTTTGTTGGTTTCAGTACCTGAGCACAGAAATAAACATTTACATGAGAGGAAGAAGAGCTAATAGCAGAGTGCGTTCTCCTCTCTCTGTCTGTCTGTCTCTCTGTGTGTGTGTGTGTGTGTGTGTGTGTGTGTGTGTGTGTGTGTGGAGGAGGAAGAGGAGGAAGAGGAGGAGGAGGAGAAGTGTGATATGTTTAGTGATCGTCAGATCAATAAGCAATTTTGTGGATGGAGGTTACATGGAGGACACAGAGCCGTATATCAGAGTGACGGAGGGACGAGTGAGGAACGAGAGACGGAGGCTGAAGGGAGGAGAGAGGAAATGTGGATCTGCTGTGATTTAACCGGTGTGTATTTACCTCTGAGAAACAACGGAGAACAAAAAGCATGAAGTCATGAGGGAACAAAAGAAGGAAGAACGAATAGAAGGAGGGAAAGTCAAAAAAGAGTGAAGAAAAGATGTACAGAAAAATTATAGAGAAGAAAGAGAAGGAAGGAAAAAGACAAACAAAACTCTTGAGAAAAGAATATCAAAAAAGAGGTAGAAAGAAAGAAAGAAAGAAAGAAAGAAAGAAAGAAAGAATGAACAAAACCAAAAAAAAAGGGAGAGATGAAATTAAAGGATGAATTAAAGAGAACAGGAGCAAGAAAAAAAAGAAACTAAATCATAATACAAAGAAAGAAAGAAAGAAAGAAAGAAAGAAAGAAAAGGGAACAAATAAGCAATGAAAATTTTAAAAAAGGAAATAAATGGAAGAAAACAAATAAAGATATAAGCAAGAAAGAAAAACAAGAAACAAAAAAGCATGAAGTAATGAAGGAGCTTAAGATAAAGCAAGGGAAGATGGGAGGAAAAAGGTAGGAAGCAAAGTGTGAGAGATAGAAGAAAAGATGTAAAGGAAAGAGAAAGAAAGGATAAAGGAAAGAAACATCAGAAGCACGCTTTTTTCTTCTTTTTTTCGGTCTGTTGAAAAGCAGGATGTAAAATGAACAGTTTTCCCCACAGCGTAATTCACAATCAATGTGACAGACAGAAAGTTTGTTCTCTCTCTCTCTCTCTCTCTGCACCAGGTTTAAGTGCTCGAGTCTGTTCATCCATTTTAGACGAGACTGGAGCGTGTAAACCCAGAAACGCCGGAGGAACAGCACATAAAACCCCCTGATTACATCATCACCATCATCCACTGTAAATCTGGAGCAGAAAAAGAAACACACACATACCCTGGAGTGGCAAACCCAGTACGTGTGTGTGTGTGTGTGTGAAAGCACTCGCTAGATGCATGATTTTTTTAAAAAATAAATAAATAAATAAATAAATAAAAAGGAAGCAAACTAACGTGGTGAAATGAAGGAACAAATAATAATAATGAAAAGAAGGAAGGAATGCATGAAAAAGGGTTCATAAGAAACAGAGAAAAAAGAAACAAAAAGAAAGAAAGAAATGCCGAAGGAAAAGAAAGAAGGAAAGTAAGAAAAGGAAGAATATAAATAAATAAAGATATAAAGCAGGAAGGAAAAACAACAGGACAAAGAAAAAGATAGAAATAAGAACAGAAAAGAAAATAAAAGAACAAAGGAAATTATGAAACAAAAGAAAGAGAAACCAGAAAGAAAGAAAGAAAGAAAGAAACCAACAAAAGGGAACATAAAGCTTTAAGCAATGAAATGGGAGATGAAATGAAAGAAAACAGGAACCAAAAAGAAAGAAAGCAAATAAAAGCATAACATAAAAAGATAAAGGAAGGAAAGAAAGAAAGAAAGAAAGAAAGAAAGAAAGAAAGAAAGAAAGAACAGAAAAAGAAAAGAAACATCAAGGAAATGCAAGGAAAAAGAATAAATGTATTAATTAAAGAAAGAAAGAAAGAAAGAAATGCCAAAAGAAAAGAAAGAAGGAGTGAAAAATAAAAGAGCAAAGGAAAGAATGAGATAATGAAAGAAATGAAGAAAAAGAAACAATGGGCCTCATTTATCAAGCTGGATGTGAATGGATTTATTTGTAAATTGTTTATTTATTAAGCGTTCGTATCCTTCACGTGCTCCTGCTCCAAGGATGGAAAGAAAGACAAAAATAAAAAAAAGAGACGCATGTAAATTATTTTCCCCAAACTTCACGCATCATTTCCAGTCTTTTCTATCGTTTCCTCTCAGAAATCGGACAGTTTATAAAAATCTGACCGTGTGATGGACTGATAATCAGTGATGGATGATTAGATTAGAAGATGATCAGATACTCCTCGATTGTTTGTAATTTTCGGCAGATGAATAAAAAGCGAATGCAGTGATCGTGGTTCTGTGGAGAGACTCGCCGGGTCTCAGGAGTGACATCAGTGAGCAGAGTGGAGCTTCAGGAAGAGAGAGCGATGATGAAACTCTTCATGCATCACATCATTAAGGTGAGCTGTGAGTAAAGACACAGCGACTCATTAGCCGAGACAGCGGCGGCGTTTAGCGAGTCAGTGGAGCGTGGTAGCCGAGTACTCCGGCGGGATCGGCAGTGTTTATGGGCGAGCTGTTTTTATCCACACTTCAGAGATGTAGAGAAAATCTCCCACTTTACACTTCACATTAAAGTGGGGAGCGTTTCAGCTCTGACTGAGCACCGTGCTGGAGTTTCTCTTTATAAAACTCCATAAAGCCCAGTGGATGGACGGTAAATCTCTGGCTAACGGCTAGCGGTGACTCACTCAGGTCTCCCCCGGGGTAAAACACTGAGGTTTTTATAGCCTCAAGGGCAAATGAGCCATAAGGTAAAGATGTTTCCTAGCTGAGGAAACACTCATAACTCTTCTAAATTCCTTCGCTCACTTTATTCTCCTTTTGTGTCCCACTGAGTCACAGCATTGCGTTCGATTTTATAGCAATACAGTTTTTAAAATGTCTAGCATATCTCATCTTCATCTCAAACATGATCAGTATAAACAATCCTGATGGAAATGGAGACACAAAAAACCTTTCCCACGTTCAGGATTCTCAAGAAAAGAGACTTGGAGAAAAATTTGACCAGCCATTTTTAAAAATTGAACTTTTTATTTTACCTGAATATCATATCTGTAATATAATCAATATTTTAAAATCATTATATATTTGATATATTTATATAATTGTTTTATTTTATATTAATTTTAATAACTAGCATAATTTTATGTCTTTACGTTTTATACATATATTTCTTTACATTACATTTACATTTACATTTATGGCATTTGGCAGACGCCCTTATCCAGAGCGCCTTACAGAAGTGCTTTGAAGTTTCTATCAATAAATACGTCCCGATACTGGTTCACTAGGTCACAGACTAAGAATACCATCAGTCTAAAATCTGTTGTGAGGTAATAGAGTAAGAAAAACACAACACAATTTTTTTAAATGAAAAGTGCTAATTTAAGTACTTCAGGAAGAGGTAGGTCTTTAGACATGGTTTGAAGACTGCCAGTGACTCAGCTGTTCGGACATCTAGGGGAAGTTCATTCCACCATCTAGGTGCCAGAACAGAGAAGAGTATTGATGCATGTCTTCCTTGTACCCTGAGAGATGGTGGCACCAGTCGAGCGGTGCTAGAGGTTCAGAGGGAGCGTGGTGCAGTGCGGGGTTTGACAAGTTATTTGAGTGTGGGTGTTGGTCCATTTTTGGCTTTGTAGACAAGCATCAGCATTTTAAATCTGATGCGGGCAGCTACAGGAAGCCAGTGGAGCGAGCGTAGCAATGGGGTGGTGTGGGAGAACTTAGGAAGGTTGAAAACAAGTCGAGCAGCTGCATTCTGGATCAGTTGCAGAGGTTGATTGGCGCTCAGAGCCAGAACTGCCAGGAGTGAGGTGTAGTAATGTAGTAAAGTATAGAAATAGGTGAATCCTTCTGATGTTGTAAAGGAGAAATCAACATGAGTGTGTATGGGAAAGGACGGTTGATTGTCCATGGTTACCCCAAGGTTGCATGCAGTAACTGAAGGTGGGATCAGAGAGTTGTACAGGGAGATCACAAGGTCCTGACATGGTGATGAGTCACCTGGGATGAACAGTTCAGCTTTGCAGGCATTAAGTTTCAGCTGATGAGCTGCCATCCGTGAAGAGATGTCTGCCAGACATTCTGAGATCTGAACAGAAAAAAGGGGAGGGAGGGAATGAGAGGATGAGTTGAGTGTCATCTGCATAGAAGTGGTATGAGAACCCATGTGAGGATATGACCTCACTAAGAGATCAAGTATAGAGGGAGAACAGAAGAGGACCAAGTACTGACCCTTGTGGGACACCAGTGGAGAGGTGGATCCCCACCAGATCACCTGGTATGAGCAACCTTCCAGGGAGGAAGTAAACCACTGCCATGCTGCACGACGAATTCCGATACTCATGAGGGTGGAGAAGAGAGTCTTGTGGTTGACTGTGTCAAACGCTGCTGAAAGGTCAAGGAGGATGAGGACTGATGACAGGTTGGCTGATCTAGCAGCATGTAGCTTCTCAGTGACAGCCAAAAAGGCAGTTTCTTTGGAATGTGCTGCTTTGAAGCCAGACTGGTTAGGATCTTGGAGGTTGTTCTGTGAGAGTTAGAGAGACAGTTGATTGTAGACAGTGTGTTCAAGGATTTTAGAAAGAAAAGAGAGAAGTGATACTGGTCGATAGTTGCTGATGTCAGAGGGATCTAGAGTGGGTTTACTCATTACGTTACTTCTGTTCAGAAAACACGCTTCGGAGAGTAAATACTAAAGTCGTGTCCCAGATGAAGTACCGTACACTTACACTATGCATAATGTACTATACCGTCTAGTGTGTGGATTTTAGAAAGATAATATCATCTCAATTATATCACTAGCGGTTTTTTTACTAACTGGAAGTATAAGCCGCTTCCTACATGACGTCACACGCACGTAATGCGACGGTGCTAGCTTTAGCCTAATATCGTACATGACTTTCTTTTCTCTCAATGACCATCAGACGGAGGCGACATCGTCAAGTGACTGAGGAAGAAAATGTGCGATCTCCAAGTCCTCTAAGGCAGTGGAGCATTTTATATTAAACACCGCGGAGAAGATTTATAAAATTTATAAAGCAGAATTTGTGTATCACGAGCACGACAGTGATGCTGTCATGAGTTGCTTAAAAGGTTTAGTTTAATTTAAGTTTATTGACATTATATGCTGTATCAGTGTAACTTCTGTTCTTTATTATAACGGAAGTGATCTATTAGTAACGAGACCATGTTTCTCCTCACGCGCGGTGTAGACGCTCTGATAGACAGCGGGAGCGCGAGTAAGATCTGTAATGTCTAATTAAAACATTATGATAAAAAGTAAACACAAGTAAAATAATGTCTAAAGGCAGTGAGTAACAGAAACCACACGGTGCAGTGAAAGTGAGTTTTTATTTTTCATTTAGGACTGTAGTTTAATTCAGTGCTTTTTTGTGCATCCATAATTTAATCCATAATTTAATCCAAAATTTGTGCATCCATAATCCAAGTTTTAGTCTGAAGTTTATATTTGTTACACTCAGTTTGTGGATTTAATTTTAAATAAACAAAAAAATGGTACTGAAGGTTTGCCCCACCCATCCGATAAATCGATTAATCGAAAAAATAATCGGCCAACTAATCAATTATGAAAAAAATCGTTAGTTGCAGCCCTAATTATAATCAATGTTGTATTGATTATCTCATTGGTGACACCTGTCGAGGGGGGATATATTTATTAGGCAGAAAGTGAACAGTCAGTTTTTAAAGTTGACGTGTTGGAAGCAGGAAAAATGGGCAAGCGTAAGGATGTGAGCGACTTTGACAAGGGACAAATTGTGACAGCTGGATGACTGAGTGAGAGCATCTCCAAAATGGCATGTCTTGTGGGGTGTTCCTCGTATGCAGTGGTTAGTACCGACCAAAAGTGCTCCAAGGAAGGACAACATTGATGTGCATCTGGCGCAAAGGCTAGCCCATCTGTGCCAATCTCATAGAAGAGCTACTGTAGCACAAATTGCTGAAAAAATTAATGCTATTTATGATAGAAAGGAGTCAGAACACACAGAGCATCACAGCTTGCTGCGTATGGAGCTGCGTAGCTGCAGACCGTTCAGAGTGTCCATGCTGACCATCAGAACTGGACCATGGAGCAATGGAAGAAGGTGGACTGCCGGGCCCATGTGCATCGCTTACCTGGAAAAGAGATGGCACCAGGTTGCATTATGGGCAGATGGCAAGCCAGCGGAGATGCTCTGGGAATTGTTCTGCTGGGAAACATTGGGTCCTGGCATTCATGTGGATGTTACTTTGACACCTACCTAAATATTGTTTGCAGACTAAGTACACCCCTTCATGGCAATGGTATTCCCTAATGGCAGTGGCCTCTTTCAGCAGGATAATGCACCTTGAGACACTGCAAAAACTGTTCAGGAACGGTTTGAGTAACATGACAAAGAGTTCAAGGTGTTGACTCGGCCTCCAAATTCCCCAGATCTCAATCCGATGGAGCGTCTGTTGGATGTTCTGGACAAACAAGTCAGATCCAAGGAGGCCCGACCTCACAACTTACAGTCCTTAAAGGATCTGCTGCTAACGTCTTGGAGCCAGATACCACAGCACACCTTCAGAGGGCTTGTGGAGTCCAGGCCTCGACGAGTCAGAGCTGGTGGCACAAGGAGGACCTACACGATATTAGGCAGGTGGTTTTAATGTTATGGCTGATCGGTGTATATACATAAGTATGTATATAAAACATATACAATAATATAAGATATAAACAATGAAATTATATGAAAATGGAGTGTAATGACAAAATATTAAAATGCCCTAAATTATACACTGTGAAGTGTTAATCACGGATCAGGCATCGGTCCTTTTCTGTTTATAATTTTTCTACTTTCTCTTGGACAGAACTTTCAGTGTCATGGTTAAAATGATCATAGCTACACTCAAGTGCTGGCACTCAAGATTTACATTGGCACCAAATCTACTATACTTCCACCTTTTATCGTGTGATCTAAAACTGGATGAAAGCCAATTTCCTGAAAATAAACATGGATTCAGTTAGAGTTTAAATCTTTGACTCTTTTCAAGTGACTCAAGTCATTTGAGTATGTCGAGTTAAATGATTCACTAATTCACTCAGTTACACCTTTTGCTAAAAATGTGCAGCCTGATGTTTTGAAGAATCCACAGAAATACTGGAACTCTTCATCTTGGTTCAAATTAGCCCAATCAGAACTCAATGACTCACCTGAACTACTGAACAAGAGATAAAACACAAACACAGTGATCAAATGATTCACCTGGCTCAAACTCCATGAACAATTGATTCACCTGACTCAAACACCATGACCAAACAGGTTTTCAGTTCACCAATTGAATACCATGACCAAAAGTTTCCTTGACTTTGACCAAAAGACTTTCCGACACAAAAACAGTGATTGACAGATTCCCCGTCTCAAACACTGTGAACAAACGATTCACCGACTCATGTACAGTTTGACTTGAACACAGAGATCGAATGATTCACAGACTTGAACACTGTAATCGAAAGACTCATTGACTCGAACACCATGACCAAAAGATTCATGTTTCAGATCTGAGTTTAAGACACTTTCGAGACATTCCCATATTGATTTTGATGCCATTATAGCCACACCCACTTCCATTATTGTTGTTTTTTTGTTTCCCAAAAAAAAATTCATATTCTAACATAATATTGTGCAATGTATGAATGAACCAAGTTATGGCACGGTAGTACACAGCGGCCACTCTGGGTCCACTAATATGGTGCATGTTATGTGTAGCCTACACCAATTTGGAAACGTTTTAACCGATACATTGGAAGCACTGGTGTACATGTCTACCATCGCCAAAATCTGGCAGATGGACTGCCAGATGAGCTACATAACCTCGGGCTACTACGTGAACTAGGCCCTAGGACTGTGGTATTACCTGATGCTGCTGGCTGGAAGAGAGGGCACCAGAAACTGTGTGCAAGGCAGCAGAATCGCGGAACGCCATGCTAGGCTACAGGCTAACCCAAACCGTACGGCTCTACCATCCATTCTCCTCTCCACTGTTTGCTGTCTTGACAATAAACTGGACTTACTCAGGCTATAGCTAACTACATTTACGTTTACATTTATTCATTTAGCAGACGCTTTTATCCAAAGAGACATACAAATGAGGAACTACCCAGTGCAAAATCAGGAACTGTTGTGTTTTAATTTGTACGGACACATGGCTCAAAGACAGCATTCCAGAAGCAGCCATTCAGCTAGCCGGGCTAACCGCTGGTGGAGTTTATGACTGTGAAATTATGTATTACCATATTACCCGCCCAGAGAGTTTTGTATATTGCTTAGAATTTATATATCTTGCATAGTATAATCTTAACTAGAATTTGGCATCATCATACTTTTAATGCATAATAATTTAAAACTTGATCTTCAGATACAGGACAGAATGAACATTCCCAAATCTAATTGCCTCCTTCTTCTTTTTTTTTTTTCCAGATTGTAGTCTTGGTGAGATTCTCCACTGCTAAGGACTGGACTCGATCCCTGTCAGGAAGAGCAGCTAAAACTCTAATAGGCAGCTAATTTATTCAGAGAGCCGCTGAGTGAATCGTGTGGTCACACACAGACACACACAGATGCTCAATGGGAAAATAATGTTGTTATGCTTCTTCAACCGATGCTGCGTCACTGCTGCTATTCAACGTCCGGAATATGATTTACAATAATCTGTAATGATATTAGTGAAATTTAGAGTTTACTTTATTGGCAAAGTATTTTTTTTTCCCACAGAGTTGCCAAGACAAGCACAAGGTAAAATAATAACTGTACAAAAAAAATCAAGTTAGTTTTTATTACATTATGCAATGTGTCCCTCAGAGTTCAGTCCTCTGCCCTGTTCTGTTCATAACTTATAAGCTGACCCTTAATCAGATGTCATGGACATCTAAACTTTCCACTTCTTCAATTTTCACTGTATGATTTTATAACCTAAACTTTTAAGTAAAAACTCCGTACAACAAGACACTGGGATTTTAGTCCTGTCTAATTTTTCATGTGAATCGATCATAATTACGACAGATGTCCTCCAGTAACATTACTGAACATACACGTCCAAAACTCTAATCCTGCCTTAATAAAACTTAGGTCGCCTAAGCGCAGCCGATTAGCATTGGATCCTGTAAAATGGGAGGTTATTTCATGCATGTCCATATTTGCAAATATTTACATCTTGCAACACTATTTATGTTATAAAACTATGTGGCATCTCAAAAAGACTAGCATGAGCTTATCATAGACTACATACAATAAAATATCACTTGACGTACACTTCATTTCAAGTATAAATGCTTCAGACTGAATTGGGAGCTGAAATTTTTGCACTTCAAAAAAGCCACAAGTATAATTTATGCATTTGCATCTATAATACAGAATAATGCAATGGAATTCTGGGAGTTTTTAAATGCTTAATTCAACTCTATCCGAGGCACTGATTCCCAACGGTCTCGCCAAAGCGTCAGGAACTTCCATTTAATTTTATTGATTAAAGAAGAAAGTGTCCTGAGGCCTCTGAGAAGGAGGAGGTGATTAAAGGCTGAAATCTGGAAGAGGATCATCTATCCTGATATAAAATACATTATTCACAGAGCAAGACACCAAAAGAGTCCGCTATAGAAAGCAAACACAATTCTTTATTATTGTGCAGTTCAGTTCCAGTACCGAAACACTGCTGGTCTGGGACTGTGACCCAGTGGCTATAGGTGTAATATATGATGTGTTAATTAAATAAGAAATAAAACACTGTGTGTGTTGCTGTTATAGTAAAATATGCTATACTGAATCTCAACAACTTAAACTGGACTAATCCCTTTAAATATCAACAACATGGCTAGAGCACTGAGATGGTTCAGAGAAACGTTAAACGTATGCATGTGAAATGAAAGCAATTAAGCTAATGCAGTCTCAATGCTTTTAGAACTGTGTTGTCCCATTTAACTGCTTTTCTCCAGTGCATATAAAAGGGTCTTCAAGAAATGACATAGAAATAAATCCCATTTGCCCACCTAATTGGGTCCATTAAGATGCAAAAGATAAGGAAGTGATCCCATATCTGGACTCTGATAAGATTAATGAAAAAGTTCTCGAGGTCTTTAAAGGATTAAAGGTTAGACTGAGTGAGCCTTGTCACGCAGCTGCATTGTGGGGCCCAGTAACAGCTCTAACTAATGGAAATAATGGCTAAGGAGTTGAAGAATAGAACAGGGGTGAGTGCAGGCCAATTTCCTAATAACGTAGAAATAAACAATAAAAACATAGCTGCAGGGTCCAAGCACCAGTTCTACTTCCTTAATGGTTCTTGAGGGTTTTTTGTTTGGTTTGAGCCAAAGTAGAAAGTGATATGGGCCTGAATGCTACACTAGAGCAACTATAGCCACCATCAGGTCGATAGGGCAATTATTATTATTATTATTATTATTATTATTATTATTATTAAGAAGAAGAAGAAGAAGAAGAAGAAAAGTAGTAATAAAAGAAGAAGACGAACAGAAAGTCCAAATGAAACCGAGTGTGCTTGGCCCCCTAAAAATCACACCATAGTTCACTTTCTACTTGGACTGCTAAGAAGATGAAGGCATTACGGTTTATGAGATATGGGCCCAAATGGATAATGCTGCACTATAACACCACCATCAAGCTGATAGAGCTCAAAAGAAAAAGAAAAACAAGTGCAAGAAAGCAACAAGAAGTAGAATCTTTATAAATACAAAAGGCTCCAACCACAAACTGATTGGCTCCTAAAATCAAAAACCATAAACTCAATCTTATTCCTCAGAGAGTTGTGCAGACTTGTTATACCATCTTCTCTAATACAATGACAGTCCCAAAAAGGAGGAAAGAGCACTAAAAGACTGTAGAGAGAAAAAAAAAATCTCACAAGACGGCTTGCTCGTAGATTTGCGCTGTGAGGCCCACAGGTTTAGCTTGACATCTCTGAGACAATGACAGCCCAGAGAAGGAAAAAAGCAAAAACAAGCAAGAAAGACGTGAAAATAAAGCTGAAGATGACAACAGAGGGCCTGGTTACAGAGCTGTGTGATGAAGCCCACTGACCTCATCACTATTACGTGTAAAAGAGGCGAAGCTTGAAGGTAAGTCTGAAATGGTGCACCACTGGGAAAATTGGCAGCCGACGCCTTGCAGCGCCGCTCCGGCTCCTGACAAGCCTGACACCCCTTCAGCCTCCAATGTCACCATGGCTTCATCACCCTCCTCCTGCCACACTGTGCTACAGGGCATGACACAGCTGTCAATAAATCTGGCCCCGAATCGACAAGCGCTAAACAGGGCCATGCTGCTACTTTAGGGTGTAATACACACTGTCACACACAGTGCTATACTGACACTGTCATCCATGTAAACATCACTGATTAGCAAGCAGGTAGATCTTAAATCTGTGGCTGCTCTGCTGTTCTTCATCCCTGAAAGCATCAGCTCCTGGATGTCCAGCCTACCTGAAAGTGGGTTGGTGTTAAAGCAACAGTTTGAGCAAATATGAACCACCTTTTTCAGCCATGACATGTTTGCTTCTTTACCCTACAGTCACACTAGCATGTCACAAGACACTTTAGTCGCTTGTAGTTTGTCTTTGGGGGTTTGTTTAGTTCTGATAAGAGTTGTTATTAGCTACATATAAAAATAAATAGTTAAACACTAGTCAGTGTGGAAACCGCAGATTAGCTAGCCTACATGCTATCAAAGCAGAAAGAAATGATTAATATCTGTTTAATCAAAGCAGTTTTTTTCTTACACATTAACCCTTGGGACATACCACTTTCCTTCCTCTCTCTCTCCTTCTCTCTCTCTTTCTCTCTTCCCAAACACCCCCGCCACCAATCACTTCATCATCGCTGTTCCTCAGCAGATGTGTACAAATGTAATCAAACCCAAAAAGAGATCATGATCAAGGCCCTGCAGAAGTCTGGCTCTGAGAGGCTGCACGATCAGTAACAGCTGCCCACTGCGCTTTGAACTCAACGCCAGAGAAAATAATAATCTATTTCTCTCCTTTTTACAGGAATATGGTGTCATGTTGTGGCAGACTCCAGGCAGATGGTGGGAAAGCTTGAGCGAGACTGGAGAGTGTTGGATTACACGGCGGAGAGGGAACAGCGCCGTCCAACACCACTGATAATTAGAGCGAATAATGATAAAAATTAAATAAACCAGGCACATGACCAAAGCGTGAGCAGAATCACCAACAAATTCAAAGTATCAAACAGATGTAACATTGATTAATAGCTGGAGTGCAGTAAGTATTCACCCCCTTGATCTTTTTAACATTTTGTAGTGCGACAACCAGGAATTGGACCTAAAATGGACTTAATGGACCAATCAGTTCACCCTCCAGTGAAACTTTGGCAGAGCGTTTAGAGACGGTGTCCTGTTGGACACACCCCAGATTTACTGGTCTTCTGCTAGGATTGTCCTGTATTTGGCTTTCATCCATCTCACCCTTAAGCACGACCAGTTTCCCAGTGCTGCTGAAAAGCATCCCCAAAATAATGCTACCGCCACCATGCTTCCCAGTGGGGATGATGGTCACAGTGTTGGGTTTCCACCAAACGTAGAACTCTGTATCACAACAAAAAAAGTTCATCAAGGTCTTATTAGACTGCTGAACCCTTTTCCCACATGTTTGTAGAGTCCACAAAACCTAATTCCATGTGCTTTTTTCAACATCACGCTTCCAGAATGGCCAGTTTTGCCCTATTTCCTCCAATGATAGACTGTGGCTGTGTCCGAAATCGCATACTATGACAGCACCTACTGCATTTGGTTCAGTACCTACTGCTCAGCCGTTGGTACAGTACGTACTGATCAGTATAAGTAGTAAGCATGAATACAATCCAGACGTACTACGCAGCACGAATTCTGACAACTCTTCCATTCCAGTCCTGTTGCATTATGGGATAGTGCAGTATCCAGTGTCCACTGGATCCTTACTGCAGAATCGATGCGGAAGCAGAAGGTCATCCGGGTATTTCTCACGTACTGTTTTATGAAGACTGAGAATTCGGACATGCTACTCTTTTGGTGTACTGCTTTTTCTCCTACTGTGTAGTAGGGTAGTAGGGATATTCGGACGCAGCCTGTGTTTCAGTCTGTTTCTTGTAACGTTAATCTGTGTTTTAATATGTTTCCTGTTAACCTAGCCTGTGTTTACCTTATTTCCTATAATGCTATGCTGTGTTTTATTCTTTTGCTAGCAGACACTATTGCATCCTTCACCATTCAAGCTTTTTCTAGCTTTTTTCAGAGAGCATATTTAATTTGCTTTTAGTCTGATGCAGGTTCAGAAGATTTACTGCTATTTTATATGGTAATGTGTTTTTACACCATGTTAGCAGTCAGACTATTTACTGAGCTACATAAACTAGAGAAAGTGACCTTATGGAGTTCACAAAGCACTTGTATGTCCCTCAAAATGACAAAATATGAAAGACACAAAGCAGTCCAGGGATATTTTTTCAAACTGGTGGCTACTGGTGGAAATATGGCGGCTGTGGATCAGGTGGTAGAGCGGGTTGCCTACTAATCATAGGGTTGGGGGTTCGATTCCCGGCCCACGTGACGCCACATACCGAGGTGTATTCAGGGCAAGACACTAAACCCCAAGTTGCTCCTGATGGCAAGCTAACGCCTTTTCAGCTCTGCTACCATTGGTGTGTGAATGGGTGAATGAGGACGAGTGTAAACCACTTTGGAACCGCTAAGTTTAAAAAAAAGCTCTATAAGTGCAGACCATTACCATACTCAGGTGACTAATGATTTTCTTATTTGTTAGTCAACATACAAGTAAAATATTCACCTCTTAAGTAGTGTATCTTTAATTGTGCATTAACAGCATTCTTCATGTTAGCATCTCTCACTCACACAAAACACACACAGTGAAATGAAGTGGCACATGTTTGGGTGTGGTTCTGGGGTCTGTCAGTGAGTTGAGGCCAAGCTGCTGAATAATTTACACACCAACCCAACATCGATCTCAGCGTGGAACATCTGATACACCACCTGATGCTTTCAGACAGAGAGAGAGAGATAGACACAGTGATTAGTTAATGAGGTGGATAAACAGAAGCACAGCTTTGAAACACTTTCACTTTGTACCAAATTCAACCAAGAAAAAGCTTATTTATTGGAGCTATAAATTGTGGCAGTACATACAAATGGAGTAAAACAAAACTGTAGTTAGTTTCTTGAGAATCTATATTATTATTATCCATCCATCTTCTATACCGCTTTATCCTTTTCAGGGTCGTTGGGAACCTGGAGCCTATCCCAGGGAGCATCGGGCACAAGGTGGGGTACACCCTGGACAGGGTGCCAATCCATCGCATGGCACAATCACACACACATTCACACACTTTGGACACGCCAATCAGCCTACCATGCATGTCTTTGGACTGGGGGAGGAAACCGGAGTACCCGGAGGAAACC
>JANDJT010000032.1:884935-898492 GCA_024331685.1 Stegophilus panzeri | reverse complement strand
GGGGGAGTGATGACCATGACAAGGCCAGGGGGGCGGGTTGACTGATGACTGTGGCAAGGCCAGAGGGGGTGACGACCACAGCAAGGCCAAGCAATGTCACAGAAGCAGAGCAGCTTCCTCAGCCGCTGGGGGGAATGGGGGGCCAACGATCTTGGTGGGGCGGGGTGGGATGACAACTTAGAGCCTCCAGCTCAAAGCACCTCCTAGTCCAGTCTATCCCTCCACCTGCAAAATGTCCCTGTTGTTGGTGAACAGGCTCTTAAGGTATCCCTGCCTCACCTCAAGAGCAGAGACCCAATCCCATCACAGCGCTGGAGTTCTACTGCACCCAAAAGTGCCTGGAACATTCTGTCATGACGCATGTCCATGGAGGCAGATGCAACTCTTGAACTTCTTAATTTATTAACAGACACAGGGAATGGACTCAGGGAAACAGGCACAAGAAAACAAATATGAGGGAAGACACACTAGGAACCGGCATTATCAGAAAGATAGGAACTACAAAAATAAACCCTAAGGAAAAAGTCCTAAATAATCAAAATACAGTGTATAATAACATACCAACAACCATGAGCGGCCCAACACCGGCCCAACACAACCATGAGCGGTCCAACACAACCATGAGCGGTCCAACACAACCATGAGCGGTCCAACACAACCATGAGCCGACTTGAATCAATGCTCCAGCACCTGAGGAAGAAAAACAGGCAACTTATAGAGCACCAGTCAATCAGGAAAATGAAAACACATGAGAATGGTTAAGACACAAAATGGAAGGAGACAACAGAAGAAGTTGTTCTGCAAAGGCAATCAAGGTGCCCTCTAGTGGGCAAAGATGGACTTGTCCTTGTGGGCCATGACAGTAATAGTAGGATCATTAGTGCACTAATAGTGGAAGTGAGTACTAGAAAAATAGAATAAGCACTAATAGTATTAATAATACTAAAGACACATAAAACAGCCGATATAAGTACAATATACATAATTTTTAAAAAAAAACATTGTGCCCGATAAAGTCATTTTGAATACAACTGTGTAGAACTGTGCATCTGAGCAGCAAGGCTAGTGTCGTTAATAAGCACCAAAAAAAAATAAATCAATAGCCACCACTTAGCGTAACACAACTGCATAATTCAAGAGAAAATCAATACTGAGTGAAGTAAAGCTACTGAATGTTTAACACAGCAAACGAGTCACGCTGTCATTTTACTTCAGTGCAATCAGAAGATTCAGAGCAGACAACTCTCCCTGGACCCTGAGTTTTGTTTTTTGATTTTTTTATATTTATTTATTCCTTAAATGAATGTGAATTTAGGTTTAATGAAAGCTTAGATTTAAAGATATAGTAGGGGGTTCATAAAGTTTCCATTTCCACCATGCTTATTTTAGCTTCTCCTCAGTAGCATTAGCTGTGTAGAAAACCACAGGAGTGAAGCATGGCTTTAAAAAGTGGCCGTGATTGATTAAGTACCCCGGGCAATAAGTGAACAATCCCGTAGGACGCAAGAGGACAAAGGAGGAGGGGAAGAGGAATGAGGATGTAAAAAAGATGAAACGGACAGAGGAAGAGATGGGACTAGAGAGTGAGCATAATCAGGCAAAAGAAAATGAGAAAGAAGAAAAGGGAAAACTTAATACAACATAAAAAAGAAGGAAAATTCTTATGTGATCATTTCTTTTTTTATTCCATTTTTTTTGTTTTTGTTCTTCCTTTTCTGTCTATCTAATAAAATGAGCAACCAGACAGAAGAGAGTGGGAAAAGGTAACGAGTAGAAGATAATAGTCAATAAAAGAAAAGAAATTTACTTAAGCAAAAAACCAAAATATTTTCTTCCCGCTTTTCCATATCTAGGTTTTTTTGTTTGTTTGTTTGTTTTTTTACGATGGTTTACTCATTTGTATTTTTCTTTCTTTCTTTCTTTCTTTCAACAAGAAACCAGTTACAGTCATGAAAAAATATAATAATAATAATAATAATAACATAAAATAATAATAATAAACATTTAAATTTTAGATAATAAGACCTCATTTCACTTTCTTTTTTTTCTTTACTTATATCTCGCTTTGAATCTTTCCTTTCTTTTATTCCTAATGTATCTCCTTCTCTGTCTAGCCTCTTTGTTGTCATTTTTTGTGTCTTTGTGTCTTTCCCCTTTTCTTCCCTCCTTTCAGTCTGACAGAAACATGTGGGGAAAATGGAACCAGTAAATCATTTTCATTGTTTTTTAAATAAATTTATTTATTTATTTATTTGTGTGTTTATTTTACTTACCCCTTTCTTCTTCTTTATAATTTTTCCTTTTCTTTCTTAAATTCCTTTTCTTTCCTTTTTCCTGTTTGTTCATTATTTCTTTTATTCCTTAGTTTTTTTTCTTTTCTCCCCATTATCTGTCTTTCTGGTGGTTTTTTTTGTACCAGGTGAGTTTTGTGCCTCCTTTTTATTCTAACATTCACTAGTAACTGTACTGGACCTTAACACACACACACACACACACACACACACACACACACACACACACACCTCATTGCCTAATTAGCATTTTTATCTTTCTAATATGTGTTTATAAGAGGATTCTGTCAGAGAGCAGTCAGGTGTGTGACAGAGAGAGAAAGAAAGAGAGAGAGAGAGAGAGAGAGAGAGACGTGACAGAGGGAGAGACATGGGAAAAAATGATTTGGGGAAAAAGCAGAGGAAGAGAAATAGAAAAGTGAGTAGGAGAAAAAATAGAAAGATGGGGGGAGAGAGGAAAAGAACAAAAGAGAATTTGGAGTGGTGGTATAGGAAACAGACAGAAGGAGAGTGGGAAATACAGTGACGTGGGAAGAGAGGTTGGTAGGGTTGGTAGGGTTTTTTATACAATAAAACACTGAGAGATGAGTCCTCCATTTTGTATCTCTCCTCTCTCTTAACTGTCCAACAGAGAAAGACTTTACACAAGAGTTATGTAAATTTTGTTTGTTCACCATAGAAACCATAGAAGATCTTAGTTATATACACATCTGGAAAAAGACCTTTTGTATAATAACCTAACATAAAATTGGTTATATATTCCCACAAAGATGTAGGAAAAGATGTTTTCAAATTCTTTAGTATATTCCCACCTATTCTCTCTGATCTACCTGCAATCTTTCTAGTAAAATTCTGTACTGAAAAACACTCTATTTGTCAAAACAAACAAATTCCCAACTTTAGTAACCCCGGCTAAAATAAAATTAGAAATATCAATGTTAGACATGGTACATTTTTGGGAAAACCAGGGATTATGAAAAAGTTGTTCATCAAAGCCAAAATGTTCTTTTCAGTCTAAAAAATAACTCCACGAACAGATCCGTAATTCTTTATCACAAACATGTCTTTTACAACATTTTCTGAAACCAAAAACATTTGTAATGTTATTAAAACCGATGATTGTTGATGAGTCAGATGAATAAAGCAGTTTTTGAGCGGTTTGTAACCTCATGGCTTTCACCCTAGAGGCTAAATGAAGGAATCCCTGACCGCCCTCGATGACAGGGAGACACAGTGTCCCCGGGGGAAGACAGTAACAACCACCGCAGAAGAAGTCTACAAAGGCTTTTTGAAGTTGTTTCAAAAGCTCTTCTGGAAGGTCCAACACTGTTCGACGATGCCACAGCATTGAGGCGGCTAGACTGTTCACTACTAACACCCTGCCTCTGCCTCTGAAAGCTGGGCTTGAATCCACTTCCATCTCTGGAGCTTACCTGTCACTGTTTCTAGAAGTCCTTCCCAATTCTTATTCATATACCGCTCAGTCCCAAAAAAAGAAAGTTGTTGAAGAATCCATGTTGTTTAACTGAAGATATTTTCCCCGTATAGATACACTACGACTTCTTTCTTCAGACAGATTCTTCAAAATCAAGTTGTACTCTTCAAGCATTTTTGCAGTCTCTTCACCCACACTGGTGGAGCTACTTGGCAAAAGATCTAGATCTAGAGCTGAAAGACTCTGAAGATGATGCTGTTCTTTCAGCATCATCTACATCAGAAAGACTCTCTATACTCTCAAGATCAACATCTGAATCATTTTCAGAATGAGGATATTCTGAACTCATAGTGGACATGAGTATGACTATCCTCAGCTGCTTCACGTTCACCATCTGCTTTATTATCTTCTGTTCCTGTTTGTTCTTTTTCTGATCGTTTGTCATCTTCATTAACTGTCAGAGTCGATGTTTCTCCATTACTGGCCTGATTTACAATCTCCTCGCCCTTATCATGATTTTCTACATCTCCCACATCTGTATTTCTTTCGGTGCAGTTTCAACATCGGGAACGAGGTCGTTATTTTTTCCTGACATGTCGCTCAATTGTTTGCAGATTAGACGGCTTATCTGTTTGTTTTTTTTGGGCACAAAAAACACCGCACGTGATCTGAGCTAATAAACAGTGTGTAATCTTTACCTTCATTTGTTAGCTTTACAGTCAAGTTGAGCGGATCTTGCTGTTCATTCGATATCTTGTACGTACAATTGCCGAAACAACATAACGTGCTTGACATCTGGATTTTTCATACCTAGTGGAATCATTTTTATAGGTGCTTTTAATTTGCCATATCTTTCAAGAACGCCTTAAATAGTTTCGTTTTTAATGAACAGAGGAACGTTTGATAGCACTATTTTCTTTGATGGACTCGATGACGGCAGTACTGGGACAAATGTGTCATTAATTGTAATTCTGCGTTCAATCAAACCATCTACCATCTGAACAACGGCGAGAAAAACAACAGCTTGATTCATCCTAGAAGCTGACTTGAAATTTAACCCACTGCAACCAACACATCTCCCACAGATATGGAGTCATCAGGCGGACATTTAAATCTATGTCTGAGAGTCAAACGTGAGAATTCTCTCCTTGACCCCATTTATCAAAAAGCTCTTTGAATAAAAATAACCTTTTTTCACGAAATCTTAAAAAAGAACGGAAAATAGATTAAAGTAACAAACTCTCAAAAACGTGCTCCTGAGCTCTAAACTCCTCCCACTACCCACAATCCCAAGAGACAGAGAGAGAGAGAGAGAGGAAAGCACTTTAAAACACACTTTAACATTTAGTTATAGCTAACATTAAACAGCTAACTGATAGAAGCTAACCTGAAGAGATTTCTAGAAGCTAACCTGTGGGGATTTCTGGAGGCGTAACTGAAGAGATTTCTAGAAGCTAAGCAGAGTGGATTTTTAAGCCCAAAGATGTATGGAAAAAATATTAGTTTGAATCCAGCACAACATTTCTTTGTTATGTTTTGTGTAACAGTTAGCGAGTTAGACTAGACACTAACATAATTTGCAGTGTTGGGTAAATTACTCAAAAAAGTAATCCACTACACATTACTAATTACTACTTTAAAATTGTAATCTGATTACATTACTGATTACTGCATGTAAAAATTAATCAGATTACTCATTCCGTTACTTTCAAAACCGATCAAACCTACACAAATACACTACAAAGTGATACTCATAGTTCTTTCAGTAATTTTTAATTTTAGTGCCGGTATGACATGATCAGAAAAAAAAAAATGTGTCTATCTCTCGTTCACAAACAAGTCGGACGTTTGAGTGGACTCTCACCGATCTGAAGAGCCATTTTTGCGATTGAACCATTGAGAAGCAAATGAAAGTCTAAATTAGAGTGAAAAATATGAAAAGCTTCATTTTGGTTTCAATAAAAAAAGCCATTTGCTTTTGAAACATTGAGTCTGATAAACAGTACAGATATTCCAACAATATATTTAACTACAGTATTTCTGCTTCCTTGTGAATCACTGTGGATATATTATCTCTGTTCTTATATAGAAATTAACGCATAAACCGCCACAATGGTGTGTTTGAACTCTTCCACACTGGAGCTCCAATTTCTTAGACCGATTTGAAAGGGATTATTTTTGATCACTGATTAAATAAATGTAATTCTTGCAAGTGCACGTACATGTTTTATTTTTATTTTTATCCCTATTGTGCATCAGGTGCTTTATGTGTGTTATCATACACGGCACAATTTTAATCACATTACTGTCCGATCTAATAAACACAGATCTTTTTTCTCTCTGCGCCATCGCAGGAATGTAACCTCGTCCTCGGAGATGGTCAGTGGAGATAGAGATGGAGATAGATATTTAATCTAATAGACGAGTCCTGGCAGAGGCAGAGATACATGCATCGACTCATCATAAAAAAAAAATGAAATACTGTGCAGAGAGGGCTTTTAAATATATAAGCCCATTGAGTTAATTAGGAAATGGATGACGCAGCATATTCACTGGATCCTGACAAGCCCTCCCACTTCTGACCTTCACGAGCTAAATATAAAGCTGTACCGAGACGTACTGCTTGTGCTTTCTGAACATTTTATTGAGACCAATTTCAGAGAAATGCTGCATGAAGCAGAATGACATCTAGGGTATTGTTTAAAGGGCTTGTTTAAAAAGTTACAGGTCAGGTTGTTTCCAGACGCTAGCGTTTTAATAAAAACTCTGGGAATCAGTCACAGTCTTAGAGAAAACCTAAAAACAACATGGTTTGGGTTTCACAAAGAAGAGTTTTTACATACGAGAATATAACATTGCACTTCAATGTTGAAAAAAAAAATAGAAACAATCACAGAAATTCTAATGGTTTCCACTACAAATACCATTACAAATCATAAGATAACCATTAAAACCATTACCATTATTGTTCTTTAATGGCAACCACTAGACATAACATGCCAGCAATGAAAGGCAAGAAATTACCAGTAGAGTCCCACAGGGACTATTACAGTTTCCATTAAAACCAATACAATTCCCATTATAACAATTATAACCATAACAAATTCTATGAGGGTTTCTATTGTTTTTTGTTTTGTTTTGTTTTTCAGCAGGGCTTTGTAGCCAGATAATAGCTCATTCACAAATTTAGAAAGACAAGATAGTGCTTTACATTCATTAACCCTCAACTGAATTCTGACATGACACAGAGATGCTGAATTTATCCAACTTTTATCTAATTTACTTGTTTTATTTCATTTCAAAACCGACTCAGTTGTCAGTGCATTATGGGTCAAAAACGTTTCCCCAATCCTTACTTTTTTTGTTAAAAAAAAATAAATAAATAAATAAAAAAAGAGAGAGAGAGGCGCATGACATTTGAATTGAGATTTTCACAAGTCTGTGCAAATTATGTATGAAGCTATAAAGCGACAAATCTAAACAACTGGCTTGAATAATTCACTGGACCAATCCTGTGGGTCAGTTCCCCTCTCCTCACTCACTTTACCTGCCATTAGTTCCCAATTACTGTTTGAAGCACAAAAATGGAAAGAATCATGACTTATGTTGTAAAATGTGCCCTGTATAGCTTAAAGATGGGATATATATTGTCTACCATGAGATAAAAATCCCACCGGGAGTTGTGGTATGACAGCAGCCCTACCATGTCCCGGAGGCTCGCCGTCAGGCTATTGAGGAGGTCAGCCAGGTGCTCCAAGATGGGATCATTGAGAAATCTGCCAGTCCCTGGTCCTTCCCCATCTTCATGGTACCAAAGCCCAATGGAAGTATTAGGCTCTGTAATGACTTCCAGAAGCTGAACCAGGTCTCGGATTTTGACAGCTACCCCATTCCCTGGGTGAATGACCTAGTGGAGCGGTTGGGGAGAGCCCACTTTATATCCACACCTCGATCTCACCAAGGAGTACTGGCAAGTGGCCCTAGATGCAAAGCCCAAAATGGCCTTAACTGACAGTACCAGGTTCTCCCCTTTGGGCTACATGGAGCTCTGGCAACCTTCCAATGCCTGAAGGACATCATCCTGAGACTGTATCGACAATTTGAAGCCACCTACCTGGACGATGTAGTCATTCACTCCTCCACCAGGTCAGACCACCTATACCACCACAGGGAGGTCTTGGGGGAGCTCCAGAAGGCCAGACTGATGGCTAACCCAAAGAAGTGTCATCTGGAGCTGACTGATGCACAGTACTTTGGGTGCCATATTGGTTGGGGCTTACTAAATCCACAAGAGAAGAAAATAGAGGCATTAAAGGAGTCTCCAGTCCAGCCCACCTAGAAGAAACAGGTACATGCCTTTTGGGGGTTGGCAGGATATTGTTGAAGGTTCATTCCTAATTTCTCCTCTCTAGCCTCCCCCCTCTCAGATCTTATCAAGAAGGGCCAAACGGACTGGTTGCAATGGACTAACGAGATGGAGTGCCGTCCTGTCACAGACCTTTGAGAGAGAAAAGCACCTGGTCCTGTACATTAGCAGGAAGCTAACCTCCACCAAGTTTCTGCTGTCAAGAGACAAGCCCTCGGAATAAAGTGGGCTATAGAAGAACTGCGTTACTATCTGGCAGGTAATCACTTCACATTAGTGACTGACCACACTCCTCTGCAATAGATGGCCAAGGCTAAGGACACCAATGCCAGGGTAACAAGGTGGTTTCTTTCATTGAAGGACTTCTCTTTTCAGGTGCAGCACAGAGCGGGGGTTCACCATGGAAACACAGATGGCCTCCCCAAAAGTACCCATTATGGGCCCAGCTTCCATTGGCAGTAGGCTCAGAGCTGGGGGGTTGTCACAGTGATGGCGGGCCTGCAGCCCACACACACCAAAGCCAATGTGCTCCTCGCACAACTGCTGCCTGGGTGCTGAATGGACAGCTCCACTTCAGCACCCCACTTGTTGTGGAAAGCACAAACGCACATGGCTGCAAGGCGAGGTGGCAGAAACAGAGACTGCGTGTCTGTTTTCAGCTCGACGCAGCCTTGAGTAGCTACAATATGCTACACAAAGCAGTCCAAGATTAAATTAAGATACCTCATATTTTTTGTGGTCACATGACAGTCACATTTGGACAACTGACATTTTTGTTTGCATTTATTTAAAATTTTCTTTGAGGTGCTAGTATATTTTCCATATATGCTATTGGTTAAGAATTAAGAAACATTAAAATGAGGAAGATTTTTCTTTGAGGAAAGGTATGTAGATTGCTATATTGTTTTAAAATGTTTATATTATACAATCATTTTCCAATCATCCTGGATCTTATCTTATCTTCACAGGTTGTGTTATGACTCCGAATTCAGTTTTGTGCAGGTAATTATTATAAAAATTTATCTTCTATAAACAAAAGGGTTTTTTTTAATACACAGCACCACACAGTGATTAATAACGACCTCTCAGTGGAATTTTAACATTTAAAAAAAAAAAATCTTCTTTCCAGGACAGTAAATTCTCCCCAGCTCTCTCTCCTGAGGTGTGTATTGATGCAGTCAATGGTTCAGACTGACTCACAGGAGAAATGTCCTTATTCCTGTCTGTGTTCTGAAGGGTGTGTTTATGCGTCTCAAAACTCAGCAAAAGGTCACGAGCGCGTCTCGTCAGAGTGAAACTGACCGAGTGAAAAGGACCCACACGAGAGCGTCATTATCATAATCTTAATGTCATCACCTTCTAACGGCTTTGTCTTCCAAAAATAAATCCAGACCTCTCCGTTCAGTAATCAGACCAACAGGCATTTCATTCGAGTACCAAACAAATATTGACATTTGATATTTGATGAGTCGAGATCAGAGACTGGAATGACTGTCGCCAATGTAATGAGATATTTTAATGAGAAAGAAAAGAAAAAAATGTAAACAAGTAAAAAAATCTGTATATTTCCTCATATTTAAAATATGTGCAATATTGGTGATGGAAGTAGAACTAGATAATAAGCAAAATGGGAAATTAAGAACTACAGACATTTGGAGAAACCTGCTAAGCTCAAAAAAGACACTGGAAAGAAAAAAAAAACTATTTATCTTGCAAAACTTAGGAATTCCATGTCACAACAAAACAGAACAAGTGAACTTAACAAGGAATTAAAGTGCTTAGGTACACTAGGTATCATAAAAAACCCGAGAAACAGTAACTTTTTATAGAGAGTAGAAACCAGGGCTCATGGAATGCACACAGAAATAGTAGGGAACATGAAAACTTAAAAATTCCATGGAAACCTGACTAAATAGAATAAGGAACTTGAGAAAACAGACATTAAGGTACTTAGGGCAAGTATGGATCTTGGAAACCCCAAAGAAAGAAAGTAACAAGCTTGGGAAACAAGTGAACTTAGCAATTCCATGGAAACATTACTAAATAGAATAAGGAATTGGAGAAGGTAGGCAACACTCACAGAAACAGAGGAGGAAATGTGTAAAACAAGTACTTTAGGGAACAAACCTTAGGTATCCCATGGAAGTATGATGGAAGAGAGTAATGAACTTGAATAGCCAGTAAGGTGCTTAGGAAAATTTCAGAAATAGTGTAAATTGGAACAATCCAATTTAGGAATTCCATGGAAATATGACTGAATAGGAAATTTGAGAAAATAGTCACTAAAATGCTTAGGGAAATTAGGGATCCTGGATTAGGGATTAGAGATCACAGAAATTGTGTCGGGAACTTGGAAACAGTGTTACTTCCAGGAATTCCATAGAGACACAACACAACAGGAACTTAAGAATGGTGAACTTAAATAGACAACAAGGAACTTAGGCACTAGGAACTTTGGGAAACCCAAAAGTAGGAAATGTTGGGAAAGTAGGAAATAAGTGACAGAAACAGAATAGGGAACTTGGGGAAACAGAAACAACAAACAAGTTAGGAACTTGGACGGTATTTGGAAAACTAAACAGTAGAGTTCTAGGTGTTTGTAAAATCCACAGAACCACAATACAGAGAAAGGAACTTGCAGGAACCAAAGACCATCTCCTGTGTGCTGTTTGTAATCAAATAGGCATATATATAAGACATAAAAACTCATACTGCTTTGCAACAAAGTCTATTGTTAAAAGTCAGATACACAAATACAAATCATACATTTTGCTGTGTTTAGCTACATTTATTCAACATGTAGTGTAGCGAATGCTAGTTACATAAACATCAGACTAACTACAGAGCTAGATTAGCTACCTTGCATACTTGATCATGTTAATATAGGTAGCTTTTCATTTTTAACATTTAACATTTAACATTTCATGACTGCAAGTTAACAAAAATGCTCACAATGTTAAAAGTCTGTGAAACTCTGCTGTAATTTTAAAGGTGTCAAATGTGTAAAATTGTAAGTTCATCGCAGGGAGCAGAATACTGGGAGACAGCAACGAACAAGCATGATCAGGTGAGGACAAACACACTGGAAATTCTACACATGAGAATGGAAAACAAGACTTTGTATTAACGTGGCAATAAATGCAAGATAAAATTTCTCCCATGGAATATGACATGACAGGGTATCGATCGACAAATTAATCAAGGGCGAGACATGGAACAGGTGAACACAAATGAGTGAACACACCAACGACTGGACTAGAATATAAACAAACACACATGAACACAAAATAAAACAAAACTTGGCAACACATGCTGAGGTTCCCAAAGAGGGAATTTGTGAGAATTACATTAACATCAAGCTCACGTCAAAATGTTTTCTTTTGATATACGGTAACTCACTAACAGTCGTGAGTCTTTATGCCGTGAGGTCATGGATGTGACCCCACTCTGGATTATGATGCTTGAAAAAATGCATTAGCGAGGATTGCTACATGGTCAGTCCTGCTCGGAAATGCAAATAGGGGCATCAGGGACGTTTAGTAAAGTTGGACAAGGTTGTAGAGGATTTGCGTCAGACTTTCTCAGGGTCACAGTGGCTATCGATGACACACACCATCAGATTAATTCTTCCATTTCTTACTATCTTTTTTTCATTCCTGATGGTCGGCAGACGCTCTGTCACTAGCGGGAATTCAATTAAGCAAGTTTGTGTAAGAGCCATTAAGGCGCCATGTCACGACTCTCTGTGAAGAATCTGATTTACAACGTGAGCACTATACCTCCGAGAGAGATGAGGAAGGGCAGGGGTGTTCGTAATAATGAAAATAGAGCTGGTGTGTGCATCAGTCCCGGCTAGGTCATAATTAATTTCAGCCGACTTTAATAAAGTTAAGTGCACTTGAGCGGGCGACACGGGGGGGAGGGAGGGGCCAGAAGATGACTCCATGGAAACGGAGTGATGGACATGCGAGGGGAGAATTCTGATAAGGTGCAGGGACAGCACGAGAGTAAGGGATTAGTATGCGAGTGATACAGTCATAATGTATGAAAATGGAATATGATATTTATCAAAGTTATTTCTCAGACAAGATCACATCGGTCCTCACTACGATAAATCCAGTAAAGAGTATTTTTATTGGCTGAGAGCCAGACATAGAGTAATATATAACTATTAAATGAGTCAGTATGAACTTTAAGTACAAGATCTCAATGTCATGACTAGAAAACTGAGTTATATTTTAGAAAATTATCCAATGTGAGTATAAAAAAAATTTTTCTTGTTATGTCAGTGATGACACTTACACACCAGACTTATAAAAAAATCTTATCAGACTATTTTTTTTTTGGTATACATAAATAAGAATATTTGAAATATGTTTTTAAAATGTTTAACTCAAATGTTATTTTATATTTATTTTACTGTTCTATTTTATATCTTTGACTCAATAAACAAAAATACTGGTTTAAGCACAAACTTTGTGTTTACCTTAAGTTGTAGTGTACAGCAATGAAGGTTATTGTGCTGAGGGATTGATTGTCATTTCCTCCTTGTGAGATGTTTGCAATCTACAGTTAGCAATCAGTAAAGACCCCTACAGAGAGAGAGAGACCCCACCGTGCAGGGGCTGATGGGAAACCTGGGAAGAACTGACTGATTGTACGTGGTAATGGTGTGGGATGTACTCGAGTACACACACTTTCACTCTCAGAACATCAAACGTTTTATCAAAACAACTCAGGCGCTTCTTTTGACACTGCTGTACAAGGCTATGTGCTTGAATGGCGTCTGTCTACAAAGAGGCTCACAAACAAATCTGTCACTCACTGGACTGTACATGTGTTAACTAGCTATGGAGCTAGGCTAGGTAGTTTGGGGCGAGTGGGTTATGAGAGATGGCGTGATCTACACCCCCCATTTAAAATTAAGATAACCATAACGTCCCGTCCAGTCACGATTGGTTAGTGACTATATGGCTGTCAGATTCTCACTACAAATATAACTCTATTGTAGATCTAATGTAATCCTAAAGTGGGTCTAATGTAGTCTAAATGTATCCTTGACCCTGATATTGCCTGAATACAGCCCTGTAACTCCAGACTTGTAACCCTAATGTAAACCTAGGCCCAATGCAACATCAATGGAAGCCCAGCCCTAATGTGACCTTAATATAACCCTAATGTAACCCACATGTAGCTGACATGTAACTCACATGTAAGCCTAAAGAAACCCAAATGTAACTGTAATGTATCCCAAATGTATTCATTTGCTTTAAGTGCTGATAATCTAGGCCTATCAAATAAGCATTGACACACAGTACATGTATATGTGTGTGTATATATACTGTGTAAAGTGACCTTGGGTCTGAGAAAGGGGCTATATAAAATAAAATTATTATTATTATTATTATTATTATTATTATTATTATTATTATTGAAGAGAATAAGAGAGTGAGACTGAGAGAAAG
>JANDJT010000032.1:848649-866677 GCA_024331685.1 Stegophilus panzeri | reverse complement strand
TGTAAACATGTAGACATACACGAGTGTGTAAACATGTAAACATGTAGACATACATGAGTGTGTAAACATGTAGACATACACGAGTGTGTAAACATGTACACATGTAGACATACACGAGTGTGTAAACATGTAAACATACCCGATTGTGTAAACATACAGGAGTGTGTAAACATGTACACATACACAAGTGTGTAAACATGTACACATACACGAGTGTGTAAACATACACGAGTGTGTAAACATGTAAACATACACGATTGTGTAAACATTTACACATACATGAGTGTGTAAACATACACGAGTGTGTAAACATGTAAACATACACGAGTGTGTAAACATGTAAACATACACGAGTGTGTAAACATGTAAACATACACAATTGTGTAAACGTGGCCAGGTTCAAAGTTTTAGGAGAAAAGCAACTCGGGCAGTTTACTTAAAGACGATTGGAGTTGTGTCAGTGCTAAAATAATTGGTTTTCCCTTTAGAGAGACTGTTCAGTTAATATCAAATCAATGAATCTGTCTGTCTGACTCTCTGTCTGTCTCTTTGTCTGTGTCTGTCTTTCTATCAACCTGTCTGTCTCTCTGTCTGTCTCTATATCAACCTATCAGTCTGTCTGCCTCTCTCTATCTCTGTCTGTCTCTCTGTTGGTCTCTCTGTCTGTCTGTCTCTCTCTCTCTCTCTGTCAGTCAGTCTGTCAGTCCATCTCTCTCTCTTTCTGTCTCTCTGTTTGTCTGTCTGAGCCTCTCTCTCTCTCTCTCTCTCTCTCTCTCTGTCTGTCTGTCTGTCTGTCTGACTGTCTGATCGAATTGTAGAATAAATGTGTCAGGGAGCAGGATGGTGTGTTGTGTTTGTGTGTAGAATAATGAAGGATTGTTGTTTGGGTTCTGAATGAAATTACACACCGATGGAGACAAGGCTTCAGACATTCAGACCTTTTTTCTTTTTCTGACAGGCGACTAAAAATGACCTTTTGCTAAAAAGATTCAATTACCTGCTCTTACCTACTGCTTCCTCGGCGTCCATGGGCTTTCAGTAATGAGGCCTGAAAAAAGAAGGTATATATCTAACATATAAATACGAGTTTTTTTATAGGTGTGTGTGTGTGTGTGTGTGTGTGTGTGTGTGTGTGTGTGACTGAAACGTTCCAGGATATTTGTAGATAGAGGTTTTATTAACTCCTGTTGGAATGCTGTGAGAAAATAAGAGAAGGGTTTATTTTATAGATTTCTGTACTAGAGATTTTTTTTTTTTGTGGTGTGGAGATATGACAAAAACATTATATCACAGTACATGAAGACATTTCCACAATAAACAATACTGTATATATCCCAATGTATAATACTGAAAAGCAATTCTGTTGCATAAAAAAATCAGTGCAATTAGATGAGTTGATTTGAGATGACATTCTGATAAAATTTATTAAAACTGTAAAAACATTCTTATGAATTAATTATGAATGATCTAATAATTTTACTAAACTCTAATAACAATCTAAATATTAATTTCAAGCAATTTTAACGATTCTGTGAATTTTTTTTTTATATCATATCAGCTTCTTCCAGTCAGAGCTTACAACAACAACAACAACAATATAGAAAGAAATATAGAATAAAGTAAAATACATTAAAAAGGAATTAAATAAATTAAACGAAAAATACAAAGAATTTTAAAACAGTGAAGTAAAAATAAAATAAGGCGTATATCTATTCTAAGACAGAGAAAAGCTGAAAAATCTTTTAGTAAATGCTTCTATAATTAAAAGAAAAGTAAAATTAGCTAACATGTTGACGTACAGATATAGAGATGTCCACTGTAACCAACCGCATGTTCATCCGCATGTCTGCAGGAGTGTGTTTATTACCCAGAATGCACTGCAAACATGGCAACATCAGAAATGCAGCATTCAGATAATTGTGTAATATAATAGTTACGTGTCAGCTACATTACCTGTAACGTTAGTCATGCTAACTGCTAATCAGCCAATCAGAACAAAGTTACAATGTCACGATGCTCCTCTAGCTACTCTTCTGTACGACGCTGTATCTGTTAAAATAACGTCAAAGAAAAGCTCGACAGTTATCATCAGCTGTAATAACGATTAGCCTCATTGTATTATTAGAATGTTGTTCATGCAACGTTCTTAGTTTTACACTAAAGCTAACATTGTGCGAACGTTTTTATACAATTAAATATCTGCTCACAACCTCCGACTAAACGTACTGAACGCTCGTGGAAACAAAAACTCCAACAGTGATGTTTAGAAAAGGTTCTGCTAAGTTAAAACTGTTCGCTCAGAAGTGGTACCAGTCTGGACCCCCGAGCAAGAAACTCAGAGCTGATCTGAAAACAGCGCCCTCTGCAGGAATCTGACGGTGGCTTCATGAGTAATAAATCACAGATGATTAAAATGGTGCAGATTCAGACACACAAAACGCTCTCGCTGAATTCAATTAGAAACGATCAGGGCGCTGAGTGAAGCCACAGCAGAAGGAGACGACCGCAGTCTGGGCCCTGAGACGTCTGGAACAGCCGAGCTATCGTCCTGGATTAAGATTCTTTCACAACTCAAAGAGTCAAAATTTAACGTCAGACAAAAAATTGTTGTTATAGTAAAATATACTGCTTCTGAAAACGTTAAATAAGGTTCCTGTATGTCAGTCTCAGTGAAGGAGGTGTGGCCTGTGAGAGTCAGTCTCAGTGAAGGAGGTGTGGCCTGTGAGAGTCAGTCTCAGTGAAGGAGGTGTGGCCTGTGAGAGTCAGTCTCAGTGAAGGAGTGGCTCCTGTATGTCAATCTCAGTGAAAGAGGTGTGGCTTCTGTCAGTGTCCAGAAAGTAGGTGTGTCCTGTGAGACAGTCTTAAGTTAAGGAGGTGTGGCTCCTGTATGTCAGTCTCAGTGAAGGAGGCGTGGCTTATTATTAACACTAAACACTCAAGTCAAACACAAGCAGTGTTTCATGAATCTCAAAATTTGTCTGATTTAGTTTTGTGCAATTTATTAAAAATAATGAAAGTCAGACATCATTTATGCTTATTGTCTTGTGCTATGTGTCATTGTGCTGGGATTACTGGAATTTTGGATTACTACTCTAAAATTTGGAATTTAAAAGATGTATATAAAAGATTATATCACTTGGCGTTTTACCTAAAGATGCCTCAGAGTGAATGTTGTTTACATTTACAATGTGTTTCTTTTTTTAAATGATCAATTTATTTATCTACAGAGCTCTCTCTCTCTCTCACACACACACACACTAGCTACGAGTCACCACTGCCCCCTAGAGGAAAGCACATCATCCTATTGACTACCTTTTAACTCCAGGTGTTAATGTACATCAGCGGTCACCATCCCTGCTCCTGGAGATCTACCTTCCTGAAAACTTTACCTCCAACCATAATCATGTCCACCTGACCATCTAATTCATGGTGGCCACGATTATGGTTGAAGATAAAGTCTTCAGGAAGGTAGATCTCCAGGAGCAGGGATGGTGACCGCTGATGTACAGAGTCCGAAAAGTCAGGACCTAATGGGAACATGTTGAGCAAAATCCGCCAAAAAAAAAAAAAAAAAAAAAAAAAAAAACAGGACACAGCGGCTGAGAAAATGTATAGAGTGTAAGGTAAGGGTGAAGATGTAGTAATAAGTTCATGTTAAAGTGAATGTTTTGTAATGTTTTATAATACATTCATGATCAGAAATTGTTCAGTATATTTAAAGAGCATGCTGGGGAAGTTTCACAGCGGAGTCACACCGCCACCATGTGGTGAACAACAGCAGCTGCAGAGACTCAGTTACAGACTCATCACTACAGACAATAATACTCGGAGCTGGAACAGAAGAAGAAGCCTTTATTTGTCACGTATACATTACAGCACAATTCTTTTCTTCACATACCCCAGCATGTCAGGAAGTTGGGGTCAGAGCGCAGGGTCAGCCATGATACAGCGCCCCCTGGAGTAGAGAGGGTTAAGGGCCTTGCTCAAGGGCCCAGCAGTGACAGCTTGAACCCCCGACCTTCTGATCAGTAACCCATTGACCCACCACCATTTAATAATTTAATTAGTTTCTTTATTCTGAGAGTACCATCAGGTTCTCTACTTACACCAAAGATCATCTTTTACTTTAATTTCAGTATTCAAGAGTAAAACTTAAAAATCTAACCCTTCTTGTGCTCTATAAATAGCATTATTTCAAAATATATTAAGTAATAATTATCCTAGATAGTAAAACTAACCTTTATTTGTGCTTTAACAATAATAAATTTGGGGAAATTATTATTAATAAAAGTGTCCTTCTTATTATTATTATTATTATTATTATTATTATTATTATTATTAGAGTAGTAGTAGTATTTTAATTCTTGCTGTGTTATTTGTGCTTTCTAATTGTAAAGTTTGTAGAAATGCGCTATTAAAATAAAGTTATTCTTCCTATTATTATTATTATTATTATTATTATTATTATTATTGTTGTCATCATCATCACCCATGTGATTTTTACTTAATTATTATTATTTTATTTTTTTTTTACAAAAACAGACCTCACACACAGCTGGAAAACGTTCTATGTTTTCCCCACGTCACACATCACGTGTATAATCCTGGCCAATGAGCTGGCAAGAACTAGGACGCGTCTCAAATCGTCCTTTTCCCCTGTGTAGTGAAGTGTAGAGTCACAGAAATGACCCTAAATTCTACTGGCGTGTTATTTAGTGAAGAAAAACAACGAATAATGGAATTCTAATTTAATTCCATTTAATCATTAATTAATTATTAATAGAAATCATTCGAATAAATAAAAAGCAAGTCTTCAGTAGTACATAAACAACTAATCCGTTTTAAAAGCTGATATTAATCCATTGCCCATCATTTTAGTTCTCAGACACGCTGCACATTTAAATGTAAAAAAAAAAACAATCAATGTAATTTATTTATTTATTTAAACATTAGTTTATTTTGTGTATTTTACCCGATGTGTGCGCTTACAAACTCCAAATAACGCGCAGCAAACACTTTTCTTATTCCGGTGAAGTGTCCTGATCTAAGGGAGAGTGAGGTGTTTTGAACGCAGGTAGTGACGTCACACTTCCGGGTTCCGGCACAGCTCGTGTAGTCGTTAGAAACGCTTTGTGTATTTGTCGGTTTATTATTTTTTTAAACTTTAAAAATTGATGACATATTTCATGGACTACTGAACTGGGCCGATAAAAATAATAATAAATAAATAAATAAATAAATAAATAAATAAAGCTATAAATTCTCTTCCAGTTTATTCACTGATAACGGGGCTGTGTTGATGAACATGCAGAGCTCAGCAGGTGTGTGTTCGCGTGCATGTGCACGTGCGTGTGTGTGCGTGCTGTGCGGGTTACCTGCAGTGGGGAAGTCCACACTCACACACCTCCTCTCTGATCACCTTCACACACTCGGCTGGAGGACTTTTATCATCTCATATGATGAGTTAATGCCTGAGGAGGCTTTTCACTTCAACACACCTGAGAGAGAAGATGATGAGGATGAGGAGAAATCTAAAGAGGTAACAGCTTTTAAATCGTGCAATCGAGTGTTTTATTCCTCTTCTACCTCTCAGAGTTACATTTAATGCTTGTGAAGCGAGTTACTTCCTGTTCTCACTTACATTATAGCAGCTATAAACACTCGTTCCCTCTCTTTATTCTCTCTCTCTTTATTCTCTCTCTTTCTTTATTCTCTCTCTATTCCCTCTCTCAATTCTCTCTCTCTTTATTCTCTCTCTCTATTCCCTCTCTCTCTCTCTCTCTCTCTCTCTCTCTCTCTCTTTATTCTCTCTCTCTATTCCCTCTCTCAATTCTCTCTCTCTCTCTCTCTCTCTCTCTCTATTCCCTCTCTCAATTCTCTCTCTCTCTTTATTCTCTCTCTCTATTCCCTCTCTCTCTTTATTCTCTCTCTATTCTCTCTCTCTCTTTATTCTCTCTCTCTATTCCCTCTCTCTCTCTTTATTCTCTCTCTCTCTCTTTATTCTCTCTCTCTCTATTCCCTCTCTCTTTATTCTCTCTCTCTCTCTATTCCCTCCCTCTTTATTCTCTCTCTCTATTCCCTCTCAATTCTCTCTCTCTCTTTCCTCTCTCTATTCCCTCTCTCTCTCTTTATTCTCTCTCTCTCTTTATTCTCTCTCTCACTCTCTATTCCCTCTCTTTATTCTCTCTCTCTCTTTCCTCTCTCAATTCTCTCTCTCTCTCTCTCTCTCTCTCTCTTTATTCCCTCTCTCTATTCTCTTTCTCTCTTTATTCCCTCTTTCTATTCTCTTTCTCTCTTTATTCTCTCTCTCTATTCCCTCTCTCAGTTCTCTCTCTCTCTCCCTTTTTTCTCTCTCTCTTCAAAATAATAAGACAAAAGAACGCAGCTTGTTATCTTTTTTGATGAGAGCGTAAACTCGTCTGTCCTGAAGATGTGGGAAAACTGACACTGGAGACTCCTTCCATACCCTACACATTACATAAACATCTCTCACGTTCCTGTGAATGAGCTGTTACTATAGAAACGATAATGTATTAAAAAGAGCGCAGTAATAAATACAAACCTGTGGTGTGCAGCTGCGCTACTGTCAGAGCTGCTGTTGTAGGAAACTAATCACCACCTCTTGACCAATCAGAGTGCAGAACTCGAGGAGTGGAGTAGATGGAGTAGATGGAGTAGGTTTATTCAGAATCTAACTCACGTGTTGGAAGTAGAAAATAAAATTTACTCTAAACGTATAGCAGATCAGCCGTGTTCGCTTTTTGAAGTTTGTTTCTATAGTTACGAGGAGCTACGAGGCTGATGTAGCTAAATAAACCCAGTTTAATAAACAAATCAAATGTAAACTTGAGCATTCAAATCACGTATTTATAAGACTTTAGGCCACGCCCCTTACCAACTCTGCTGCTGGTGTGGAGTGTGGTTATGAGATGTTTTATATATAATATAAATATGAATGCTGGTTTGTGTGTGTGTGTGTGTGTAGCAGGCGGGGTGGAAGCACCACAGACAGGCCGTGTTGGAGTGTGTGGACAGTTTCCTGCAGGAGCTCAGCGCTGACAGACCTCACACACACACTGCAGGAGGAACAGGAAGTGTGTGTGAACGTTTTAAAGAGGCCATGGAGAAGCAGCAGATCCTCCCAGTGTTACAGAACACACACTCCGGACCTCAGAGACTCGCCCTGCTGCTCGACGACAACTTCTACTACCACAGCATGAGATACGGAGTGTACCAGCTCGCCCGGAAACGTACACACTACTACTACTACTACTACTATTATTATTATTATTATTATTATTCAAACATTTCTATACACACTGTCTGATTGGCTGCAGATTCAGTGGGGTTCTGTGAGGTCTACCTGCACTGTCCGCTAGAAGTGTGTCTCCATAGAAACAGGGTCAGAGGTCAGCCGGTGCCGGATGATGTCATCACCGAGATGGCCAGTCGCATGGAGCCTCCGAATACTGTGAAGAATCAGTGGGAGAAGAACAGTGTGACTGTGGACAACACACACACCGTTACACACACACACCTGTACGACTCACACACACACACCTGTACCACATGCACGCCTGTATGACTCACACACACACACACACACACACACACACCTGTACCACATGCATGCCTGTACAACACACACACCTGTACGACACACACACCGTCACACACACATACACACACACACACACCTGTGACACACACACACCTGTACGACACACACATACCGTCACACACACATACACACACACCTGTACGACACACACACCGTCACACACACACACCCACACTTACTTATGTTTAGTTCAGTAGAATAATTCAGTGTATTTAAAATGAACAGAGAGAGAGTGTGTGTGTGTGTGTGTTTCAGACAGGAGACGCTGCAGGTGATTTCTTCAGCAGTAGAAAATCCTCTGAGTCCAGTTCAGGATGATTCAGAGCAGAGGGTAAAACACACACACACACACACACACACACACACTCTGACTTATTCATTTCATTTTAAAATTTTGTAATTGAATCTCTCTCTCTCTCTCTCTCTCAGGAGGCAGACAGACAGCGCTGTGCCTGCAGTGTGGTGCACCAGGTGGATCAGGTGTGCAGGAGACTCGTCTCTCAGGCCATGGTGACGGCAAGAGGTAACGGAAAATTAATCAGCATCCTCTGACCAATCAGAGTCCAGAGTTCCTCAGCACAGTGGATTATAATGTGTGATGATGGTGGTGATGCTGTGTGTTGTGTGTAGCGTGCTCGCAGAGCGGCGAGGAGCTGAAGGCGTTAGCGAGAGATCTGAGTGAGGAGAAGAGTCGCTTCCTGCAGGAACTCAGAGCTCAGGTTCTCCAGCAGCTGGGACAGGACGAGTGCGTGTGTGTGGAGCACGTGGTTAACATCGCGACCGACACGTTTACACGCAGAACACACGTGACGATGCAGCGGCGCGGCGTCGGAGTTCACTCCACATCCAGCTCATAATCACACACGCAGAACAGCTTCATTCATAAACACTAAAATCAGTCAGCGTGTCTCTGCTGTGATTTACTCACCGAACTTCTTCACCGATCTGTAAAAAATATTCATTACAATAAACAATTCAGTTATTCATTTAAATACCGAATTAATGCACTTTTTAATTACATTTATTATTAATCACAACAAGAGCCTAAAAAACACTTAACTGAATTTACTTTTTAAAAAATGTATTACAATAAGAGCCTAAAAGTCCTCACTTTTTAAAACGATTGATTACAAGAATTAAACAATTAAATAATTCATTGAAATACCTAATTAATGCATTTATCATAATTTTTAATTACATTTACTATTAATTACAGTAGGAGCCAAAAAAGACTTAACTGTATTAAAAAAAAATGATTAATTACAATAAGAGCCAAAAAAATATCCAATAAATACACTTTTTAAATAATTAATTATTAATTACAATAAGAGCTGAATGAAGTCCTAACTGAATTATCTTGATTAATAATGTTAATTGTTGCCTTCATCATGGCATCTTAAACAATTATTTTTAATTATTGTAAAATGCAAATACATTCATTTCTTAATTAAATTAAAATCAGATTTAAATAGAAAGAATTACAGTACACAGCTGGGTATGTTAATTATAAAATCATAAATGTTTTTCTTCTATATATTTTATTAAGTTTAGCTTTTTTTATTAACTTAGAGAGAAACTATTCAGCGTATGTTCAGTATTGTTTTGTTTAGACGTTAATTATTTTCTGATGCGCAGTTGTGTTCTCACTAATTTCACTCATTTTTGTTAAATATGTAATTATTTATATGTTTTGATGAAATGACGTTTTATATTTTATTCTGTGAATAAGTTTTGCTGATGGAATTCTCCTTTCTGGTTTATTTTTTTTATTCAGAGATTAAAATCGCGTCACTAAATAAATCACGCCACGCGGTTTTCTTTTCTTTTTTTCTTTTAAATCGGTTTGTAAAATCCTACGTGTGTATGGTGACTTCTTTAAAACAATAAATTCTGTAAAACTATGAAGATATTCAATGAAAAACCTCACTGTCCTACACACCTCTTTCTCTCACACCATCACACACACACACACACCAGCAGTTTATAACTATCATTTTACATATAACAACTGAAATTTTAAAAATAAATGTTTAAAACTTTCCTAAATGTGTAAAAATCTCAGCAGTTGATAAAACATCAAATAAATCAGAGGTTGTTGTACAGGACACTTCATGCTTTATAAAATAAGGGATTAAAATTAAACAGGTACAAATACAATGTAAAAAACACAAAAAAAACAGAAATGGACAAAATGTCAATTTATTAACATCTAATTGAAGTATGTTTTTATTAGAAATTTGCTAACAGTTCAGACAAACATTAATATAAACACTAAATACTTTTAGTTTAGAAAGTTAAGGAAGGTGGTGGTATATTGTGGCTTGAAGGCCATAAATAGTAACTATTTTAATAGTTGTCCTTAAGAAAAATGGGCGTGGCCTTTTAATTATATTCCGTATATGTAAGGAGAGAAGTTCTAAATGGGCGGGGCTTGTACCGGGATCATACAAAACTGGTCGTGGGGAAAAAAAAACAGTTTTATGTACTTTCTGTTCTGCGTACCTGAATGTCATAGAACAGAAAGTGGGTGTGTGCTTCAGATTAGAGCAGCTATGAGTAGGCGTGGCTTTCAGACCATAGAAAAGAATGTGAGCATGTCATTAAAATTGCATACTGTACAAGGTAATGACAGTGACTGAGTGGGCGTGGCTTGATATTAGAAGAGAATGCGGTGCTATTACATACTATATATGTATATATATAAAAATATTGGAATGGCTCTGAGTGGGCGTGGCTTTAAGAACATGGAAGAGAGTGGGTGTGGCCTTTAAATTACATACTGTATACGGCAATAAGTGGGCGTGGCTTGAAAACCATAGACGCAAATACAGTCGTGGCGTTATAGATATCAGAACATCTCAGAGTGGGCGTGGCTTTAAGAACATAGTTGATTGAATGGCATAGAAGAGGAAAAGTGGGTGTGTCCTTTAAATTAGATACCGTATATGGCAAAGAGAGTGGCTCGGAGTGGGCGTGGCTTGATGGCTTGAAGGACATAGAACAGAAATTGGGTGTTCCCTTTAAATGACAAAGTGCATATGAAAATGAGATCAGCTCTTAGTGGGCGTGGCTTAAGAATCATGTCTCTGAGTGGGCGTGGCTTTAAGTACATAGTTGCTTGGATGTCATAGAAAAGGAAAAGTGGGTGTGTCCTTTAAATTAGATACTGAATATGGAAATGACACTGACTGTTGGGGTTTTAAAAAGAAATAATGTGGGCGTGTCCTTCAAATGACATACCAACCATAAAAGGAAAAATGGGTGTGTTCTGTTAAATTCCAAATCAGAGTGGCTCTAAATGGGTATGTCATAAAACACCATAGAAAATGATGCGGCCATGTAACTGAAATGACATACTAGCTGGAAATGATCGAGGTGGCGCGTACGCCCTTATATTGCATTGTGTGTATGAAAATGAAAGTGGCTATACGTGGGCGTGGCATTAAGACACTGAAATGGCAAAATGTATACATAAATGAGACCAGCTCTGAGAGGGGGCGTGGCCTGAAGACCATAGAAGAGAAAGTGGGCGGATCTGTATAGATATATATATATAAAAAAAAAACATAAATACGAGTGTGTGCGTGTGTCACTTGCGGTGCTGTCCCTGGGCGAAGTGACAGGCGAAGTCGTACTTGTCGCTGCAGTGCATGCCGCAAACGTTACACTGAAATGGCTGGTCGTAACCATGGCAACCCATATGCACGGTGTAGAGCACGTTGTCCCCGAAATACGTCTGGCAATGCGGGCAGAAGAACAGCGTCTGAGCGTTGATCTGCACCGGGGAAGATTCCGGACTCAGGAGCGTGTCCGTGTTAGGCTCCTGAGAGGGCGGAGTCAGAGCATGATCTTTGACCTCCCTTTCATAGCCCTCCGCAGCCTGCTGGGGCGAACTGGGAGGCAACTCGTTGCTGCAGTCTTGCTCCTGACTGGCTGCCAGCTGAGAAAGAGGGAGGGGTTTGTCCTCAGCGATGAACAGCGGTTCGGGTTTGGTCTGTGTGGAGGTCACGTTGGTCAGGCGGCGGAGTTTGTGTCGGCGGCGGCGATGGTGAGACAGGTTACTCCGGTCGTTACAGCGGAACGGACAGAGCTCGCACTTATACGGCTTCTCGCCCGTGTGCGAGCGCATGTGTGTCTCCAACTGTCGCTCGTACGCCGAGGAGAACGGACAGAGCTGACAACGGTGAGGCTTCTCTCCTTCATATATATACACACACACACACACACACACACACACACACACACACATATATATTAAAGAGAAAGTAGGAAAAAGTCAAGAGAAAGAAAAAAATTAAACAAAAGCAAGAAAGAAAAAAGGAAGGAAGAGAAAAAAATACTGATGAGAAACATAGATGAAATAAAGAAAGAAAAATTGAAGAGAGAAAGAAAGAAGAAAAAATTGGAGAAGGGTAGATGAAAAAGAAAGAAAGAAAAAAGAAAGAACATCAATATGCAAATCAAGTGCAAACTTTTTCACCTGCATTAAAAGAGGTAAAGAGGAAAAGAGGACAGACAGCCCCTCAGGTCAGACCTGTGTGTGTGCGCATGTGCTCGATCAGTCTGGCCTGCCCCTTGCTGGCGTAACTGCAGTAACGACACCGGAACTTTCCGTCTCGCGTCCTCTCGAATCTGTCCGTGTCCAGACGCACCTCGACAGACGCCAGGTGATCCATCTCACCATGTTCCGCCTCACACACACCTGAAACGCAACACACACCACTCACACACAGGTAGCACAACAAACTCCACCCATTTCATCAGACTGCCCTACAAAAGCCACGTTTTGGGGGCGTGGCTTCAAAGCGTGCAACTGTCTCTCACCTGTCTGCAGATCCTCGCCACTTTTCTCCCCATTCACGGACGACGACAGCGCGTTCACGTGATGCGTCTGCTGAGTGAGATACTCCTGAAAGTCTCGCACAAAGTCCAGAGGCTCCGCCTTCATCTCGTTCATCGTCCAACCGGGACGTGCTGCCGATTCCATGCGCTCGAGCCGCATCTACACCGATCTGAGACACAGACACACACACACACACGCACGCACACACGTTGGTCAGTACGAATGTCAGTGGCATTAAGTTCTTTAATGACTGGGCGTGGTTATGCTAACGTGGGGAGGTTATATGCAAATTAGGTCGTAACCACACACCGGACGTCACTGTAAGAAAATGGCGTCTCTTCATTCCTTATATGGAATGTACTGGATTCAGGAAGAGACTTTTGGATTATTATTATTAAATTATATTAATGTATATTCATTTATATTTACACTGTAATTCTTGTACAATCAAAACGGAAATTAAATATCTGGTACAATAAACATATTGTTGAATTAACCGTTTGAATATGGTGTTGTTAAAGTTATCGGTCCATCGCTGATGATTGTAGTGCTCGTTTATCGGCCTCCTTTAGCGATCTGTACTTTTCTGCTCCTCGTAGACGTTAGTTCTGCTTCTAATACCATCTCACATACTATACTTTAGTATTCTCGGCTTCCTGCTAGTGGGATTTCTGCCACTGCTCCATCTTGGTTCGTTTCCTACCTCTCTGGTCGTCAGTTTAAATCCACCACTGTTTCCATTTCTCAAGGTGTTCCTCAGGGTTCTGTGCTTGGTCCACTGCTTTATATCACTGACATGCTTCCCTTAGGTCGCGTTATTCACCGCCATGGCCTTCATTTCCATTGCTACGCCCACGACACTCAAACCTAGATTAGCTCACATCATTCTGCTCGTTTCCGCACACATCCCCCACTTATCCGAATGCATCGATTCCTGGACGGTCAGTCATTTACTCAAACTCAATACTGAGAAAAGCAAATGGGTCAGTAGTAGCATCTCCACACGTTCTATCTCGTCTTCCTGGTCAGTTCATTGCTTATTAACGGTGTCCTGGTCAGACCATCCTCTACCGTCCGCAACCTTGGGATTATCTCCGAATCTACGCTCTCTTTTAACTCGCACAGAAACACAGCTTTTTATCATCTTCGCAATATTACTAGTCCATTCCTTCATCAGTTCTCAGCTTGATTATTGTAATGCGCTCTTTTCTGGCCTTCCCACTAAAACAATCAATCCATAAATTGCAATAAATGACTTTACAACATCAGTTTAAAAACCAACTCAAAATCTCTCTCTGGCCAATGTTTCTGTGATCTTAACTGTGACTGGTTTGTGTAAAAATAAACATTATTATTATTATTATTATTATAATTATTATATTTTCCGTTATCGTTCAAAGTTCAAATGAATTTTATTAAAAATTAAGTTTGGTGATTCTTTCAAACTGATCAAAACAACATTTTGGACTTATTGAAGAAAATTAAATCTTGCCGTGTGTGTGTGTGTAATATATATACACAGAGAGAGAGAGAGAGAGAGAGAGAGAGAGGGAGAGAGAGGCGCTTACCTGTGTTTCGGTGAACAGGTTACTTAGCAGCCGACAAAAATTTTAAAATATGGTTGAAATTTTACATTAAAAAGTACAAGTAAAATCCAAGGGAACAACACGGATTTACATTAGTCTATCATTCCTAACAAAACTGTTCTAATCCATCCTCAAAATCAAAATTTGTACACAATAACCGAAACTAATGGTGTCGCGAACCTACTTTAACAGCTACTAAACCCGTTTTTTTCTCCCAACCGTTTTCCGACGAACCTCGCCTGCTGCGTGATGATTGGTTAGAAATTTCACCTCACAAGCAGATTGGATAAGAAACGTGCGCGTGCTAAAGATTACAGCCAATCGTAACACAGAAGGCGGATTTCACATGACTACGGGTGTGGGGAGAAAACGTCCAATTGTGGTGTAAACCTAAATTGAGTCCCTCGTGTGAAAAAAACAGAGGAACAAAAACATAGGTTCCTATCGAAAAAAAATTAAAGACAACAGTTTTCGACTGTTTTTTTTCCACAGATCAATCGACTTAGTAAATAATTATGCTATATGTTGTAAATCCTGCTTTAAAATATACTGTCTAAAGATACGTGTATTTAAAACTATATAAGGATGAGACAAGTGTCGCTGTTTCACACGAATATTTTAGACGCCGGACAAGAGGAACCCGTATGTAAACAAGTGTAACAAAATGGCGGCGCCCTTGCTCAGGTTCCTCGGAAAGGTGAATAAATGAATTGGAACTTATTTTGTTTAGGTTTCAAAGCTAAATATACAGCTAAATATGATCGTTATTGTTTTCACACACACACACACACACACACATATATATAAACGCCGATTAACTAAGTTAACTTACGTTAATGGCGTAATGTTGTAGATATAGAATAGATATATTTTCACTCATTGTGCTACATAATCTAACCTGGAGTCTAACATGTAATTTTAGTCAAATTAACAATACTGTTCTTTATTATACTTTCTTGTCTTTAGGTTTGATACAGAATAATAACTGTAAATTTAGCGAATTAGGGGTTAGAGTTGGTTAGGAAAGAGGATACTGTCGCACAGTGATGACGTAATGCACTGTACGGAATCGTTTACTTCAGTCACCAAATTAATCATTTTAATGAAAAGTAATGTGATGTAATGCGATTTTTCACACATAAAGTTCCAGGTATTGACTAATGTGAAAATTATTATTTTAACCATTATATGTTATATAAATAATAATTGTAAGTATTGTATACACAAGTGCACATTTTTCACAATATTATCCAACGTTGATATTTTCCTAATTGACTTTGCGTCAATAATAAACAGTTTTATATTGGTAAATACAAAGAAAAGCCTAAAGACTGATCTAATGTATCTCGCTATTAGGTCTGGGCGATGTATCAATATAATATCGGTATCATGATAAATTATTTAACGATACATTTTTCTGAGATATCGTTGGTATGGTGATGTATTTTTTATGCTTTTGATAATGATATTTTTGCCGTATTGCCCAGCCCTATGCGCTATTATGAAAATCTCATACAAAGCATGTAGTTTTGTGTGCTTTCACTCTCTTGTATATTTTTGTATATTGTTTTAGTTAATTTTTTTACTACTCTTTATATTTGAAAAAAATCAGTCACCAGTTCTGTTTCCTCTAAGTGTTCTATGTAGTGCACCTGATTTTCCAGTGTAGTGAGGGAGTGAGTGAGTCAGTGAGTGAGTCAGTGAGTGAGTCAGTGATTGAGTCAGTGAGTGAGTCAGTGAGTGAGTCAGTGAGTCAGTGAGTGAGTGAGTGAGTGAGTGAGTGAGTCAGTGGGTGAGTCAGTTGGTGAGTCAGTGGGTGAGTCAGTGAGTGAGTCAGTGAGTCAGTGATTCAGTGAGTGAGTCAGTGAGTGAGTCAGTGAGTGAGTGAGTGAGTGAGTGAGTGAGTCAGTGAGTGAGTCAGTGAGTGAGTCAGTGAGTGAGTCAGTGAGTGAGTCAGTGAGTGAGTCAGTGAGTGAGTGAGTGAGTGAGTCAGTGAGTCAGTGAGTGAGTGTTTGGGACACAGTAATTGTATAAACACATGCTTATAACACTTGTCATTACTGTGTTGTGGTTGATGGTTGGTGGCTGCAGGTGAGCAGACAGCTGACGCAGCCATGGTGTTCATGCCGGCCGTTTGTGCGTCACGTCTCCTCTCCAGCAGCCGGATTTCTTCCTTTACAGACGTACTCAGAGGAGGAGGCCATGATGAGGGAGGCGGGTGAGTATGAATATATTAATGTGACAATAATGCTTTTTATTAGATGTATTTATTATATAATCTAAGCTCTTGTCTAGTGGTTTGTGTGTATATAACATGATGTATGTCTTTATAGGTATTTTTGTCGATTTTGAAGTGTAACTGAGCGTCCTGAATCTTTGTGTTAACAGTGAAGAAGTATGCTCAGGAGCGCATCGCTCCGTTTGTGTCTCAGATGGATGAAAATTCTACGATGGAGCCAGAAGTGATCAGATCTCTGTTTGAGCAGGGGGTCAGTGTGTGTACTGCAGTCCATCAGAGATCACAGTACACACTACAGTAATGTGTTAGTGCTGACGTGTGTGTGTGTGTGTGTGTGTGTGTGTGTGTTGCAGTTGATGGGGATCGAGATAAACCCAAAGTACGGCGGTACAGGCTCCTCCTTCTTCTCCTCCATCCTAGTGATTGAGGAGCTAGCGAAGGTGGACCCGTCCGTATCGGTGCTGTGTGACATCCAGAACACGTTGATCAACACGCTGATGGTCAAACTGGGCACCGAGGAGCAGAAAGAGAAATACCTCCCTCGCCTCACCTCCGACATGGTCAGAGCACTGAGAGACCGAGCGCACTGCAGCTAGAAATATAGAAATATATTAATCACTGCTCAGGCAGGAAAAAGCCTCTCCTCATAGATTGTAATAGACACAGAGGCCACGCCTCCTTCACTGAGACTGACACACAGAGGCCACGCCTCCTTAATTGAGACTAACGCACACAGAGGCCATACCCCTTCATTGAGTCCGACACACAGAGGCCATGCCTCTTCATTGAGACTGACACACACAGAGGCCACTTCATTGAGACTGACAGACAGAGGCCACACCTCCTTCAATAAGACTGACACACTCAGAGCCCACACCCCCTTAATTGAGACTGACACACCCAGAGGCCACGGCTCCTTCATTGAGACTGACACACACAGAGGCCACGCCTCCTTCATAAAGAGACACTGCAGTGTGTTTGTTCTCATTTACACAGTTCTGGTGGTGTGTGTGTGCACGTGTTTGTGTGTTTGTGTGTGCATGTCTATATGTGTGTGTGTGTACGTGTCTATGTGTACATGTGTGTGTATGTGTGTGTGTGTACATGTGTGTGTGTGTCTACATGTGTGTGTCTACATGTGTGTGTGTACATGCGTGTATGTACATGTGTGTGTATGTGTGTGTCTATATGTGTGTGTGTGTGTGTGTGTGTGTACACGTGTGTGTGTGTACGTGTGTGTGTGTATGTGTGTGTCTATATGTGTGTGTGTGTGTGTGTACACGTGTGTGTGTGTACGTGTGTGTGTGTATGTGTGTGTATGGTTCTGCAGGTTGGGAGTTTTTGTTTATCCGAGGCCGGCTCTGGGAGCGACGCTTTCTCTCTGAAGACCCGAGCGGAGAAACGCGGAGATCAGTACGTCATTAACGGATCAAAGATGTGGATCAGCAACGCCGAGTACGCCGGAGTGTTTCTGGTCATGGCTAATGCAAACCCCTCAGCTGTGAGTCACACACACACACACACACACACACACACACACACACACACATTTGTTCATCTCTCATTAGTGTGTGTGTGTCTGTGTGTGTGTGCGTGTGTGTGAGACAGGGTTACAGAGGGATCACGTGCTTCATCGTGGATCGGGACACTGAGGGGCTTCACATCGGCAAGAACGAGAACAAACTGGGGCTGAGAGCCTCGTCTACCTGCTCACTCGGCTTCGATAACGTCACGGTACA
>JANDJT010000032.1:748667-760738 GCA_024331685.1 Stegophilus panzeri | reverse complement strand
TCCCCTCCCCCTCCTCCCCATTCCCCCCAACTTTCTGAAAGGAGAACTACACAGTTCCTGAACCACTTCCTGTTGTGACCGTTATGGGAAATGTTCAAACAGTTATTTCAAAGTCTATGCATTTTATTTCTTATATTTAAAACATATCATTGTTGGATGTTAGAACTTGAATAGAAGGGAGGGGGAGGGGGGGGGGGGGTTAAAAGACAATGAAGAAGCTAAATTTAATAAGCAAAGTTATATTTAATAAGCAAAACTATCTCATGCTGAAAGTTCTGTATTAGTATATTAAAATAGTAATTATTACTATAATTAGATTTCAAATAGCAGCAGTTTCACAACTTGTTTGGTTCATTAAATAATGAATGAATGAATGAATGAATGAAGGTGATGAATGGAGGAAGAAACGTGTTTAAAAATGTTAACAGCGCGCTTTCTCTTTCACCCTCTGACCTCTTTACTGTAACTGGTGTGAAGTGTTTCCTAAAATCTAAAATCCTCTTATTTTATTACATTCCGTGTTGCTTTTGATCCTCGGCAGAAATAAAACGAGTCTTGTACTGGAGTAAAAGCTGAAATGGGTTTAATTCGAATATATTACAGTAACAGAATGAGTGAGAAGAACATAATGCTCCTGAATCAGAACAATAAAGACTGAAAGCTACATGTAAAGTGCGATTAAAGAACACGGTGCAAATCAGAAATAAAATAATCTGACATGAAAAGGTGCAGGAGGAGAGAGTCTAGTCGAGGGGCGGGGACGAGGACGAGGGGGCGGTTCTGCTGCTGAGGACGTGGACCAGCTGACTGAGGAGCGCGAGAACACCCTGCTGAAACTCTCTCTGCTGTCGTCTGGCCTGAGCCGCTTCCTCCTGCCGCACGGAGAACTCCTCCTTAATGTGCTGCAGCAGCAGCTGGAAGTGACGCTCCCTCTGCTCGTAGTCCCGCCTCAGACCCTCCATCTGCTCCTCCTCCAGCTGCCTCATCACCTCCAGCAGGTCTCCATCACACTTCCTCTTCCCTGGACGTGGAGCTGTTGAGGAACACCGCAGCGAGCGCTTCAGAATATATTTATACACTCGTACAGAAAAGGGGCGTGGTCAAGGATACATGCATGAAATTAAAAAATCATTTTTAAATCAAGATAAAACAAGATAAAAATAACCCGTGGCGTAACATTCAGAAAACATTCTGCTTATTTTAAAAGAAATGTGCTATTCTATTTTAAAAATGAAAAACACGCTATTCGTTTTAATTTAAAATAAAATACATGATTAATATTTTTTTCAAAAATAAAAAGTGCTGTTTATTTAAAAAAGAAAAAAAAAAAAAACCAGGATATTCATTTTATTATAAACATAAAACACAACTTCGCTGATTTAAAGAATAAAACGTATAAAAAAAATTTAAATATGGCTTTTTTTTTTAAAAATGCAACACTGCATTTTAATTAAATTTTTAAAAAATATAAAACTATTCAGTTGTTTCAAAACAAAAATAAAAACACGCTATAGATTTTATTGAACGCTAAAACGTTCTGTTTATTTTAAAAGAAATGTGCTACTTTATTTTAAAATAAAACAATATTTTAAGTTAAAAATAAAACGCTATTGATCTTTTTTTTCAAAAATAAAACGTGCTGTTCATTGTATTTTTCTTAAAACCCAGGATACTCATTTTATTTTAAAATTAAATCAGCTTAGTTCATGTAAAAAATTAAACGTTAATTAATTTATGTTTTTTAAAACTTGCCATTTTATTTCTAAAAATACAACATTAAGCATTTTAATAAAAAAATTTTAATATAAAACTATTTAGTTGTTCAAACAAAAATAAAACGCTATTCATTTTATCTCTAAAATAATTAAACATGCAACTGATTTTATTTAACACTAAAACGTCCTGTTTATTTAAAAAGAAATGTGCTATTTTATTATTTTAGAAATAAAACATGCTATTTAATGTTTTAAAATACAACACTATTCATTTGTATAAAAAACACTTTATTTGAAATATAAAACACATTATTTAGTTGTTTTTAAACAAAAAATTCTATTAATTTTACTTCATTTAAATATCTTTTAGTCGGTCTGTTGAAGCGTTTTCTTCACGCTGGAGTTAAAAGCCGATCTAGACGTGAAGGTGTGTCGGGGTTTGTTATTCGCTCAGCAGGAAGGAACTCAGGATCTCAGTTCAGCTTTTAATAGAGAAATCTGCTGGTATCAGTTCGTGACGTTCTCACAGGATTAACGATGATCTGATTTTAACGTGTAAAAGTTTACTACAGTGTTAATTAATCACGCTGCGTGCGAGCTCCACTCGGACGTCACGCCGCTGCGGGTTTACACGGCTGTTTATTTAACACGTGAGAGTGAAAGTGAAGAGAGACGTCACCTCGGAGGTGTGGCTGAGTGGGTGGGTGGCAGGTGGGCCTGCTGGGGGCCTCAGGGGAGTCGAAACTGAGCTCAGAGTACTGATCGTCTGTAAAACACACATCCAACAACGTTTAATAAATAAAGAGCTTAAAGTCAAAAGTAAAAGTCCACAACGTTCTACAAAGCTCAAAGTTAAGTTCTTTATTTTTACACAATCAGTCCGTCCCACCTTCAGACTCAAACATTCAGAATATATTTTCTCTTTTTTCTCTTAGTTTTAGATTCCTCTTCCATCTCTCTCTCTCTCAGTAAGAAATGTAACTAGTAATGTAAACTCCTTGTTGTCGTCTGTATGAGGGGAGGTGGTTTTAAAGGGGCGTGGCCTAACATTTGATGGCGGATCCATACATTAGAAAGTATTTGCATAATAATAATAATAATAATAATAAGACATAGTACATATTATATACAGAGAGAGAATAAAGAAAGGCTGGTGAGGGAACGATCGTTTATAGCTGCTATAAAGTAAGTGACACCTTCAAGGACGTTTTAAATGCAACTATAAATGGATAAAAACTATGATGTTGCTCTTTAATTAATATAAATGTGTAATAGTTGGTAAATTGCTATGGTGTAAGAGGAATAAAACAACCAGGGACATGCGGTTACAGGAAAATAATCAACTATACATTTACATATATTTGTTTAATTATTACATACATATTTACACACACATTTCTTTTTTGACATTAAAATGTATGAACAGTTGAACAGTATGAAGGAAATAAAGTTGTTTAGACTGAATAAAACCACAATTAACATTTCATCAAAAATAATTTTATTACAAATAATTTAATAAAAAATATTTTATTTGCAATTTTTACATCATGCAATTACAATTATTTCTAATAAGTGTTTCATTAAGAATCACTCATGTGTTATTTAATGATAAAAATATATAGAACTTTTAATAAACTATTTTATGAACTATCATTTTATTTTAGCAGAATAGATTTTATTCTAAAAGTGAAATAATGATTTATAATGATAATAAAATTATAATTATTAGATATTGATAATAAATATTTAATAAATAAAAGAACTTATCAAGTGGTTACTGCTCTATATACAATGTATATATCTCATATACAGTATATTTATGACTATTACTTGCATATATTATTTTTATTTATTTATTTACTGTACATATATTTACATTTTCAACCTGCACTCAGGTACCTGTACTGTCCAACAACAGTAAAGTTATATTTCTAAAGATCTTTCTATCTATCTCTCTCTATCTTATGAATTAATTAAGTGATAGATATTCTGATAATGATGATGATGATGATCCTGGCTTCCGGTTCTGTTTGATGTATTTAATTTGTTTCAGATTATGTGTTTAGAGAGGTGTTTATTTGTTAATTGATTAATTAATGAGTGACCCCTGACCCTCAGTGAAGGACACGTCCTCCTCCTCCTCCTCCTCCTCCTGGTGCAGGAAGCTCGTGTGTGGGTCAGTGAGCGGCTCCAGCAGTACAGACACACTGTCCCCGCTCTCCCCGCAGCCCGAGTCCAGTCCCCGCTGTCCCAGGATCGCGTCCAGCTTCTCGAACCACTTCCCACTCCTCCGGTTCGATCCGTTCACCCGGTTATAATCTTTAATCTTCTTATAGTCCTGCTTCATCTTCTTGATCTTCTCTCGGCACCGCTGGGGACTGTGTTGGATCCCTATCTCACCCAGACGTGCAGAAATCTTCTGGTACACTTTCGCGTTCCGGGCCGAAGACTCGAACTCTTTCTGAATGTTCTCCTCTGCGTAAATGTTCAGCAGAGCCTGCACATCTTCATCGGTCCACTTCACCATCTTTTAACCTGCTCCACTGTCCTCCGGAAAGTCTCTGTACACCATAAACAGTTTTGTTTTTTGTTTTAAAAATGGCGGCTCTGAGGGCGGGTCATTCAGGACCAATCAGTGCGGAGACTTCCGCCCTGACGTGACGTGAAGTCTCCCATTGGCTAAAAAAAAAAACTACGTGGTTACGTAAACACAGATCACGTGATGCACGCCGTTTTCTTTCTTTATTTTATTTTTTTTTAAGTTATTTGTTAACAAGAATACAATACAAACAAAAACATGTAACTTTTAAAAACAGGAGTGTTTGTATGTATGATATGTATATATATATATATATGTTCATAATAACGTGTCAGTATTCTAGGTTAATAATTACATTAAATATTAATAATAATGAAGAGCTAGCTAACTAGCCAGAGGTTGTAACTGTAGTTAGCTAAAGACAAACAGCTAAATATCTAGCTAATCACATTGTATAAAATAAAGTAAATAAGCTGGTGACACTGCGATGCTTCGCTAAAGTTATATAGATGAACACTTTAACATAAACAGTCCTTAAAAGTTCCACTATTTATATATCTACCTCATATACAGTATCTATAGATTATACACATTTATATATACTGTACTTGTGTACTGTTTTATCTTCTATACTGTTTACGGGACCAACACATTCATCACAATGTCAAAGCCCAAACAAACAGGAAAGTACTCCAAAAAACTGACTCCAAAAAAGGTCCCTGGAACTCCCAAACAGGAACTAAATCAGCCCTGGTTCCTCTTTTGAGTTCCTGAAAAAGTTCCTGTGGTGTAGCTGTACACTTCCTGTCATTCACTGCTGCTGTATCTCAGATTTGAGGTGGATTTAAAGACATCAGGTACTGAACACTATGTCAACAATGCGTACTCTTCAGGACGGTTCTCTCACCTCAACCCTTTTCTCGCTCTCAGGCAGGGTTTGGATTTAAGTCTTCATTTATACCTCTGTCATACCCTGCTGCTGAGAAAATCTGCGGTTAATGTTCCTCATTTCCACAATAACACATTATTTCTCTTCTCTTTTCATGCAGAAAAGTTCCTCTTTTGTGACACATTTTTAATAATGCACCAAAATTTCCAAAATGAATAACAGAACAACCAAAACACCACAAGAATCATGAAGATATAATAAATAAGTCACTCACTCATCTTCATCCGCTTTATTCTTTCTCAGGGTCACGGGGAACCTGGAGCCTATCCCAGGAAGCATCGGGCACAAGGTAGGGTACACCCTGGACAGGGTGCCAATCCATCGCAGGGCACACACCCATTCACACACTACGGACACTTTTTCCGACATGCCAATCAGCCTACCATGCATGTCTTTGGACTGGGGGAGGAAACCCCCGCAGCACGGGGAGAACATGCAAACCCCGATCCTGGCGGTGTGAGGCGAACATGCTAACCACTAAGCCACCGTGTGCCCCATAATAAATAAATAATAAACAAAATTAAAACCATGACATCAGTGTTTGTACATAAACAGCAGACTGTCATTAATGCACAAATGAAAATAAAAGATTTAAGATATGAATGTGTAATGTTTTTGATGTCAGAATTCATACTGATGAGCTTTTAGCCCTGACAGAAGTGTAAAATCACAAATAAATTATAAATGTAGTGGGTTATTACACAGATCACATGAGTTAACATCAGTACTATTATTAACTAGGATTATTCATTTACCTAATAAGTGTTTAGTCTATATCAAGTATTTAAATATTGATGGTGAAAAAAACAGGCACAAATATAAGAAATAAAATAAAAATTTGGCAAAAGAAAGAAGAAGCGTATTTACCAAGAAACTCTTTATTCATTATTATTTATAGGAGATTTTCTAAAAACGTTGTGAATGTGGAATTGAGCTGAGCTGTTTAAATATTTTTTTTTAAATAAGTAAATTAATTAATTTAAATAAAAGACTGAATAAATCAATACATTAAATAAAAAAGTTAAATAGTAGTACAATAAAATGCAACTAAAACCAAGAGCAGCGGAAGAAGAAGCAGACACAAAGCTGCCACCGGAAACCAGCCATGTTCACCGGAAGTGTAGCGCTCCTTTAGCGCGTAAGAGTTCATAATTATGTTCAGTTCACTGCCGTAATGGCACTTTAATTATTATTATTATTATTATTATTATTATTATTATTATTATTATTATTATTGACTTTGTACTTCCGGGTGTGAGTAGTTTATTTTGAAAACTCCACTTCCGGTTTGCTAAGTTCACACAACAGTAGCTGTCAACAATGCTAAAGATGGTGAGTGTCTCGGCTAACATCAGTAAATTCCTGTGTATTTTCTCTTCATTAGATTGTACCTTATTGTTTAAATATGTGTATACACCTGTCCTGTAGATTTATCTCTCTCCTTCTGTGGAGTTTAATCACAGTGTGGTGTTTAACTATCGGGTCTGTAAATGGGGCCGAATCCCCAATGACGTCATATTGGATATGAAGTGCACTAGCTAGGGAGTTATTTCACGCTGTGTAGTGTACCTATGTAGGCAGTGGGCAGTGAATGTCGGATTGAGCCCTTGGTGTGGACAGAAAGCTAAGCTAGGCTGGTTTACTGTTAAATACATCACTGAAAACTTTACATTATTGTGTAATAGGCTTCAGTATGCGGCTAGGAAGCGGATTTAACTGATGTGGGGTTTTAATATAAATATTTAAATAATAAATAAAACCTTCTTGTGTGTTCTTCTTCTCATCACACTTATTCCTTTATACCACCGCGATTTACCAACAATTATAGGTTTTACTTATTAAAGAAGGATCCAGTGTACTTTTTATCCGTTTATAGTTACGTTTAATGTCTGTGAGCTCCTATTCTCTCTTACATTACAGCAGCTATAAACAGTCGTTCCCTCAGTCGTCTGAGTCACTTATCTCAACCATAACCAGGACATTTGATTCTCATGCGCGCAAATTAATTCACCAGAGTTGCTTAGAAGAGTCGATTCAAAGAGAACGATTCTCTGAATCACTTAGCCTAAACTCTCCTCTGTCCTTAAAACATAAAGCCAGAGCTTTACCCCTGACTCTGGAACTAAACATTACAAAAGATCTCCGCACAGAACAGCGAAGAGTTGCTGTTACAGAGAATTAATTAACATGTAGAAATGTTTTTAGTGTGTAAAGGTTGTGGACTCTTGTGCTGAAGAATTACACAATCCCAATGCTACATACACATAATATATAATGGACTAAACCAAATGATGCAGAAAATGGGGGGGTGGATTCTTAATTATATACAGTTATATATCCACTGAAATAGCTACTAAAGTCATAATTTGCACTAAATTATACAAATACAGAGCTAGTAGTAGTATTGTGGTTGTTGTGATTGTTGGTGGTGTTGTAGTGGTGGTTGTTGTTTTTGTGGTTGTTGGGGTGGTTGTCATGTGTTCTGGCTGTGGTTGTTTTGGTGGTGGTGTTGTGGTGGTTGTAGTGGGTGTTGTTGGTATGGTTGTTGTGATTGTTGGTGGTGTTGTAGTTGTGGCGGTGGTTGTTGTTGGGGTGGTGGTTGTTGCTGATGTGGTTTTTGTGGTGGTTGTTGTTGTGGTGGATGTCATGGTGTTCTGGCTGTGGGTGTTGGTGGTGTTGAAGTGGTTGTTGGTGGTGTTGTTGTGGTGGTTGTAGTGGGTGGTGTTGTAGTGGTGGTTGGTGTTGTGGTGTTTGTAGTTGGAGTTGTGATGGTGGTTGGTGTTTTGATTGTTGTTGATTGTTGTTGTTGTTACGATCAGTCATGTGACTTACCCGCACTTGTAGGACTCTAACGAGGACGTGTCGTTATTCGATGCTGAAGAGGAGTCTGCGAAAAATTCACGAAAATCAAAAATCAAGTGAGTCTCTGATCCGCATCACATGTGACTTCCTGGCGAGCTGTATTGTTTTTATTTATTTATTGACAGCTTTTCTTAAAATGTGAACTTTATTACGTCATGTTATTATCTGATCAGGAAGAGACGGAGAAGCGATCGACTGCTTTTGTCACACATATACCATATATATATATATATATATATATGTGTGTGTGTGTGTGTGTGTGTGTGTGTACAGACACCCCGTGGCTTCGTTCTTCCACCTGTTTTTCCGTGTGGGAGCGATCCTGCTTTATCTCCTGTGTGAGTTCCTCAGCAGCAGCTTCATCGCCTGCATGGTCTCCATCATCCTCCTCCTGTCCTGTGACTTCTGGGCCGTTAAAGTGAGACTGTTTTATATTCGTAATTAAAGTCTTTTCTTACGTAAATACATAAATAAAACATTTTAAAAGGTCATAAATGAAATGAATAAAAATGACAGAAACATCTCTACACCTGTATTCTCATTAATAACCTGAGCACTAATTAATAACTTAGTAAACTATGTGTTTGACCTGTCAGAATGTATTTTGGTGTTACCATGACAACCGTTATCTCTCCTTTGCTTTTTATCACATAACTATAGCTATGTCATAATAACATATACTAGCTATGTCAGCTAGTGAGGTTCTGTAGCTAAACATTTCTAAACGTTTCCAGCTACCAATCACATCTCCTGCCTCTATTCATTTGCATATCAGATGTGATTGGCCCAAGGTCTGGAGTGTATTTAGTGACATCACAAACTGGGCTCATGCATAGCTCCGCCCCCAACATCAGCTTTATGCAGAATTAATGATTACGGCTGTTTACATGGGAAAATGGTGTTAATATGTATTTTACATATTTAGACGTAAGGTGTGTGTGTTACAGAACATCACAGGTCGGTTATTGGTGGGTCTGCGCTGGTGGAACCAAGTGGATGAAGATGGGAACAGTCACTGGGTGTTTGAGTCTAGAAAGGTGTGTGTGTGTGTGTGTCTTTCTTTGCATTTGTCTGAAGTAGAAACATGTTCTAAATCAATTGGCTATAGAAGGTGTGTGTGTGTGTGTGTGTAGGTGAGTGGGAGTGAGCTCTCGGTGTCTCTGGCGTCTGATGCAGAAGCTCGGATCTTCTGGCTCGGTCTGATCATCTGCCCTGTGCTGTGGATCATCTTCACCTTCAGCACACTCTTCTCTTTCAGGATCAAATGGCTGGTGAGAACCATCACTGTAGTGTGTGTGTGTGTGTGTGTGTGTGTGTGTGTGAGAGAGCGAGAGAGAGCGAGAGAGAGCGAGAGAGAGAGAGCGAGAGAGAGCGAGAGAGAGAGAGAGAGAGAGTCCTATTGAACTGGATGAAGATGGTGTGTGTCTATGTGTGTGTGTAGGCGGTGGTGTTAATGGGCGTGGTCCTGCAGTGTGCAAATCTCTATGGTTATGTTCGGTGTAAAGTGGGAACCAGCAGCAATCTGAAGAACATGGCTACCAACTACCTTGGAAAGCAGTTCCTCAGAGAGGTGTGTGCTTGTGTGTTTGTGTGTGTGTGTGTGTGTGTGTGTGTTTCCCAGTTTGTGTTTATAGATTACAGTAAATACACAAATACACCAAATCTGGGCCCCAAGTTCCCAAAGCTCTAGCGCCACCAACAGGTCACAATTTGGCCAAACTTCAAAGTACTTTTATGCCCATAACTTTTGAACCGTGTGGCCAAAATTTCAATGTTAATGTCCGTAGATTCCTTGGATCATGCTGAGTTAAATGGACCCTAAGACGTCAATTTCCACCCAATTAGATTAAATTAATTAGTTAAAAACTCCTCCTACAAATTTTGTCCAAATTTCACAGACTTTGGCTCATAACATCTTCAGACCAATCTGCACAAAACATATCAACTGGAATTTTGATTTTCTAAACCATTCGTCTCACTAACGACTTTACGCATCGTCATGAAACTTGGTGCATGACTCCAGGACTGTGACCTGAAGCTACGCAACAAATTTCATGACAGCGCCACCTAGAGGTCAAAAGTTACAATGATATATATAAAATGCTTGAATCTAATTGGGTTTTTTTTGCTGCTACTCCTACAAATTACACCCAAAAATCATTAAATTTGGATCATATCATCTTAAGACCCATCTGCACACAACTGTGTGTGAGGCCCTGTAAATACTGCTTGCAGCTTTAATCTTCTTCCTCTTCTTCTGGCTAGGCTGTCTATGGCAGCCCATAGAACCGTCTGGTAAAAAGTTGTGAAATTTGGCACACTGGTTGGAGAGGGTCTACGGAACATTCTAACCAAATTTAGGCCAACTGCTGCCAATACTCTAGCACCACCATGGGGTCAAATTTGGGCCTAATTTTGAAGTACTTTTATGGTTATAACGTTTGAACCATGTGTCCAAACTTTAAAAGCCAGTTTCCCTGAATTCCCCGAGTCGAGACGAGTTCAGTGCTCCCTATCACACCAATTTCCACCTAATCAGATTTTCTGATATCTTGGATCTTGCCAAAAACTGTTTTTTTCGCTAATCCTCCTACAAATTTTGTCCGATCATCACCAAATGAATTTTGAATACTCAGTGCGGTTTGCGTGTAAAGGGTCAACGCATCCGACAATGAAACCACCAAACAGGAAGTGAAGCTGTATCTCAGCAACGACTATGCGCACTGACACAAAACTTGGTAGGCACCTTCAGAACCATGGCCCGAGGCTATGCAACAAATTTTGCACTGGCGCCACCTACTGGTCCAAAGTTACAATAACATGCTAAATATGCTTACATCTAACTGCAATTTTTGCTACACCTCCTTCAAATTTTGTCAATCTTCACCAAATTTGGGTCACATCATCTTGAGACCTGAACAACAGTCGACTGACAGGGTTTAATATTAAATAGCATTTTTATTGAGCAATTCTCTCTAAAAAAAAAAATCAAACACAGTATAAGACAGATGCAGAAGCTTGCACAAAGTGGGGAAAAAGCCCCAACTGATGAGAAAAAAAACATTAATACCTTAGATGTTTTTAAACTGCAAGAAGACAAAACATTTTCAGGTCAGAGCAGCAGCAATCACGACCACCCACAGGTCAAAGTAGGGACAGACATCACCACAGCTGCAGCAGCAACGCCATCCTGCTGCCCATTAGTTCATCTAGACCTTTCCTCCTACGGTCAGAGAATTCCACCACTGTCTGTGCTCGAACAAATACACATCATGAGTCAAACTACACATCACTCTTCAATCCCTTTGTCTATAGTTATGGCTCTGCTTTCCTGTGATCTCTTTGGCAACAGTTGTACCGTGTCTGTGAATGTGCATGTCACCGTGTTCTGGATGCTTGGCCCCCGAAAATGCAGCTTGCAGCTTTAATTATTATTATTATTATTATTATTATTATTATTAATATTATTATTTACTCTTTATTATAGTATAGAATACTGCAATAACACCATTATTTTATTAAATTATATATTATTTATTGTGGTTATGTTACATTGTTACTTATTATATATCTGTTTGCTTTTTTTACATTATACATCATGATTTATAAACATAAATACTTTATAATAAATTAAAAATTGTATCTACACAATATGGTACTCAGGAATAATCACACGGTTATTTCTTGTGTGTGTGTGTGTGTGTGTGTGTGTGTTTTTCTAATTAAAGGCTGTGACTAAACAGGACGCATCCTGAAGCGGAGCTGCAGCGCACATCCCACTGTAATATTCCCAAATATTCAGTTTCCTGGAGTTCAGTTTACAGAAGGACTTTTGTGAAGCTGAACTGTGTTACTGCACTGTAGTGTTACACACACACACATAACCACATTATCCACTATATCCTCATATCAGATTTATTTATTCAATGAAATGTTGTTATATGAAGATTTTGTAAAGATTTGGGGGTTTTTTTGTTTTGGTTTTTTTTTTTTTTTTTTTTTTTAG
>JANDJT010000032.1:695812-707021 GCA_024331685.1 Stegophilus panzeri | reverse complement strand
CCCCCTCTCTCTCCCTTCTCTCTCTCTCTTTCTCCCCCTCTCTCACACTCTCTCTCCCTCTCTCCCTTCTCTCTCTCTCTCTCTCTCTATCCCTTTCTCACTCTCTCTCTGAGCATGCTTTTAACATCTTTTGGTTTTGCAATTGTACTTACATGTATGATTGTGTGTGTGTGGGTGTGTTGAAGGGTGTTTTTTTTTTTTTTTTTTTTTTTTTTTTTTGAGAAAGTGTGCTGCGTGGTTAAACAAACACACACACACACACACACACACACACACATTCTCAGAGTGTATCGTTGACAGGGAACCAAAGCAAATATTTGAAAAATGGTACTAGGCTGGAATTTGCCTTTTAAGGATCCACACATCGTTAAAAACACTCGAAAAGCGACTGGGTTATGATGTCACTGGGTTATGATGTCATGGAAATGACATTTTTTAACCACTGGCCCCCTTTGAAGTAAGATTCCGTTCTAAATATAGAATACATAAATAAAATATATTAACTAAAGAAAGGCTTTTCATTTTACATACTCCAGTGTGTGTGTGTGTGTGTATCTCTCTTTATCTCCTGCTCTTTGTGTGTGTGTGTGTGTGTGTGTGTGTGTGTGTCTTATCTCCCACTAAGAGAGTGAGTGTTTGAGTCAGTTCCGATGAACCACAGCAGAACTTCTTCCTTGCCTAAAAAGGAAATTAACTGCTCAGCTGCTCTCACCTCTCTCTCTCTCTCTCTCTCTCTCTCTCTCTCTCTCTCTCTCTCTCTCTCACCCCTCTCTCTCTCTCTCTCTCTCACCTCTCTCTCTCTCTCACACACACACATGCAAATAATAAACATAACATGCAAATAGTACAACTGATTTTCACACTGATTAATATGTTATTGAATTTGTGTTTAATTCGTTAGCTTTAGATATAAATGTAGTTATATACGCAGCTGTTTCTCAATGCTGGACAGGCCACGCCCACACACCACGTTAGTAGCCGTGGATACACACCCACAAGCGTCACGAGAGACTTCTAGTGTGAGCGTAAGGAAAGGTTTAAACGCCATGCCCTGCCCCACTCCGCTGTGAATCAGTGTAGCTTTTTTAATTCTTTTAAATGAAATTAAATGTATTAATTAAGTATTAAAGTTTTTTTTATTAAAGTTTGATCTGCGCTGCCTCTTACAGATAAGAAGACCTGTATTACTCTTCTACATATCCAAGGATGAATTTAGTGATGAGAACGTTTGTAAATATTAACCCTGTTGTAGGGAAATGTAATTATCTGCACGTGCCGGTGGATCCGAGGACCGGATTAACCTTTACTTTAACCCGAGCTGCCTCGTCTGTGAGCGTGCAGAACAGTGAGAGTTGCATGCGATTGTGAATAAAGACGCATCAGATGCTCTGCATGCTGAAGGTCATGATGTTATATCACTGAGTGTGTGTCTCATTTGATTGAACTTTATTAAAAATGCTGCCCGATGACTTAAGGACTCTCACAAGATGGCGCTCATCACCGCTAATGCGCGATGGTGATGCGATGCTAACTGTGTGAATGTTTGTCCTCACTCTCCTCTCGTCTCTCTGAAGGACACTGAGACCATGATGCGAGCGCTGGCACTCATCGACTCTAAACTGGCTCAGGCAAAGAACTGGCTCAAGGACCCCAATGCACAGCCTGGTATACATACACACACACACACACTCACGCACGCACACACACACTCACGCACGCACACACACACTCACGCACGCACACACACACATACGCACGCACGCACGCACGCACGCACGCTCACACACTCACGCACTCACGCACACACACTCGCACGCACACACACTCACACACACACTCGCACGCACACACACTCACACACACACACACTCACACACACACTCACACGCACACACACACGCACACACACGCACACGCACGCACGCACGCGCACACACACACACACCCCCCTAAGTAAGAACACACGGTCTGGTACTCATGTTTGCTCATGGTGTGTGTGTGTGTGTGTGTGTGTGTGTGTGACAGGAGAGGCTGGGGAGCAGGCAGTCAGGCAGATCCTGGATGAAGCAGGGAAAGTGGGTGAACTGTGTGTGGGTAATGAGAGGAAAGAGATTCTGGACACGACCAAAACCCTGGGACACCTCACTGACCAGGTCGCAGATCTACGTGCCAGGTAACACACACATACACAAACAGCATGTACAGTATGAAGTCCTAAACCACACCCACTGTCCTGCGGTGTCCTAAACCACGCCCACTGTCCTGCGGTGTCCTAAACCACGCCCACTGTCCTGTGGTGTCCTAAACCACGCCCACTGTCCTGTGGTGTCCTAAACCACGCCCTCTTCCGTGTCCTAAACCACGCCCTCTGCCGTGTCCTAAACCACGCCCACACCCCCTTCCTAAGGGTTGGCTATACAATAACCTGGTTGCATAAGTATACACACCCCTTAACTAACACTTTCTTAAAACGCTTTTAGCTTGTAATTCAGCACTCAGTGTTTTGGGGTTCGAGTCTACAGACTTGCTCCAGACCTATCAGAAAGTGATTAGATCTCCTGTACACTGTCCTCTTCACATCATTCCACAGGTTTTAGATAGGATTTAGATCTGGACTCTGACTGGACCATTCCAAATCGCTGGTCTTCTTCTTCTGAACACGTTCCTTTTGTTGACTCGGGTTTGAAATTCTTTTGTACCCCTCTCCTGATCCATTCCTTTCCTCAGTGAGATCCCATACATGCTTTGTAAGCTCTTTGTGTGGACCGTGGCTTCAGCAGTCGGATGAAACCAAGAAGATGTGAAGAAACTCCTACAGACACAGCTGGTCTTTATTTGGGGTTCATCAGAATCATGTCATTGATGAGAGCTGTATGATAATTACTTTTGAACATGAATCAACATCTGAGATCATTTATCTTGGTGTGTGTGTGTGTGTGTGTGTGTGCGCGCGTGCACTCTAGGGGTTCTGGTACTAGTCCTGTGGCCATTCAGAAAGCGCAGCAGGTTGCTCAGGGGCTGGACATGCTGTCTGGGAAAGTAGCGAATGCAGCAGATAAACTGGAGGCCATGACCAACTCCAAACACGCACTCGCCAAGAAAGCAGAGGCAGCACAGGTCTCTCTCTCTCTCTCTCTCTCTCTCACACACACACACACACACTACAACCTTACAGAAGAGTGTAAAACTCCAACAACATGAAGATTAGATCATGTTAGATCTGTGTCTCAAATCTCACGTGTGTGTGTGTGTGTGTGTGTGTGTATGCAGGCCTGGCTAGCTGACCCCGCCTCCAGCCCTGAGGGGGAGGAGCATGTGAAGGCAGTTCTCGCCGAGGCTCAGAACATCGCAGCTCTGTGTGAGGATCCGCGTGATTACAACGACATCCTGCGCAACGTGAACGAAATCGCCGCTCTCACTGGAAAACTCTCGCAACTCCGCAAAGCGTACGTATCCTGAACGAGCGTGCGAGTGTGTGTTCCAGCCTCAGTCTCTCGAACACTGTGTGTTCAGCCGGTGATGGTGGTCTTGTTGCTCCTCTTCACCTTTTCACTGTAACAGAGGAACTGTGAGGAAGTGTAAAGTGTGTGTGTGTGTGTGTGTGTGTAGGGGTAAAGGTGATACCCCTGAGGCTCGTGGCCTGGCTAAGCAGATTGCCACAGCTCTGCAGAACCTGCAGTCCAAAACGAACCGCGCTGTAGCGAACACTCGGCCGGCCAAAGCGGCTGTTCACCTGGAGGGTAAGATGGAGCAGGCGCAGCGCTGGATAGACAACCCCACCATGGAGGACGGAGGAGTGGGTCAGTACAGCACCATATAAACTAATCAGGTTACGGGATTGACATCAGGTTACGGGATTGACATCAGGTTACGGGATTGACACCAGGTTACGGGATTGACATCAGATTAAGGGATTGATATCAGATTAAGGGATTGACATCAGGTTAAGGGATTGACATCAGATTAAGGGATTGATATCAGATTAAGGGATTGATATCAGATTAAGGGATTGATATCAGGTTAAGGGATTGACATCAGATTAAGGGATTGACAGATTAATAAACAGACTATCCTTTAAGCGTAACTCTGTTCTGATAGACGGAATGTAAACATGGCTGTTGTTGCTGTCTCCAGGTCAAGCTGCAATTCGTGGGCTGGTTGCCGAGGGGCGTCGTCTTGCCCACGTGTTACCTGGCTCCCAGAGGGCGGAGCTTATGGGGAAGTGTGAGCAGGTGGAGCAGCTGATGGGACAACTGGCTGAACTGAGTGCTCGAGGACAGGCGGATACACCGCAAGCACAGGCACTCGCTCAGCAGCTCCAGCACGCACTGAAGGTAACATATATTTATATATAATAAACTTTATTTTATAACACGCCTTTAAAAGCAGCTTCTCAAAGCGCTGATACACACACACATAGACACACACGCATAACACACACATACATACATACCTACACACAAACACTAACATCGTTGTGACCGTTGACTCACTCAGTGTTGTGTACACGATCCCTACACCAGATCCCTACACCAGATCCCTACACCAGATCCCTACACCAGATCCCTACACCAGATCACTACATGAGATGAACAGACAGTCTGATACTTTTGTGTATTTCAGGATCTTAAAGGTAAAATGCAGGAGGCCATGACACAGGAAGTGTCCGACATCTTCAGTGACACGACAACTCCGATAAAGCTGCTGGCCGTAGCTGCGACCGCTCCACGTGGCACCCCCAACCGGGAGGAGGTACCTCACACACACACACACACACACACACACACACACACACACACTCATACACACACATACAGGAACGGAAATGAACCCTTTCAGCCATCAGATTATTTATAAGAATATCAGATTGTTTTTTTTAATTAGTAAATAAAATCGCATGATATTTATATTTTATATATATATATAATCTAGTTCCTGTCTAAAAGAGGGTTAGCATTGCCGTGCTTGATTGCTAACTCAGTCTGAAATGGAGCTCAGGTTTCAGCAGGGGAAACAGCACGGGGTTAAGTGCTGTTTATAATCCCTGTTATGAACCAGATGTTTGAGGAGAGAGCTGCAGGCTTTGAGACTCACGCCGCGAGACTCGGGGCAACGGCAGACAAAGCAGCTGCAGTAGGAACGGCCAATCGCAGTACAGTGGAGGGAATCCATGCTGCCGTCAAGTCCGCCAGGGACCTCACGCCTCAGGTTTGTGTGTCTGTGATCAACGTGCATGTGACTTTCTGTAGCAGCGTGTCATAATGTTTACAGATTTCTATATCACAGTGTACTGTATACTCTGTATTTACCCCACCGGTCTGGTTGTAGGTGGTGTCTGCTGCTCGCATCCTGCTGAAGAACCCCGGGAACCAGGCTGCACACGAGCACTTCGAGACCATGAAGAACCAGTGGATCGATAACGTTGAGAAAATGACTAGTAAGCCCAAAATAGTTGTGTGTGTGTGTGTGTGTGTGTGTGTGTGTGTGTGTAATATATATACACACAAATATGTCTAAGGAATGTAAAACATTTCATTGTGGTGTTATAAAACCTGAAACAGTTGCATCAGCTTCCAGTTCTGCAGCGCCCCCTGGTGGCTGTAGCTGTAGCTTCAGCGTCATACAATCACTGTGTGTTCAGTACATACACATAAGGCTCAATACATTTATTTATTTATTTTTTCTTAAAAAATATTAGAGGATAAATTCTCTCTCTCTCTCTCTCTCTCTCTTACTCAGCTCTGGTGGATGAGGCGATAGACACCAAGTCCCTGATGGACGCGTCAGAGGAAGCCATTAAACATGACCTGGAGAAGTGTCACGTGGCCATGACCAATCACCAGCCTCAGATGCTGGTTGCCGGGGCGACGAGCATAGCGCGCAGGGCCAATCGTATCGTGCTAGTGGCAAAGCGGGAAGTGGAAAACTCTGAGGAGCCCAAATTCAGAGAGGCGCTGCGTGAGGCGGCCAATGAGCTCAGCGCGTCTATATCACCTATGGTGATGGGGGCCAAGAGTGTGGCCAACAATATACAGGACCCGAGTGAGACGCACACGCACACACACACACACACACACGTATACAAGTCAGCAGACAAGAGGTTATATAAGTTTAAATTAAATCTCCTTTTTCCCTCTCTCTGTCTCTCTCTCTGTCTCTCTTCCTGTCTCTCTCTCTTTCTCTGTCTCTCTCTCTTTCTCTGTCTCTCTCTCTGTCTCTGTATATCTCTCTCTCTCTCTTTCTCTGTCTCTCTCGCTCTCCCTCTCTCTCTCTCTCTCTCTCTCTCTCTCTCTCTCTCTCAGCTCTACAGAAAGGCTTTATGGACTCGGGTTACAGGATTTTGGCGTCAGTAGCTAAAGTGCGTGAAGCGTTTCAGCCTCAGGAGCCTGACTTCCCTCCTCCTCCTCCTCCAGACCTCCAGCAGCTCAGTGTGAGTCACAGAGAGAGAGACACCCTATCTGAAATCAGACACGTCTGATCTCTAATTCTAAACCTTTTTACTGAAAGTGAAACAATACTACACTTAATTTTTTCCTATTATTCCTATATACCTTATTTATAGTTCCTAATCCCTGATACCCACTCACTAATCCCCAATATTCTTAATCCCTAATCCCCAGTCCCTATCCCAGAGTAAATTCTTAATCTCTTAATCTGTTTATTTGTAATCCCTAATAGGTAATCTTTAATTCCTAATCCTTAACCTCTAATCCCTAGCTCTTGATCCCTAATCAATATTTCATAATCCCTAATACTTCATTCTCGCTAATTCTTAATCCCTGATCTCTAATTGAGTAATAAGTGTGTTGATCAGTTTAATAGTAAATACTTCATGAGATGACCTCATGTGGACCCGTTGGCTCAGTAACGCTGTTGCTTTGTGGTCGTTTCCTGTTAGATTCATGATGAGGGTGCCCCCCCGAAGCCCCCCCTGCCTGAGGGTGAAGTCCCGCCCCCACGGCCGCCGCCTCCCGAGGAGAAAGATGAGGAGTTCCCCGAGCAGAGGGCCGGAGAGATGGTCAGCGAGCCCATGATGGTGGCGGCGCGGCAGCTGCACGAGGAGGCCCGCAAGTGGTCTAGCAAGGTGTGTATGAGAGAGAGATATATACTGTAGCATTAGTACAAGCCAGTGTGTTCTTTATTGTTAGTGTGTGTGTGTGTGTGTGTGTGTAGGGTAATGACATCATCGGTGCGGCAAAGCGCATGGCCCTGCTGATGGCGGAAATGTCTCGGCTGGTGCGAGGGGGCAGCGGAAACAAGCGTGCTCTCATCCAGTGTGCTAAAGACATCGCCAAGGCTTCGGACGAGGTGACGCTGCTCGCTAAGGAGGTGGCTAAGCAGTGTACGGATAAACGCATCCGAACCAACCTGCTGCAGGTACACACACTCACACACACACACACACACACACACACACTCATACACACACACACTCATACACATACACACTCATACACATACACACTCACACACACACACTCATAAAGACGTCACTGCAGCTTCAGTTAAAAACCCTCCATGTAAACATGTTTAAGTGGTTGATGTTATGTCTCTCTCTCTCTCTCTCTCTCTCTCTCTCGTTCTCTCCCTCTCTCTCTGTGTGTGTGTGTGTGTGTGTGTAGGTGTGTGAGCGTATCCCCACCATCAGCACTCAGCTGAAGATTCTCTCCACGGTGAAGGCCACCATGTTGGGACGTACCAACATCAGCGAGGAGGAGTCCGAGCAGGTCCGCTACAGCAGCTTCTCTCACGTTAACTATAAAATAAATAACACACACACACACGACCCTGTGGTTCCCCAGAGTCCACTCTGAGAACCACTCTCCATGAAACGGTGTCCTAGACATGATTTCATTCTGTATGTTGACGTATTTCCTTGTGAAACAGGAAGTCACAGTGACGGCGTTTAGAAGCACTTGGTTTTATTTACAGCCAATAGCATTCGAGATCCACCACAGCCCCGCCCAGTCTCATCAAAACTGTCAGTAACTTAGCGAACCGGCTAAATACGGAGAACATCTTTTACTAACTCCGCCCACTTCCTCATGAATAAACTCCAAACATTTATTCTCAGTTGGGAAAGTGAACTGTGTGTGTGTGTGTGTGTGTGTGTGTGTGTGTGTGGAACCCTGCTACTGAAGGGAAGACATGCCCCTGGGTGGCTCCAGAGCGCACTTTTTGAATGAATGAATTTTTATAGATATACGTTAATATTTGCGTCAGGCACAGGTACTGACATTTTAGATTTCAGCCGCAGTTTAAATTTAAATTTATAAAAATATTCATTTGCCTGGTAAAAAAAAACCAGTTCATACAATTTAATAAAAAAAGATTTTACTTTGCAACAACAAAAGTGTGAGGTAATATAAACCAAAAGGACGAGGCTGTGGTGTTCTCTTTAATCAGTTAGTGCTTGTACTTAACGTTTAACGCATCCTTTAATTATTAATTAATTAACTTTATTTAAATGAATTTAATCTTTAGATAGCTCACAAACACGTTCCCATTACAGTCTTACTTCACTTCATTAAACACAGTAGAAATATAAAAGTGTGTAAAAGTCTGATGAGTGTCAGAGAGTCATGGAATAACTGTGTGTGTGTGTGTGTGTGTGTGTGTGTGTAGGCGACGGAGATGTTGGTCCACAATGCTCAGAATCTGATGCAGTCAGTCAAGGAGACGGTGCGCGAGGCCGAGGCGGCGTCCATCAAGATCCGCACGGATGCCGGCTTCACACTGCACTGGGTCCGCAAGACCCCCTGGTACCAGTGAAGAGGGGGAAACACACACACACACACACACACACACACACACACACACACACAGTCCCCCTCAGGTCCAAACCCATCTGATGAGCGACGGTTCCACTTTCACTTCCTTTTTCTATCATTTATAATAAAATCGCAGTTTTTTTCAGTGAGAGATCTCGACTGAATGTTTTTATATTTAAATCCTTTAATGCTGTTTTTTTATGTTTTTTTATGTTTTTTTTTTTTTTTTTTTTCATTCTCTGAATTATGGACCCATTATTGAACGTTCTAATGTGTCTGAATGTTGCGAAGATCATCAGAATGTTTTATTTCGTGCCAAAATATATATTTTGTATACCGATATACACCATAAACGTCCATAAAAGCGTTACCGCGCGGATCTGATCACGTTTACGTACGAAGTTATAGCAGTATTCAATTTAAAAAGCACTACATTTTATTCGGAGCTTGTCAGAGTCTCGTAATATAGAATTTAAAGTTGCAGTTTGTAATGTTTAAACATTTATTCAAAGTAAAATAATTACATTTGAATTATTAAAGATACAGAGATAGAACTTTTTATTATTATTTTTTTTCTGCCATGCCGTGAATCTCTCTAGGTTTTCTTCATTTTAAGTTTCTGTTTACATTTTTTTCTGGCCCTGAAATTAGCCCAGCTCCGCTGCTGGAACTAAGCTGCTCAGCTCCACCCACTTTTCCTCGAAACGTTACAAATACTGCACTTTTAAACGCTGCATTAAAGGACTCTTCGTGTTGTTTTTTCGATTCACGACGCCGCTGCGAGATGAGAGAAAAATATTTTCAGAAAGAATCGAGCAACAATATTATCCCTCGTTTATAATGTAGATATTGCAGTATATTGTTTTTATTGGTTTTCAGGACGTTCCCTAGTTATATAATATACTGCAGACAAAAAACACACACAATATCCTGAATATTCGTATAATAAGAGTCATAATAAGATTATTTTTAATGTCTGTGTCCCAAATCGCATACTACTCATTTACTGTAACTATGGTAACCGTAGCGTGCGTGCGTGCGCTCGGTTACGATACTATCTGTCAGTTTATTATGTGGTATTCGGGACGCAGCCGAACTGTTTTTATTATTTTTTTAGATAGATGATTAAAAGTATTAAATATATTACCGATATTAAATTTTCACATCACTGTAATGATTTCGTACAGCTGATAATCGACACGTGCATGAGGTTAGTTTCACGCTGATTTACGGGATTATGGGAACAGAGCCATGGGGATTTTATCTCCTGTGCAAAAGTGGCATTTTATTCGTTTTATTTGGATTTTTTTTAGTTCTTAAATTTGAGGTATTTGAGTATTTTTTTTTTTTTTAAACTAAACTGCATTAATAATATCTCTAATACACCTTTGACTTGGTGCTTTAATAGTGTATTTAACACACACACACACACACACACACACACACACACACACACTGTTGATCCACCTACACACTCACTGAGCTGAACACGCTAACGCACACACTCGAGTGTATGAGTGTTTATAAAGAGTCTATGCATCTCTCCTTTATGGTGATGTTTGTTTTTTCTGTGTTGTTGTTTTTTATGATTATGAGCAGAGTGAATGTAAATAAGATCAGTGTGTGATGTAACACTCGCTCATGTGCCTTATATTAAACCAACACACCACTTCTCAACACCTCCAACGCTTCTGTGTGTGTGTGATTTAAAGTGATTCATAGAGATTAATGATCAGCACAGTGGAGAAAAGGAATGAATACAGGAGCAGCGGAAATTAAAAAAAGACGGGCGGGGGGGATAAAGATTAATAATAAAGTACGGGGACAGTGAGACAGTTTTGATCGTGTTGTCTCTGTACACAGTCACAGTGGATCTGAAATGACGCAGTCATGATGTGAATGAAGTGTAGACTTTCAGCTTTAATTAAAAAATATTACATACATAACCGTTCAGGAATTACAGCCACTGTCACAGGACAAGCTAGAATAATCATAAATATTAGGATTATATATATAATTGAGCCCTTGAGCAAGGCCCTTAACTCTCTCTGCTCCAGGGGGCGCTGTATCATGGCTGACCCTGCACTCTGACCCCACCTCCTGACATGCTGGGGTATGTGGAGAAAAGAATTTCACTGTGCCATAGTGTATATGTGATCAATAAAGACTTATTATCATTATATGTTTAATACATTACATTCATGAAGGTGTCACTTGACTGTAGACTTTGATAATGATGTGCTTACAGTGGTGCTTGAAAGTTTGTGAACCCTCTAGAATGTTCTATATTTCTGCATAAATACGACCCAAAACATATTTATCAGATTTTCACCCGAGTCCTAAAAGTAGATAAAGAGAACCCAATTAAACAAATTAGACAAAAATATTATACTTGGTCATTTATTTATTGAGGAAAATGATCCAATATTACATATCTG
>JANDJT010000032.1:546276-557625 GCA_024331685.1 Stegophilus panzeri | reverse complement strand
CTCCTCTTCTGTCCTCGGCCTCTCGTTTTTTCTCAAAGCGTCTCTTTGTGTGCTTTTCTCTCTCGATCTGTGAGCAGTGTGAGTTCAGGTTTCACCTTAATGTCGCCTCTTTCTCTTTCCTGCGCTTCTTTCTCTTTCCTGCGTTGCTTTCTCTTAGCAGTTGCATCAAACGCTTTCAGAAACCACAGAGAATATTAATTCCACTCTCTAATACACAACAACAATAATAAAATAATAGCAATAACACCTGCAAGCAGCAATTTTCAGGGTCCAAGCACCAAACTGTGTTAAGGCATAATCATGGCGTTATTGCTTTACTGGTGACTAATTCTGATTAACACAGAAAGTTCTAGTTGTAGATCTGGCGGGATACTTTGCTGGTTGCGGAAGATGTGGACTGAAAACACAATACACAATAGTCTGTATAGTGAATGGGGAAGTCAAAACAAGTCACAGTATACACCAGTCAGCCATAACATTAAAACCACTGACAGGTGAAGTGAATAACACCGTTACCGGGGCACCTGTAAAGGGGAGGGATTTATTCATTAGGCAGCAAATGAACAGTCAGTTCTCGAAGGTGACGTGTTGGAAGCAGGAAAAATGGGCAAGTGTGAGGATATGAGTGACTTAGACAAGGGCCAAACAGTAATGACTAGACGTCTGGGTCAGAGCGTCTCCTAAACAGCAGGTGTTGTGGGGTGTTCCCGGTATGCAGTGGTTAGTACCTACCAAAAGTGGTCCAAGGAAGGAGAACCGGTGACCCAGTGACATGATCATGGGCGCCCAAGTCTCAGTGATGTGCGTGAGGAGAGAAGGCTAGTCCGTCTGGTTTGATCACGCAGAAGAGCTACTGTAGCACAAACTGCTGAAGAAGTTCATGCTGGTTCTGACAGAAAGGAGTCAGAACACACAGAGCATCACAGCTTGCTGTGTATGGAGCTACGTAGCTGCAGAGCGGTCAGAGTGCCCATGCTGACCCCCTGTACACCACCGAAATCTCCTACAATGGGCATCAGAACTGGACCATGGAGCAATGGAAGAAGGTGGCCTGGTCTGATGAATCAGGTTTTCTTTTACATAATGTGGAGGCCGGGTGCGTCTGTGTCGCTTACCTGGGGAAGAGATGGCACCAGGATGCACTATGGGAAGAAGGCGAGCTGACGGAGGCAGTGAATGCTCTGGGCAATGTTCTGCTGGGAAACCTTGGGTCCTGGTGTTCATGTGGATGTTACTTTGACACGTACCACCTACCTAAACTCTATTTCAGACCGAGTTCACCCCTTCATGGTAACGGTGTTCCCTAATATCAGTGCTCTCTTTCAGCAGGATAATGCTCCCTGACACACTGCAGGGATGAAGGTGTTGACGCAGCCTCCAAAATTCCCCAGATCTCAATCCGATCGAGCATCTGTGGGATGTTCTGGACAAACAAGTCCGATCCATAGATACAGCAGACCTTCAGAGGTCTTGTGGAGTCCAGGCCTCGACGGGTCAGAGCTGTTTTTGCGGCTCAAAGGGAGGGGGACCTACACAATATTAGGCAGCTGGTTTTAATGTTATGGCAAATCGGTGTATGCATTATATTTAATACAATAATAATAATAATAATAATAATAATAACAAAACAACAGCAACAATAATAAAATGAATAACAATAAGAAAACTATACTGCCTGCATTTCTAATTAATATAGTCCCTTTCCTAAACATAAGTTTGTTTTACAGAATATAGAGCGTACCCATGGTTTTACATGTTTTACTTGGCAGTCTTTAGTTGCTCTGTGTTCTCTTCTGTGTGTGTGTTTGGGTCTGGTTTACCACATAATCATCCCCAACCATTCAGTGACATCACAGAAAATACCCCCCTCAAGGCAGTAATTAATGTTGTTGTTCTGGCCATTTCTCCACTAATACATCATTCTCCTGAGCTGCTGATTCTGATTACTGAAGAATAAAGTTCCATTTTTAGCTGATTCTGCTGAATATCTTCCTGCAAAACTGAAACTGCAACAATGCCTGAGGTCTCCAGTGATGTTGACACAAAACACACACTATTGTCATGATAAAGTATAACAGTCCCTGAGCTGGCCGAGTAGTCTTAACCCAGGGGCAAGTCAACAAGGTCACAGTGAAAGCCAAGTGAATGCTTTTAATGCAGCCAAAGCCTTAGCTTTTAACTTAAGGTGGTCAAAGTATATATATATATAAAAAAGAACATTTAAGACCCAGTGGTTTTCGTCAAGGGCTTTGGACTTTGAGGTGCCTTTGTAGAAATTTGTATTCCTTAATGACTGTATGTCCGTCTTGTCTAGAACATCTCTAAACTCATAGCCAAGCACAGTTAACATCAGTGTAATGTACATTTAGGTATATTAGTCTGTAAAATGTGGTATAAAGCTTTTAGATTGCTTTAAGAGATAAATAACCCTTATTTATGTTATTCAAGAAATGACCCCGTATTTATTTTACATCCTGAACAATGTTTTGTTTTAGACTTGAAAATGAACACAATTGTTCTTTGTGGTTTCACTGACCAGGAAGTGCAATGCTTATCAGCTAGCAACTGCTAGCATTGTTAGTTGAGCTGGAAAAATCCAACATGCGATATTCGTGGAGGTACGTAACTATATAATGTTTAATCACCTATAAATGTATAACAGTATACAACATTTGTAATTAACGTGAAATGTAAATGTATAACAGCAGTAATCATTTTGGATTTATATTAAATTTCTACTCACCTGAAGGGAGGTGGCTAGTGTTGTGTTTTACAGAATGAAATATTGCTCACTGAACAGTGACATCAGATCAGTGGGAATTCATGAATTCATTCAGTGTTGCAGGGAAAGGAGCTATAGTTCTGCCCCTGGCCTCATTGAGCTCAGACCAGCAAAGATGTCACTGTGTCCCAAAACTTTTGTTTCTTCTACAGAGGTGCTATTGAGAAGGAAGACACTTTCATAACTGAGGGGGTCGAAAGTGTTCATATACTACAAGAAATGGATGTAGTTCAAGAACTGGTTCATCCACGTGGACCTGCATGACATGTACTTTCTTATTCCTGTTGCCCCAAAGAGAGATGCTTCTGAAGGTTTGGCTTCCATGTGCAGGCATTTAATTTCCATGTCCTTTCTTTCATAACACGGGTGTTCTCAAGATGTACATATGCAGCCTTACGTGAGATGAGGATACTGCCATATTTGGATGACTAGCTCCTTTATGCCCCCACAAGGAGCAGTCCACACGGAACCTACTTCCAACCTGCTCACACCCACAACTGGCCTCACTGAAAGCAACTCATCTGCCAGGGCTGTACAGTGGGGTAGCAGACACAGTCAAGACTGCAGATATGCCCAGGAGAATGAGTGTAGATGGTAGCCCAGATCATGCATATTGTTCTCCCTGTCAGAGCCATACATCCTGCTGGGTCTGGATGCCCTGGTCCAGAACCAGCTTCACCACTTGTTCTGTGCATTTCCTTCTATAATACTGATTCTTCACACACTGTACAGGTTTCAGCAACTAGACCACAGAGTCCTCCTTGTGGTGCCAAAATGATCAGCAAGACCTTGGTTCTCACTGCTACTTTTGCGATCAGCCTCTTCCATGAGCATATCTGCTGTTAGCCATCAGCTGCTACATCAGCCGGGTTATCTGCGTCCCTGGGTCTGGCCCACTGGAATGAATCTCCAACTGTAGACTTTGATCCAGCTGGTCAGGAAATTGGAGAGTCTGTATTACATGGGTCTTGTATGCCATTAATCGGAAGCTAAACTGTGAATGGGGTTCACTTCATCGACTGGACCCAATGCCTCACCTCATTCCCAGGATCCTGTGCACATACCTGCTAAACAGCAGCAAGTCCCCATCTATGCTAAAGGGGTATGTGCCAGCACCATGTGTGGCATCTCTCTATGGTCTCAGAGGTTTACTACTGCCTTTCTAAAGGGGGCAGGAGTCCCTTACGAGTTTTTGTGTAAAGCTGATTTATTTCTCCTAAAAGAATGCATTGGCTAAATGGCTCTGGCAAATCCATGTGGCTGAATCCAGGTTTTCTGCCCAAAAGTCACATCACCCAACTTTGTGAATCAGTTTATTGAATTTTGAAAAGGGTGAGCCTGCAGCGTGTTCCTCGCTGTTCTCCTTATAAGCCCTATGGTGTTATTCAGACCACATGGAATCCATTCCTTCCTCTTATTATGGAGGTAAGACACAGGGGCTGTCTTTTCTAAACAGAGACTCAGGCACCTATAGATGGGCTGGACCTCTTCATCTCCACCTCCTGGGCCATGTTTAGAGGTGTACCACTCCAGCACATCTGTGCTGCTGCTACCTGGGTGTCTCCATGCACCTTCTACAGATTCTACAAGGTTAATATTGCCTCTCCCAGTGGTGTGAGTCAAGGGTTCACCTTTCAGGGCAGTTCTGAGGTGAGTCTTGTTTCTTGTGATATTGTTGGTACATGTTATCCAGGTGTTTCATACTGCCCCTGGTGGTTAAGCAGGGTAAAGTAGATCAATAGTACAAACATTTTGGAGGTTTTCTAATCACCTCTAGGTGTTTCCTAGGATTTGACTATTTTATCACTAGCTTTTTGCACTAATAAAATATTAAATAGACAGATACAGTAGGTAGATAGATAGAACTTTAGCAAAATAGACTGTAGGATAAAGTGGCATTTAGGGTTCAGATCCAATCTGTGTGTCTCTCTCTCACACTCACACACACACACACACACACACACACACACCAGACTGAAGCTGTGTTTAAAATATTTAATGCTGAGTGTAAAAACATCCTTTACAAAAAAGCATGCTAAAGTGGCATCATTAAAAATGTGCTGTCCAATGTTAACATTAATAACAGTACATTCTGCAACATTACTGAAAGTGTAAAGTAGTAAACAACGGGTGGATTACAGACTGGATTAACAGGCTGTTTTCTAAGGAAACAATTCAAAATATGTAAACTAATACAAAAACTTTTATAAAAGAAAAAAAAAACCCATAACACTGGCATTTTATTGGCTGGATTTGTCTTTAGCGTAATATTAGGACTTGTTATCGCTTTTATCACATCTTCGTCGACTTGGTTGAGTTCCTCAGGCTCTAATGAACTATGCAAGATGAGAGTTCATGAGTGCTCGAAGTGTACACACTCGTGCAGGTATTGCATACTTGAATAATAAAACATCCCTTAAAATGGCCAAGGAGATTAAACCAAGGGGACACAGACAAGTCGACAAGAAAGTGGACAAGGAGTGTATGTTAAAACAATGAAACGGATGACTGAATACGTCCACTTCTACACACGTGCACAACACGGTGCCATGATTTCAGTGGAAAGTGACATTTTCTCAATTCTATACAAATTAAATACAGCTCAATAAAGCAACAAACCGAACGGTGTTTTCCCCATAACAATCCGATGGTCTGACGCGGTCTTTTCTTTCCCAGTGCCCCATGCACAACGTCACACCTGCAGTTAGTTCCTATTCACGGTGTTGACGCTCAAAAATGGAAGTAAAACTTAACCGTGGTTTCATCTCATCCGGTCGTATACAACCTCTCATCAAATAACTCGAGATGTTTTATATATAGCTGCTATAGTTTTTCACTGGAACAAAAATGCTAGACAGGCCAGTCCAACACGCGGCAACAGCAACAGTTGCTACGCAGCTTCCAGAGACGAACCGTGAGCATCTCGTCACTTGCTAGTGTGAACGTAGGACATCGTTTGATGATTTGATGTACAGATTGTTTCAGGGATTAATTATTCTTTTGTATAATACAACAGAAATACTAGCCAACCCACTAGTTAGTTTAATTTTCTAGCTGAAGTTAGGTTCATTATCGGCTGATCAAATTTAACTGAAGCTCCACCCCTTTTGAAACAGAGGTGCCTGTTACTCAGCTGCATCTGGATGCGTGCTCCTCTGTATTCTCACGTGTAGAAGTGAATTAAACCTTTAGCGGATTTAAACAAGGGACAGGAGTGTGTTCTTCCTGATAGACACAGCAGATGGATTATTCAGGAAAAAGAATAAGACTAGATGTGACAAGTGGACATGCAGAGACATTAAAAACGGGTTAAACAGCTGTGCTGCATGTTAAAGGAACTTCACTTGAACCCAAGCATTTCAAGCTGTAATCATTCGCTAAAATTTATTTATCTAATTAAAAACACAATGAATATTATAATCAAAATAATTTCCCAAAGCACAGTGATCATAAAAAAAAAAAAAAAAAAACATTTCTCTCTCTCTCTCTCTGTCCTTTTCAGTCAGTCTGAGCCCCTCCCATTAACCCTTCCAATCTGCCCCACCTCACCACCTGTTCTCAGATGATCTCCCCCCTGTATGGAAGCTTCCGCTCGGTCTGTTCTCTCCACCGGAACCGAAGATGAGCGAATGTTGAGTCTTTTAGGTTCTCAAACTCTGAGAAGGTCAGCTGGTTCAGGAGGTCGTACACTCCTGCTCGAGCTGCTACCTACACCCACACAACAAAATATGACCAGAAGTTAAAATCCATCACAATGTTAAACATTAAACCAGCCTCAGCAGACGCTGTGTTCAGGTCCTGCAGTCTCATCATACGGTGTGCATGCCTTCTGTTTACTCACTACCACCAGCTGTGGCTTACCTGAGAATGAATCCCTCAGTGCTGCTGGCTATGTTTCTCCTGCTCAACTTCTAGGTTACCTTTCACCTAATAACATATTATATCTGTCTGACTGGAGGACACATGACTAGCCAAAATATAATGGGCTCAGTGGGACAGGCTCTACACAGCGGGGGAAATAAGTACTGAACGTGTCAGCATTTTTTTCAGTAAATATATTTCCAGTGAGGTTATTCACATGAAATGTTCACCAGACATCAGTATTAACTCAAGAAATCCGGAAATATAAAGAATTCACAACATTAAAGTCCATAAATAAAGTTATGTGTAATAAAGAGGAATGACACGGGAAAAAGTATTGATAATTGGTAACGAGCCTTTTTATAGACCATCAGTTTACTAACCCAGCTGATATTAATTTACACAGATAGGGGGTGTAATTACTTACGGATTTCAGCTGGTTCCTTGCCTTACCTTGCCTTGGAGAACTGCTTTTTCTTAGCGTGTTCAATACTTTTCCCCGTCATTCCTCTTTATTACACATAACTTTATTTATGGACTTTAATGTTGTTTGTAATTAGGATGTAATTAAAGACCGTTTGAAGTGTAGATTGTGTGTGAACCGCGCTCGCTTTACACACCTGCATTGTTAAGGTTCTTCTGTTACATGTTCACTGATAATGACAACACAGTAATATGTTTTCTGACAGAAAGACGGGGGAGGAAATAAGAGGCAGAGGCCAGTTAAATGTGTGTGTGTGTGTGTGTGTGTGTGTGTGTGGACTGTTTATCATCCTGAGCATACTTAGGGAAGAGTATTACTGACAGCAGGATGTAAATCTCCACACACACTACAGGCCTACAGTAGAAGCTGTATATACGCCACACAACAGCTGTGTAAAAGATGGATTAGGACAAGAACATCTGTCCTTCAGTTATTTTGGATTGTGAGATCCTGCTCTTGGATGAACAAAAACACTTCTCCAAAAGTAATGTTCTAAACTCCTGTACAGCACTGGGAGCCATAGCCTTCCGTTACGCCATGTCTACATCAACATTACAGTCCTGGTGCACAATCTCACAAGCGTTTACTGACACTGACAGGAGAAGCTGCAGGAGGAACGAAGAAGAGCCATGACTTGCCATGTTAATGTTAATGTACTTGTAATGAAGAATGGGAACAAAACCACATGTGGGTTCTTTACTCAGATATCTGAAGTCTTTAAATGTGTGTAGTGTGGAAACATCTGAGATTATCATCTTTTCAACTCGGTTTACTTTCCAGAAGAAAGAATAATCATCACTACGAGAAGACCTGAGGTGCTCTGCGGTAACCGACACAGCTGGAAGTGGAGCGTTCTGTCGCGGTCACACTGCATAATGAATACTAATGAAATATTGGTGTTTGTGGTGTTACCTGGTGCATCCAGGTGGAAAAGGAGCGCTGGAGGGAGTTCTTCTTTTCCAGGTGCAGGTAGGTGTTGAAGAGGATGAGGTAAATGTAGCGCTCCAGATACTGCACACTCTTCAACATCAGAGATCCACGCTCCTGTTCGTTCTTACAGCTCTTCATCTACACACACACACACACACACACACACAGTTATACTTTCTTTTTATTCATTTTTTATATATTTTTAAGAAATCCTAAACCCAAACATACAAACACTCTTTGATACAATGTTAGAATACATACAAAGAACTCGCATCTTGTCTGATCCCTCCGAGGATTTCGTGATTTTGCGATCGCAGAAATTAACACAAAATCAAACAAAACTCCGCAATATTCAGAGGAGCTGCAATTTTTCCAAAACTTCCACAGATTTGGGCCGAGACGCGTCACGTGATGTCATCACAACGCGCGTTCTGCCAAACACGTGCGTCAAACACAAGTACAGCTAAAAGGTCTCGTTTACCAACAAACATCAGCGTGAAAGAATTTCATACGATTGCAATTCCCAGTAAAAAATAAAAGCACAAAAAAACCACCGCAAGTCGTAGCACAAAATCCTGTACGGTCTGTCTGACCATGAACAACACAGCATCTGCTCCCTGCTACCCAGAATAACTTGGTATAAAGAACAGCATTATCACTACTTACTCTGCGTAGTACTCGTCAGCGTACACGCTCTTTCTTCACTAAAGAAATTCCACGTTTTTTTCCATACTGACTCGTAAACGTTCTCGACTTCGTGCTCAGAGTCCTGGTTATTTTTAAGGTACGATTATAAGATAAAACCTGAAACATGATGATGCTGCGTTCATCCCGAAAATATACGAACATCTCAAGGCCACGGATTTGGAACCTTTTCTTCTTGAGTCAATATTATTTTGGCAACAGAACATCGATCATTTTTCCACACCTTATTTACATTTCCATACTTTACCATGTCTGGAAACGAGTGCCTTTAAATCCCATACTTTTCCTGACCGGTCCAGGAACACTGAAAAGCAATGTTCACACTAATTATACCGTCTTCCCGTCATCCCGACGTGTGAAAACAAACACAACGGGAATATTTTTATACAGCGGCTTACGTGTAAACGATGTTTTTGAATTCGCGGCTCGTGTCCTGTAATAAATATTTAAGAAGCCGGTTCACAGCGACATCGAGAACAATACTTCTTGAAGATGTGCACCGCTTTACGGTTATCCTGACTTGCTTTGTGTCTGCGCTGCACCGAACTCGCATAAAGTCATTTTCAACTGAAACAAAACTAAACATGGACGTCCACGTCGGCTTCCCTTACGCACTGGTCATGAGCTGTGATTTAGGATACACCGCTTACAAGACATATTCTAAAGCAAACCTGGCCACTTTCACTGTGAAATGTCTGCAGGATTCCTGTAGTTCTTCCCTGGAGACCCACAGAGAACGATGCTGACCCCTGGAGGTCAAAGGTCAACATACAGGCATTAAAAAAAAAAAAAAACCCACACTAAATAAATGGCTGCAGAAATGGTCAGAAAAGCATGTTTCTCTGGGAGAAGGCGTTGTGGTTCCAGCTCACGCAGCTCAAACACACCTGAGAAGCTTACAAAGCAAACATCAGTCCTTCTTTTGGGAACACAAATAGATACAAGATGCCTAATTACCACGTCTGTGTGTGCTGCTAGAAACAGTGATTAACACGGGGCATACCATCACAGTCCAACGCTATCCATCATCCATATCCACACACGCTGATCCAGACGTCCAGATCAAAGGCTTTGTTATCTCTGTGAGCCTTCATCCGCCAGTTTCCTTCTTTTTAAATTCTCTTATTTTATTATTTCACTCATTTGGTTAAAAGTTTAGTGCTTTGATTATTGATTATTGTTTCTCATGCTTCCTCTGAGACACATGAAGATATCCAAACTGCTGCTGGTGCTGAGTCACAGGGCAGAGGAACACACTCGGAGGAAAGCTCTGTCTGCCTTCTTCCACATACATGATCTCAAATACACCCCTGATTGGCTAGTGTCGCTCTCTAGCCCAATTTACCCTGAACTGGCAACCCCGAATCTGCGTAAATCAGGATTCCACAGTCCTCTTAAATATTAATAAAGCCAAAAAACACGTGTGGGAAATAAGACTACCCTTACCCTGGTGATACAAGCACTACAATCTTTCACAAGTAATGAACTAAATCAGATTATTTTTATCAGACTCGGGTTCTGAACACATTCGTCATCAAACCCGAACACCAATAAACCCCATCGCTGCAACACACTAAACCCAAATGATAATATTCACCTTCCATAAAAGAACCGAAACGTACCGGTGTGAGAGAACGTTCTAGACACTCCGAGACTAAACCCAACCTTCTACTTCAGGCAGACTGCGGAGATGCAGCAGAAGGTAGCTCGTGTAGCCTCCCTTATGTTTACGTTTAATGTGGTTATTAGAGTTTAAGTTCCCACAGTTCTGTGACTCAATGCTGAAATTAAAAACATAACAGTGGTGAGAAAGAACCTTGGAAAGAACGTTAAAATAATGATCGCAAGCTGCTGTGAATTAGCGGTAATGCTTCAAGCTCATGAGATATATCCATGAGAATATACCGGCATTAGGAAACCACAGAGACCACCGGAGCTACGGTGACGCATTTGAGCATGGAAAAAAATCGCTCACTGGCTTTAACTGACCCGTTAGATTACAGCGGCGTATCTACAGTGTCCGTATTAAACATTTCAATCTGAACAGAAAAACCATGGAGACATTTTAATATACTCTCACGAACACGTTATAAGGAACACCTGCACTTGTTCATGCAGGTAACTAATCAGCCAATCGTGTGGCAGCGGTACACGAAGCTGCTACGCATCGCAATGTTCACATCAACCATCAGTTGATGTGATGGTTGATGTGGTTTGAGGTTTGAGTTTTTCTATAACTGCTGATCTCCTGGGATTTTCACACACTACAGTGTCTTGAGTTTACACAGAATAGTAGAATAAAGAAAAAACATCCAGCGTACATCAGTTCTGAGGAGAGAAACGCCTTGTTGATGAGAGAGGTCAGAGAAGATGGACGGAGGAGACGGTCGGAGGAGACGGTCGGAGGAGACGGTCGGAGGAGATGGTCAAAGGAGATGGACGGAGGATCAGAGGAGATGGACGAAGGAGATGATCGGAGGATCAGAGGAGATGGACGGAGGAGACGGTCGGAGGAGATGGTCAAAGGAGATGGACGGAGGATCAGAGGAGATGGACGGAGGAGATGATTGGAGGATCAGAGGAGATG
>JANDJT010000032.1:474713-489091 GCA_024331685.1 Stegophilus panzeri | reverse complement strand
TGTGGTTTGGGACACGTCCACAGTGGACCAATGAAGGTGTTTATTTGCACTATATAGTGAATAGGATGTGTGGTTTGGGACACGTCCACAGTGGACCATTGAAGGTGTTTATTTGCACTATATACTGAATAGGATGTGTGGTTTGGGACACGTCCACAGTGGACCATTGAAGGTGTTTATTTGCACTATATAGTGAATAGGATGTGTGGTTTGGGACACGTCCACAGTGGACCATTGAAGGTGTTTATTTGCACTATATAGTGAATAGGATGTGTGGTTTGGGACACGTCCACAGTGGACTAGCACGAAATCGATTACTGAACATTACTCGTTCGGATTCCTCACCATAGTTCACTTTGTAGTGTCTAGGGTTAGACCATTGTGTAATGATTCAGCATTAGACAAGGGTTGAGTCCGAAATGGCATAATGCATAATCCCATAATGCAACAGGACTGGTGCGGACAAGCTCAGAAAAAAATGGTGGAAGATAGCGCGTCGGCTCTTTTTAAGTATTAAACCTCGGTTAAACAGGACTTGTTGAACAATACCCGAATAAATTGTTGAAGGTTTAAACAAGAAAACACAGATCGCCATCATGATTTAGGCGACCAAGCTAACGGTAACGAGTTTACCTCAGCCTGTTAACCCCGCCCACATTACGTCACTAAATCAGTTCACTTTCCTGATGTGTGTTATGCCGTTAGTGCGGTTGCTTTAATCTGGTGGCCCCTATACAATGTTAGTGTTTATTATGACGTCGCATGGCGACGTAGTATATCCGGGACACAGTTTCACTGGACGTGCAGTAGCTACCGTCACAGTACAGCATTTGAGCCGATAATAAACAGTGCCGTGTCGATTTCAGACACACCCCTTTAACCGTAAAGCGGGTTGCCGGTGTTTTGCGACAGTTAAGACGTACGGCAGCGCTTTAGTCTCCGGCTCTTTTGTTTATTTCTCTTGGTTTGATTCTGTAATCGTGGCTAGATAGTGGCACTGATTTAAAGCGATAAACACGTGTAGCAAATTATTACAGGGTCAAATCGCTTGGATTAGATTTAGGGGGAAAAAAGCAGGTGAAAACGGGTGAGAACGCGTGCATGAGGAACTGCAGTGTGTTTGTTTTACTAAAACTGCTTTATACTGATTTATACACACACACACACACACACACACAGCGCTGTAATAAAGAGAAAACAGGCTGTAAACACACAAACACTGCTGCACGGGTTGCTGAGTCGGTGAGATAAATATAGGTGTTGGAGCTGAAGTGCTGTTGGATCTGTGAGGTCAGTAAGAGGAGTGTGTGAGTGACATTAACACAAGTTCAGCTCTCGGCACACTTCACTGTAATCACTTTTCTTTTTCATTCATGCAAGAAAGTTTCCCTGATTTGATCTGCACTGTAATGAATGTGATAGATACTCTAAAGTGGGTTTGGAACTGCAGACACAGACAGATCAGCCGATAGATAGATAGAGAGACAGACAGACAGCTAAATAGATCAGATATCTTTAAACACTAAAACTAACTCTTAAGCGAGCACTAACAGAGTTACCTGTACTCACACCTGTGTCACAGGGGTTTAACTTGATAGCATGAGGATGTTTTTGATTGAGACCAGAAAGCACATCTGTAATAAACACATGAACAGAATAAAAGGTGCAGGATATTAATAATTCTGATCACTATGTTCATGATTACAATGCATAATGTTAATGATGGTTATGAGGTGTGTCTTCCATTAAACATCCATCTATATTAATCATAATTACGACCTATAAACATCAATAACCTTCAGGTGCAGTGGAGGAGCTAGCAATAATTAAAACGTCCACCATGTCTGTTTACTCCAGAAATATTTTAGTGTGTGAGGTCTGCTTCTTCATGTCTGCACTGGAGCTTCACCGCTAACGCCTCTAGCTGCCCTGCTGGGGGGGGGGGGGAAACAATAGAAAAACCATCACAGAAATTCTAATGGTTTCCACTACTAATCCCATTACAAACCATCAGCTATCAAAAACATTACTGATCCTTAACGGTATCCGCTAGACATGACATGCCCTGAAAAGAAGGCAATAAATTACCAGTTTCCATTAAAACCAGTACAATTCCCATTCTAACCATTACAAATTCTATGAGGGTTTCTGTTGTTTTTTCAGCAGGATAATAATAGGAGCTAATAGTCTCCAGTTTAGCATTTGCATGTTTAAATCACATGCTCACCTCACATGCTGTTCTTTGGTGCAATAACATCTGTTTGATCATATATCATAGTCAATATTCTCATCTGAGTCTCTTACATACAAGCTCCGCCTTCATACATTAGGCCACACCCCCTGCCTGAGTCTTTACACATGCACATTTAGTGCACTATGCTAAACTGGAAGCTAAAAAGGACACTACAAACACCAGCAGTGTTTGAGCTGATTGACTATAGAGACACTTCTGATTTAAATCAGATTAATAGTGATGCACACTCTTCAGATTCCTCCGGCTGGCACAGGATGGGAGAGGCGGTGGCCAACGTTGCCAGGAGAATCAATGCAACGATGGAGGACGGATTAGACACATTAGGTAAAAACTCAACACTAGTCTGTTTTTTTTACAATAAGTAGAGAGAAAAAATCACAGGACATGCTGTTATAATAAAACATTATTATTTTCTTGCAACAGCACAGCCCCATTGTGTTTTATTCCTTTTTTCACCACAGCAATTTGCCTACAATTAAAAAATTTTGCTCATTAAAGAACACTTCATACATTATCAACTTATATACAGTATATCTGTAGTGGAACATCTGTGAATCAAATTACTTAGTGCTGTCACTTACATTATAGCAGCTTTACACACTCGTTCCCTCACCAGCCCTCTCTTTATTCTCTCTCTCCAAGTTAATAAGACAAAAAATGGCAGTTTGTGGTGTTAGTGAGAAACAGTAAAGAAGTGTAAACTCCTCTTTGATGAAGATTTGGGAAAACTTAAAGTTACAGCTTCACCTCTGGCTGTTCCACAGCACTGACACTGGAGACTCCTTCCATACACGATACATAAACATCTTGAAATTCTCATCTCCATTTATGTGGAGATTCAACTTCAGGGTGATAACAGTAACTCTCCATCACACCATCTCAGTATTTTACTGTAACACACACACACACACACACACACACACAGTGTTTATTACATATATATATATATAGTATAACCACCTGTCTCGCTATAATAAACACAGTACACTAATAAGACTCTCTCACTCTTTCTGTCCTTTTCTGTCTTTATTTGTAGATCTGTCGGACTGTAAACTAATCGGTTTCCCTGATGGTGTCTTAAAAATGATTCGCAGCTGTGCAGATAAAATACACAAAATCACACTGGCTAACAACAAACTGAAGAATTTAAGTGGCAAGTTTTTCACCATGTTCACCGAATTAAGAGGTATGACGTATAATTTTGTATATCTGTATTTTGGTATCTTCTTACCATCTGAATGGGAACAAATAAGCTTTTTTTTTTTTTTTTTTTTTTTTTAAAAGGTTTGTTATTATTATTATTATTATTATTATTATTATTATTATTATTAAATCTGCTCCATGCCAGAGCTTTAAAAAAAAAAAAAAAAAAAAAGTCAGTATCTACCAGTAAAGCCATTTTGGAGAACAAAACCAAAACAAAACATAATACCCGACCCAACCAATGAGGCCATGCATAAGGGTGCAGTTAATTTCCAAGAAAATAAATAATGAATGCGCAGCATGAATTTTTCGCCCTTACCAATACCCCCGCATCTCCAAGCCCCGCCTCTTGTTCATCCATGAGCGCACCTACCCCATTCACTTGGAATTTAAAAAATACATAATGCAGCTGTATTACTAAATTCAAACACACAGCCTGAGGCGACAGGACACAGCAGCGGGAAGCAGTAAACACTACAGGAACATTAATTATTGATGATTTGTGTATTGTGTATTTTTGTGTAGAGCTGGATTTGCAGGGAAACACACTGACTAAGCTCCCAGATGCCATTGGAGAAATGCAGCATCTCATCAGCATCGATTTATCCAATAATCACTTCAGTGTTTTTCCTGAGCAACTGACAAATGTACACACACTGCAGAACATCAACATGTCAGGAAACCAAATCTCAGGTATCATTATTATTATTATTATGATTATGATTATGATTATTATTATTATTATACTCCAAGTTGGCAGTTTATTAGCTACGCGCTTCACCTTTACCCAAATTCCAACAAGTCATCAGTTCATGTTAACATTTGAGTCTGGAACAGGAAAACACGTGACCCTAGCCACTTTAAACGTGCTCGGATAGCTAACACTCATCATGCTGGCTATAGTGTTTCCCAAACAGCACTTCATAACCACATAAAGGATTGCAGAAATCTGGCTCCAGAGGGTCACAACTGTTAAAGCGTCCATCTTATTGTTGGGAAATGAGAGACTCTGGGTGTGAAAGACAGCCTTCGATCAGAGATGTAGAGGTGGACAGTTAGCACTCTTCTCCTAAAAAGGTGTGGCAACTTCATGTTCCAAAGGAAGCACCTTAACCTTCACCCTCCCCCAGTTGTAGATGAAGGGACTTCAAGAAGTTCAAAACTGCTAAAATTAGTGACCAAGCAGCTGAACTATTTCTAGTAATTCAGTATTAATAGGTGTAGTTACACAGTTTAACAAGAAGACTTGCATTATGTAGGTTGTTAGGAAGTTGACTAGAGATGTTGCATGAAGTTTGCGATCTTCACCCTGTGTTTTTGCGCTTTCTTATCATGGTTTTTCTGCCGTTTTCTCTCTCAGACGTCCCGTGGGAGCGCGTGTGCGCGATGTCATCCCTGAACATTGTGGATCTGAGATCTAATCCGCTTACTTCATCGCCACACACTTCTCAGAACTTTACTCTCCTCACATAGACACAAACGTCAGTCATCTGCAGTTCATGCTGGATTGGAGGAGGAAATCACTGGAGTAGCTCTCAATCCTGGGCTACACCCTAAACCTCATGCTACCATGCTAATTAGCGTGGCAAAATAGTACAGAAACAGTACAAAAGGTTATTAGATTTACCACAGGTGGGGGACTGTTCATTATGTTATTAAGTATTGTTGGTGTTTATTGGGGTAGAAGAATACATGGTTTAGGATGTTCTCAAGACTCAAGGGTGAATATGAAGGTAAAACTATTTGGCGTTGGAAACTTGCTCATGTTAAAATTTAAAGAAATTCTGGTTCTGGTCTGATTCTGCTGTTTCTGCACTAAATAAATATTCAGTTCAAGCAAAATTCCCTTCTTTGCTTTAATTTCTCAGGGATCCCAGTGATCATTCAAAAAATCTGATCAGACAGGTATATCCCTGCATTTACACTAGAGAAAGCCTTTGTCACCACATCTACACGTATAGTACAGAGAATTTTTTTTCTTTGCGTATTACAGCGTGTTAGGAACTTGGGATCAGAGCACGGGGCAGCCAGGATACAACGTACCTGGAGCAGAAAGGGTTAAAAGCCTGAAGGTACGTTCACACATACAGCGACTTGCCACGACCATTCCTTTTCATTGAGAGCTGGCGACTTCTGGTGACATGAGCAACAGTGACCGTTGGCGACTAGATGTGGGTGTGTCCAGCGCCACAACAAAATTGAGAAAAGTTTAACTTTATGCAAATATGGAGCGACTTGGTGCAGCGACTACCAACGGGAGGGAAGACGTGATCCGTAGCCTTCCGGGCGCCGGCCGAAACAAGCAGCATCAAGCCGGACACTTCACCAAGGAGGTCACGAGGCCACAAGCTAAGTGAATTTGATGCTTACGCTTTCGCCAAAGACAGATGGCCACAATAGCAAAGAGCACACAATATATATGGTGAATTTTACATACAAATGCTCAGAATGTTTAATTTTTGCAGCAAGAAAACTGATTTGTTGTCAAAATTGTAATGCTAGCTGCACCACCTATGTTACTATGGAAACCAGTAGCAGAAAACCCTACTGGTGACTTCATAATACAGCAACTGGCGACTTGCAGCAATAAAAATCGCTGTGTGTGAACGTAGCTTTACTCAACTTGGCGAGGTCAAGCTTGAACTGCTCAATGTTTCGATGGGATGTTCATTCATGACAGAAAAAAAAAAGCTATACATCCATAACCTAAATGCTGGGCTTAAGTTTAAAGAGTTTGCAGCAGTCTTGGATCAACATAAATACCCAGGATGCATTTGTTTGGTATTTAAATTCTGCACTTTCAGCAACTTCTGAACACGGGTTAAAATTCCATTTTAAACATTTCAACTAATAGATTACTGTATTAATTCCCTGCACCAATCCCAATTATAAACGTACCCTACCCCTCCTACAGAGCTGTGATGACCCCAGTGTTTTATATAACATTACTCAGACAGGTAGGTCAGAAGGAGAGAGAAAAAACTCAAAAAGTGCAGACGAGAAATCCAAAAGCAAGGAAACTAGACAGCGCGCGAGTTAGAATCGCTCGAGATCACAGGTTGTATTTATGATTAGTATGATTAATATTCTGATGCCCTCTGCTGGTAAGACAGGTAGGACCATATCTTCTACGCAATTTATTATAGTCCAAATATTATTTATTAAAGGGCAAATATGCTAAATGATAATGTTTTCATTTCTGGTTAGTGGTAATTATCACCAGAACTGAGCAGTGCATCAGTAACCATTAGAAACAACACCAAACTACCATTACAAACCATTAAACACATTAAAATTATTAGAAACTTCTAGGAAGTTCTATTGGGTTCTAGTATTTGATGGTGGTGTCTCCATAAGGCTAGAGCTAACCTTTATAAACAGGTCTACTACACTATACTGAACAGCTTTGTCTTTTCTTACCTTTCTTGCCACCACAATCATGGGGTACCTGCCCTGAGGTGCACAGGTTCCTGCTCCCATCTGATGTCTACAAGTCCTGGCTGGATCCTACTTCTATTATCATGAGGTCTTCAGGCTATTGCTCTATTCTCACTGACTGCCTGATGACTAGGACCAGTGGTCTCGTTAATCTACAGCAGCTTTAGTTAGTTAGATATTAGTTCCCCTGCCAAGTCCTGGCTCCTCCCAGTGCCATCTTCTCTGCTCCAGTTTAGGTAGTTTGTTAATGCTACTGATCAACTGATGGTTAAGTCACTGATGTCTGGAAAAAAAAGAAAGAAATCTCTATTCTATTTCTATACTAGAACCTTTACCTGCTGTTGGGCCTTCTGGCAGATTGATCCCATGACACTAATTAACCACTTCTAACATCAATTTAAAATAAACAAAACAATGTTTGTAACAATGGGAAATTAACAGATTACAGAACAATATGAATGGGCACAAGTCTTCAGTAGTGATGAGTGACAATTAACTAATTCAGTACATTAAAACACCCCGTCCTGCACGTTCAACACAAACAGACCTGTACTGTAGTGCAGGACTTCTCAAACTGTTCCCCTGGACCCCCTCAGTTCAGATTTACTTCATAAACATTATTTAAATATGTACAATAAAATTTATCCTATTTATTAAAACCATAGAGCTTTAAAAAAAATAATAAATTCCAGAACCTTCCACTAAGAAATCTGAGTAGGTTCAAATGGACATTATTTACAGTCCATAGGTTCTCACCTTTGGGGTCTCTTGTGATATAGATGTGTTCACAGGAACATGGTTTATGGAATACTTAATGATAATAATAATAATAATAATAATAATAATTAAAAGTGCCAGATTATTATTATTATTATTTATTATTATTATTATTGTTGTTATTATTATTATTATTATTCAGTCCCTCCAGAATTTTGCACAGAAATGAACACAAAATCAAGGAATATTCGCAGGAGTTTGCAATTTTTCAGAATTACCCCAGATTTTCTGCAGATTTGGGCCGAGACGCGTCATGTGACGTCATCACGACACTCATTCAGCCAAAGCCCTCTTCGATTCAGGTGCGTCGAACAAGAGTACAGCTAAAAGCTCTCGTTTACCAACAAACATCACCGCGAAAACCTGCGCAAAACAATTTCCTGCAATTCAAGCAGTTTTCAAATTGCATGGAAAAATTTGGAAAAAAAAAAAAAAAAAAAATCAAGCATTAATGTCCGCGACAATCACCAAAAAACTCCACGAAATCCTGTATTAACATTTCATTATCCTTCATTCGGCTATTTAAAATAAAGATAAGCTTATATTTGTGTGGCATGGTCTCACTTTCAAGCTAGGAACACACAAAAAAAAATACAGGAATTACAAGCCTTTAAAATGGGGACACCGGCCGAATAAAGGCCGAGAACCCACCCGTTGTAGTCCTACTTGTTTCTGACCCCACTTTGAGAACCCTGCTGTAGTGAATATGACAGGAATGATCTCTATTTAAGGTTTCACATCTCTGTATTAGGATAATTAAGTGTCTTTAGTGAGCTCGAGTAATCGAAACGTCCTCCCGCGTGAAGACGCTCGTGTTGTTTCCGATGGCTGTTTTGAGTAAAGCTCTTTCCGCACAGCGAGCAGCGATATGGCTTCTCTCCCGTGTGAATGCGCTGGTGTCTCTGCAGACCGCTCTGGTGAGTAAAAGTCTTTCCGCACTGTAAGCAGTAATACGGCTTCACTCCTGTGTGAATCTGCTGATGGCGCTGCAGACTGCTATGGTAAGTAAAACTCTTCCCACACTGAGCGCAGAGATACGGCTTCTCTCCGGTGTGAATGCGCTGGTGTCGGCGCAGGGTTCTCTGCTCTGTAAAGCTCTTCCCACACTGTCGACAGTGGAATGGTTTCTCTCCGGTGTGAGTGTGCAGGTGCTGCTGCAGACCTTTCAGGTGAGTAAAGCTCTTCCTGCACTCTGAGCAGCTGTACGGCTTCTCCCCCGTGTGGATACGCCGGTGCTCCTTGAGAGAGCTCTGATGATTGAAACTTCTCCCACAGTACAAGCAGTGGTACGGCTTCTCTCCGGTGTGGATACGCTGATGTTGTCGGAGAGGATACTGGTGAGTAAAACTCTTCCCGCACTCCGAGCACTGAAACGGTTTCTCTCCCGTGTGAATGCGCTGGTGTAGATCGAGATGGCTCTTTTGCGTAAAACTCTTTCCACACTGTGAGCAGGGAAACGGTTTCTCTCCCGTGTGGACGCGCTGGTGTCGCTGGAAATTACTCAGGTGATTGAAAGTCTTTCCACACTGTGAACAGTGATATGAGTTTACTCCTGTGTGAATGAGCTGGTGTTGCTGGAGAGCACTCAGTTCTGTAAAACTCTTCCCGCACTCCGAGCACTGAAACGGTTTCTCTCCCGTGTGAATGCGCTGGTGTAGTTTGAGATGGCTCTTTTGCGTAAAACTCTTTCCACACTCTGAGCATTGAAATGGTTTCTCTCCCGTGTGGACACGCTGGTGTCGCTGGAAATTACTCAGGTGATTGAAAGTCTTTCCACACTCTGAGCAGTCATATGGTTTCTCTGCAGTGTGAATGCGTTGGTGTTGTCTGAGATTACTCCGGTAAGTGAAACTCTTACCACACTCTGAGCAGAGATAAACTGCTTCCTGATTCTCTCCATGAGAGAGAGAGAGAGAATCTCTACAAGAGATCTGCTGACTAGTGGACCTTTCTGTGGCCTTCACAACATCATCATCATCATCATCATATTTAATCAGTCCCGATTTTTGTTGTCTCACAAACTCCTCATAGTGGCATCTCCTCATGTGGTTGTCGAGGTAAATTCGACTTGAATAAGACAGTGAGCACAAGGAGCAGGAGAATACTTGCAATAAGGTGTCTTTCATTTCTGGAGCAGAAAAAGTAAGTTATTATTAAATAGACCAAATAATAAATTTTTTAAAAAACAACCATTATTAATGAACATGTATTTTTGTCTGTAAATTTCAGTGCAAAGCATGGAAACTGAATAACTGATGATGTGTTCAGGCAATATCCTTTGCCAACAAAAGGAATCTGGAATTCATAGACTCGCCTTTTTAAGGCACATCCTTCTATTTCATTTCATACTGATTGCCAGAGACATTTCAAATCAACAAACAATAATTTATAATAATAATACCAAAATACTGCAAGGAACCAGAGCAAAGATGGACTAGATTCTGGTATCCAGACCAAGTGAGACATTACTAAGGAGTAGCAAGGGCAGATATCCTGCAAGAAGGGTAAAAAGTCACCAACACCTGTTGCCACTTGGTGGCAATATTCTTGAAATTTTCCTCCATCACCAGTGCAAAGTCCTCTATTTCAATAGAAGAGACCACTTATTATAGTCACAATACCAAACCAATAAAAGTTCTTCCAAAGTTTAACAGTCAAGCAGTCTCGCCGGCCTGGACTTCTCTACACAATGTGGTACGTTTTGTCAATAGGCATGGCCAAAAGACACCTACATACACATAAATAATTACCAGATACACGTCTGACAAATTAAATGGAAAAAACCTAAACAAATAAGTGGAGAAACATAACGGGTGCAGATGGTTCCAGGCAATATGCAAATGCTGAGCAGGACCAGCTGTACTTCATTTTTGGATCAAGTTGGCAGGAAGAAAAAAAAACAAAAACAAAAAAAACTCCAAAGAGACTCTGAAAGAGGACTCATTACTGGGGCAGGATACAAGAGCTTCAGTCACAAAGACCAGTTGGGTTTCAGTGACTAAAGCAACATATGCATTCAGACCTTCGTAAAAAGGCAATAATTCCACTACACGGCCAAAAGTATGTGCACCCCTGACCATCACACCCATATGTGGTTCTTCTGCAAACTGTTCCCACAAAGCTAAAAGCACACAATTATACAGAATGTCTTTTTTATGCTGTAGCATTACAGTTTCCTTTCACTGGAACTAAAGCCACTTTCCCCCTGCATTTTTGATTAATAGAATATTACCATACGCAAAGTATGTATTAAATGACATTTATTCAGGCACAATACAGAACCACTTGTTAAGGAGGACTCCCTACTCCCTCAGTGCGTGGCTCAAATTTAGTATCGGCTCGGCTCGCTTGGACCCTCGACCGAGGTGGTCTAAAAAAAAGTACCAGGTAACAGGCAATATCCACAGTGGAAAGCCCCCAAAAAGCGAGCAGAGCAGAGTCGAGCCGTACCATGGAAAAGTGCCATATGAGGCCCAAACCTGTTCCAGCACGACAATGCCCCTGTGCACAAAGCGAGCTCCATGAAGACGTCGTGTGTAAGGTTGGAGTCACCTCGCCTGACCTCATTAATTGAAAACCAGGAAAGTAATGTTCTTCGGGTGATCGAGAATGTCAGTGTAGGACGTGATCAAGCGGTCACAACTACATAGAGAGGGGTATTATAGTAGTGCACAGCATAAATCCCTCATTACAAAGACAAGTGCACGTTTGAGAGCGGTGAAAACCTGCTCTACAAAGATGTGGAAAAAAGTAATCTGGTCAGATGATTGATCCTTCAGCATATGCTCAACAAGTGGTCAAGTGGAGAGACCAAGAGGATGCAGGGGTACAGGCCCATACAGTGAGGGTCTGGTAGCTCTGTTTGCTAGCATGGTGTGCTAGTATGGTTCATCTGAACCCAACTGAACACCTACGTGAGATTTTGGAGTGACATGTTGGATGGCACTCTCCACCATCTCCACCAACATCAAAAAGACCAACTGAGGGAATGTTTTGGAAGTACACTGTTCATCCCTTAGTACAGACTTGTAGAATACATGCCAAGGTTCAGTGAAGCTGTTCTGGCAGCTTGTGGACGCCAGACACCTTAGTAAGACCCTTTATATTATTTTCACCCATCTGTACTCACATATTCTGCTTTTCTTTATGTTCTGGCCTGGTTTTCATCCTACCCACAGAAACCTTTCATGCAATCCAGAAAGGATCAGGTACATCACCTCACATCTCACTGTGAGGTCAATAAGGCTCAGTTCCAAACATGTTCTCCTACACACCAAATCATTGGCCTTCAAACTGCTTCCCTCACGACTCCTACACTGATGACACACCACTTTAACTTCACCTTTTCGCCTTATATTCTGACATCTCTTTCTGGGTTGATGTAACCAAATCTCAACTAAACAGATCTACCTGGCCTCTTAGAACTCCTAAAGGCTGGACCTCTCAACCTCCATTGATTAGCATTATTACACCCAAGCTACACCCCAGATATTGCCTAAATTCTCAAACACGCACCAGTGATAACGAGACCTCATTACTAAAACTCTACTAGGGCTACTGAGGCGACGGTTAATTGGCCACAGCCCCTTATTTGTCAAATCTTAATAACCAGAGAGTATGGGACCTTGCAAGAGCTCTGACTTCCTGTGTTGGGTTGTAGGAACTCAGTTTTAATCTCCTTTCCAATAGCAAGGTGGAAGCATTATTCCTTTTAAAAGGAGGAGACTGTACATAGTGAAACCCTTTTTTGCAGAGATTATCAAGTGTGTTTGGACCACCTGTGGCAGTCAGTCGGAATGAAGTAGAATGTTCTTTATCCCCGAGGCTCACAAAGAGCATCAGTTATAAGCCGACACCTTGAATAGTGTGTATTAGAACACAGAAACACTAAATTAGTAATAATAATTTCAATAAAGTATTCATGTGTATAAATAACCATTGACGGAGCACTTTTTCTTCCTGAGGTACTCCAAAGTAACGCAGAGATCTTTGGAATAATCCTCTTGGTACCACACCAAGAGCTCTTGTCCTGGTTTAATGGATTGACAACAGCGGTAGAGAATCCCTCCTCGATACTGAAACGCCACCAGATTCTGCTCTTCTTCATCACGAGCACAATTTACATACCTGAGAGAGTGAGTCCAACAAAGGAAACAAAGACAAATGAGAAGTAGAGAGGCATGTGAAGTGATTCCAGGAGATCTATTTGACTTGACAAATAAAGGTTAAGAATATCACTGAATCTAAACAAAGAGGCAGATGTCTACACACTTCTGCAGTATGTTCCTTACCTCATCCAGTTAGCATGCTTCTCGTTTCTGGCGTCTATGTATTCTTCACATTGTCTGCCCTTGCTTATCTACAAAACAAGTTAGCAAATAGTTACTATGGGATTTAATATGACTACAATAATAAGCATCTTCTTGTTTAATATCCAGTGTAGCTTTAGTGCTCTTGTAAGTGCTTAGTGTTTACAGACAGCCAGGGGAAGCTCATTCTACCACCTCGAGGCCAGGACAGAGAAGAGTCTCGATGCAGGTTCAAATCTAATGCATCACCTACAGGAAGCCATTGAGGGGAACTTCAGGACACTGAACAGAATTCTTGCAGTTGTATTCAGGATCAGTTGCAGGAGTCGGACGGTACAGTTGAGGAAGACCTTCAGCGAGCGAGTTTCAGGAATCCAATCTTGGTATGACTAGCACCTGAACAAGCACCTGAGTGGCCACCGTGGAGGGAAACCAAGTCAGGTGATCAATGTGAGCAGAAAATAATAGCTGGTTGTTTAGAACTACCACAAGGTCCTGTGTGTTTGCGAGCGATCCAGGTTTCTCCAAGGAGGACAATTTAAATGTAAGAACATTTCGATTAAATCTGTAACAGTGATATCATATGCAAACTGGGTTTACTGAAAAGGAAGAAGAGATCAGACGAATCATAATTTTACCATTTATAAGCAATTTAAAATATTTTTTTTTTCAAGAAACTAACTCACCACCCAAGAGTAGGCACTGTTCATGGCTTCCTCTCGGTCTACCAGCTCTCCCTGATACGGCCCGAAGTGAGCACCAACCGGAACCGTGTCCCCCTTATTGAACACTCCCAGGCCCGAGTCAGGAATACTGGACTTCCGAAGTTCTAGACCAGCTGGAAGGGTTTGTCTGGCTCGATCGGATACCCCCATGGGAACAGGGGTGTCAGGGACGAAGAGCACCGCACCGTGAACCTCACACTCCTTCATGAAGGAGGATTTACAAACCTCACAGTCTGGAATGGAAGAGATGCATAAGTGTCGCAAGGAAAGAAATTATGCTGAGGTAATATTAACAAATAATACCCTGATCCTAACTCCTCACTGCAGGAGGTGGTAGTAAAAAGGACGAGATAAAAACACGGGTTACTGATTCATTTTAAATCTAATACCAATCCGTTTTCTTTCCATTTCACTTTCCGGAGGAGGACTTCCTCAAACATGAGCGTGACTGCAATGCCAGACCTACCCATCTACCTCGTTCTGGGGTTTAAACTGCTAAAAGGCTAAGTATAATCAGCACCGAGTGTGTTCTGCACCGTCGTCTTACAGAGGTAGCCTTCATCTTTAATATCTTTAATGTCGTTAGCATTTGATCCATCGCAGAGGCTGCTTCCATTACTGTAGTTGTCCAGCTGCATTTTATTTTTCTTCAAGTACACACACACACACACA
>JANDJT010000032.1:426676-437162 GCA_024331685.1 Stegophilus panzeri | reverse complement strand
GTAACCAGGAAATTCATTACAGTTTCTACATGAAGTCTGTTTTGTTGAACTTCTCCACTGTTCACTGATGGAGACTCAAGTGCAGAACTGTTTGTGGTAATTTCAGTCCAAAAGCTATCATAGCATAACTGTTCATATGAATTGAGGTCCAAAGCCATCTTTATGGTGTTTAAGTGGAACCATCCTCAGTAATCTCAGTGATTTTTAGACTGCACCATGTGGGACATCCTCAGCAGCAGCATGTTACTTCTGATGAGAAGTCCAACCAGAAGTAGGACATGAGGCAGGTCAGAATAACCCTTGCTCTCTTGAATGAAGGGATAGAATGCATTAACCTTTATGTACTCTGTGTGGAATTACTCTCAAACTCTCACCCTCTGTGATGACACAAGGAAGTACCAGGGAGAAATAAAAAACCCAGCAGGACCAGAAATAAAGGAATGAATTCAGAGTAAACACACCCAGCCTGGTTAGGCCGGTTAAACTGGAAAAACTTACTGTATTGTAATTTAGCTTCATTGTATCTTTATAATTTGTGTTCAATTAAGTATTTAACATGCTAAGTGCTAGTTAGGGCATTTCACACTGAGCACAATTAAGCGACATGAATGTTTGACGCAATGATGCTCTTGAACTGAAACAATAGATTCCTATGGAGCTGTTCACACTGGGTGCGATCATTCACGGCGTGACAAAGCAACATTTTTTTTGTCCAGTGTGCCGATTTTTTCCCCCGTCACTCTGTGATAAAATGGGCCGTCCAATTAGATTTAAGCTGTAGACCACGTGCCGAGAGACGCTGCTGTTGCACAAAAGGGCGAGATAGGTGACGCTATAGCACAGAAAGCTGTTTTGAAAACCAGTGTAACCTAGTGATGGGAAGTTCGGATCATTTTACTGACTCACCAAAATGAATTAATATTTTTTGGAGTCATTTCGTTCATTTCGTTCATTTTAGCAGAAAATGATTAAAATGTTACATGTTAAATTCCCCAACACATCTAGTATTTGATCACAACGTTGATCACATGTGGAATAAAAAATAAACTATAGGCTAATGTAGCCAAGGCTGAGAAACAGAGAGAGAAACATAAGAAACAGAACTGATTAATTAATAGCTTAGCTGGGTCTTCAGGCTATGCAGTCTGTTAGTTCACCTCACCTCCCGATCCGAGTTGTTCTTTCTTTTGTCACGTCACATTTGTCATGTCTGTTCCCTGGAAACAGAAATGATTAGTTCACCTCTCGAGTCTTCGGGTTCGAGTCGTTCACCATAGGTTGAATGCAGTGGGGCTGTGACGTGATGAACGAACGATTCGAACCCGAAGACTCGAGACGTGAATTAATCACTTACGTTTCCGGTACAGAACTTATGGGGACGTTGCAGTGCATGAGCGGTCAAAAATGAACGAATCACTCTCTGAGACAACTCGTTGTTCTCGAGTCATATTAAAAATTCATTCAAAATGAATGAATCGTTCATGAACAACACATCACTAGTGTAAACACTGAAGAAGAGTATTCCGGAGTTGCGAGTTTTCTTCAGATGGCCTCGAATAACTGCACAGGATACAGGATGCTTTTATGGAATCAGCAGCTGTGGAGCAGACTTGTAAACGCTGCTGAAACGACGGCTGAGGATGCCGAAGCAGTTTTCTGAGTTTTCCTATTTAAAAAAACCCCCAAAAACTGTCTGCGTCCCTTTCTGACTAGAATCCACATAAAATAAGAAAAGTTAGTGTAACAAACTTCACAACAGGCAAAGAGGAGGCGGGAACCAGCTGAACATAAACAAAGTTTAATAATCAACATAAAAAAAGCTGCACATGGCAGAACAACCCAATTACAACCATTAAAACAAATAAAATAACTATAACATTCAGCAATTTTCTCTGTTCCCATATCCACACTTATGACCACAATGACTGCGCAACATCTAGAAAGGTGAGCAAATCAACGGCTTATATCTGTCAAATAACAACATTTTAAAAATCATCGACCATTCATTATGTAATTAATATTTAAATTTACAGTAAAATAACAAATCACGAATAAAAAAATTACGGATTTTAACGCTTTCATACACCGAAATGTAGAATAACTTTCTGTGCCCCTCCATCTACATTTACATTTATTCATTTAGCAAACGCTTTCATCCAAAGCGACTTACAAATGAGGAAATACAAGCAAACTGATATATCAAGCAGAGAACAATACAAGTAGTGCTACCATACAAGATTTATAATTGAGTTCTAGAGAAACTGGACAAACAGTGAAACTGCAGGTAACGTTTTGAAGACAGATTTATAAGTGGACTAATCAGTTATAAATGTGTTAATACTTTGTTGACTTTTAGATAACGCATGTCTGTTAAAATAAACATAGGTATAATTTCATAATATGTAGCTGCTGGAACAATACAGTTACAGATACAGTGAATATAAAAGTGTTGGTTTCTATATAAATGTAAAGGTTGAAAATGATCTGATGTGATTTGATTTACATTGGTTTCACTTTTTCCATCACTGAGGTGTGTAAACTTTTTATATCCACTTTACACAACAATAGTTATGAGAATCATTAAAAAATCAGTACACCTCAGTGTCCTATATGCAGTAAATTAAGGAAAACTGTTGTCTTGTTAAATGAATTAGCAGGGACTGTGATGCTAGTATATATAGCTAGAATTTGATCTTGAAGCTGAAGAGCATGAATGTGTTGCAGAGTGCAGTATTTTCATATGTGGATGTGGCTTAAGCTTTCTCATCAGGGTAAGCTGGACTGTGGCTGCTCTTCCATCACATACAGATGTTTTATGTCATGGGTTGTCAGAAAGCACAGAAAAGTGCCAGAATGGATGTATTACCATATTTCTAAACTTTTAACAGCATCTGACTGGCTATAAGTTTTCCAATTATCAGGAATCTCCCCTTTACCATAAAACCCTTTGTTATGGTGCTTTTCAAGATTTTCCTGAAATTCACAAACAAACCATTTCCAGTAAGCCAGCTCAGACAAATCAGTGGAGATGTTCCATTTCTCATACTTCCCACCTGCTTTCCTATACTTTTTAAAACGAAAACTAGCCCTAGACTCACTTGATGGGTAAAATGACTTGTCACTTGCCACAGCTGTTGTGCAAAAGTTGATGAAGAATTCGTTTGTCCTCTTATAATACATTCCATTCATTCCAGATGTGCGATGGAAATCAGCATGGTGATCTCCAGGATGGTCATTTTGGCTGTTGGTACAGACGGCTCCACAGAAAGGACACTGCTCCCAGCAGCACCCACAGAAGTGTTTGATTAGAGTATCATCAGGTCTTTCTCTGAACTTCTCCATGGAGAAGTCTGAAATCTTACTGAGGCTTTTCTTTAACTCTTCAACAGCAGCTGAGAGTTCTTTCTCTATAGCTTTCACAAGCACGTCATATTCAATACAATCCTTACACTCTTCGTCACACAAATAAACTCTGGTATCTCCTAACTCATCTGCAAGGCTGTTGGAAAAATACTCCAGCCACTGATTTGCATCCCCACGGACTTCTTTCACTTTATCTGTTGCCATTTTTGCAGCACTTATGACTCTTCTCTGTTTGTGGTCAATGTGTACTTTAATGGAAGAAACCGCTTCAGGGTTTTCAGCTGTCATGAACTCTTTAACCTTGGCCTTGATGAAATCTTCAAAGTGAGCCCTAGGCTGGTTCATGTATGTTAAGTATCTTTTAAACTTCTCATCCTTATTGCCTTTCTGCTCTGCCAAAGACTTCAGAATGTGTTTTTCCAGATCAGCTCTGTTCCCATTAAATGGTGGCTTCCCTCTCAGCTGTCCACACACAAATGGAGAGATCATGTTGTAGACATTCTGCAGAATCGCTTCTTTCAGTTTACTGCAAACCTGGTCTCCAAGTATAGCTGCTGATGTTGCTCCCTCCCAGTATTTCTGAAAGATGTTAAAGTACTCATCCCTTTTCTTTTCAAAATAAATAAGTGGATCATTTGCTTCTTTGAATTTCCTGTGAAGCTCTGAGATGCATTGTTCTGACTGGTGACACACATAAAGTGAGAGATCTACATAGAAGTCTTGGTTAAAGACAGAGTCAGCTTCAGATAAGTTTAGATCTTTCTTTAATTGTGCTTCAAATTCAAGCAGCTGGTTTTTGACATCATGTGCAATGGATTGAATGTAATGTGAATTGTAACCCTGTGATGAGAATGGAAATGACTCCACCTTTTTTTTGGTTTGTTTATTGACCTTAATAATTAGATCACGTATTGATTTGTTTATCTCTAGTGTAAGAGAACTTTCAGACCAAAATAAAAATAAATTCTTTTTCAACATGTTCTTGTTAGTTGAAACATATCTACTGTAATCACTGACTTCTCCAATACTTTCATACTCTGAATAACGCTTTCGATTTGGAACCAAGTCATGTTTGTAGACCTCTCCCAGAACTTCAGTGATGTCATTTGAGATGTTAAGATCTTTGATTTCTGGAGCTTGTTCAGATAATTCAGAGACCCATGTTCCCCACATTGAATCAAATACCTCACTTGCATGTGTTTTGTTGTTAACATTTCCTTTAAGTTTTAAAGCAAGTTCTTTACTCTTTTCAAAGAGTATCTTCTCATAGTTCACACGTTGCTTATCAAGGTTTTGTGTAATGCTTTTCTGCTGAATGCTGTCATCCACTTTTCTCTTTGCTTCCTCTATTAGATCATCATGGAGGTGCTGGATTTGTGTCTCAAATTTACATTTCCACTGAATCAGCGTTTCCTTTTCATTGTGTTCTTCAAAATAATGGTTAAATTCCTTTTGGACATTCTTTAGGGTTACTGCCATCTCTTCTTTGAGATCTTCCCTCTGAACTGTTTGTATGATTCCACTGGCTGCTCTGTTAAGCATTTTATCTTCTACAGTCATCATGGCACTCCTCAGACTCCAGGTCCATTTCCCATACTCCTGCTCCAGTTTCCTGTACACTGATATCTCTTGTGCATTCTTAAAACTAAACACAAAATTTTCATCCAGTAGAGCATTCCATAGGTCTCTCATTCGATTTTGAAACTGTGATAATTTCAGGTTATTTGTAGTTGCTGCATGAGAGAGAATATCTCTCTTTAATTCCTGAATGTTCTCGCTGTAGCATGGGTTTGTTGGTGCCATTGGTGGAGAACCCTCCCAGAGCTGTGCAAAATACTTCACATCATGCTCTACATCAAATGCAATGACATCAGTGAAATTTTCCACATAGAAGTCTTCATCTTTAGCTGCTAGTTTAGTCATTTTATCCAGTGTTTCCTGTAAATGTCTCCTTCCATCCATGATTTTCACTTTAGCTGCAATATCAGAAACATTCTGATGCACAAACATGCAGCTGGGGTTCAGACTGACTTTCTTCATCCTCAGGAATGCATGAACAACTATCTGAAGTATTTCCTGCATCTCAGTAGGGTTCTCTCCATAGATGTTAATTAAAGTCATATTTCCTAATCCTACCACAAATGTGGAAAGTTCATTATCATGATGGATTTTGTTTCCAGACAGCTCTGAAGATCGGAGACCTTCAGTATCAACAACCAAAATGTAGTCAAACTTCAGGTCTTCCTTCATGTCCTCAGAAACTCTAACCAGCTGCATAAAGGCTCCTCTGCTGCATCTACCTGCACTGACTGCAAACTGGAGCCCAAACATGGCATTCAGCATGGTGGATTTCCCAGAGCTCTGAATTCCCAAAACTGACAGCACAAAAACTCTCTGGTCTCCCAGTATCATGATTACTTCATCCAAAACAGCTGAAACCCAGGTTAGAGGAACATAAGCTGTATCACCATCCATCAGCTCCATCGGGTGCCCAGATATCATGAGTTCAGCTGCAAGTTTAGGCAGGTAAGACCACTTTCCATCTTCTCTCCCTGTATTGCTCTTCTCCTCAGAGACTGAGGCTTCATAGATCTGGCCCATCTCTCTCATCATGTGCTCCAAGCCAAAGCTGACAGCATTCAGTTCTTTTGATATTTTTTCTAAGTTTGATTGCTCAGTCTTCAATTTGTCCAGATTTGTTTGTCCTTCAGCTCTGTCATGGTTTTTTTTCAAGGCCAACACATTTGTCCATTTTTGGTGATATTCTTTTTGGATGGCAGAGAGTTTCTCTGAAGTGAACTCATCCAGGTAAATTCCAGTCCATCTGAGGAAATACTTTCTCTCACTGTCTGACAGAGAGTTTAAACATCCAACAAATAACCCCATGAGCTCACTGAAGCCATGTTCCTTCTGTTTCAATCTTATTTCCTTCATTTCAGTTTGCTTTTTGCTGAGCTCTGTTTCTATGTTGTTACTTTGAAGTCCCCGTAAGTGTTTTCTCTTTTGGCACCAGTCATGCCACAGTTTTCCCTGGCAGGGCAGGTATTTCTCTTTTACTATCAGTGGATCTTTTCCAACTAGAAAACCCATTACATTTTGTGCAGCTTCCTTTCCTCTCTCACAGGCCTCATTGTGCTCATCCACACCGACCTTTGAAATGCTGGTCATTTTGTTGAGGTTGAAGGTCATATGTTTTTGTGAGAGACACTTCTTGATCACATCTCTGAGCAGAACAGACACCTCAGACTGATTTATACCCTTCAGTCCCACTCTGTATTTTCTTTTTCCAATCTCACACACAACATCTTCATTATCATCCTCTTCATCATTAAGAACAACAATAAGAGGAGTTAGGGAGTTGCAAAGCCCCTCTACAATTATCATATTATTATCATTCTCATCAATCTTAGGCAAAAGTAAAACATTTACAGAGGCCATGGTAGTAAGTATCTCTCTCTGAGTTACATTTGAGCTGGAATCACCATGAAGATTACAGAACGCAACACATTCAGTGAAATAATCAGAGCTTTTCCCAGATGGACAGTACCAAGCGATCTCCACCACTCCATCCATCAGTAGACGATTTCTGCTGCTGCCTGGACAGTTTCTGTGGAAAAATGTGTTGTTCTTCTCATTAATCAGGTTGTTGATCAGCTGAGACTTGGATGAGGAAACAGACCCAAGCCTGAAGAATGCCACCATTGGAGTTTCTACTTTGTAAACAGGCAGGGTCTTGCTGATGATTGTTCCTGAATCATCAGTCAAGTTCCAGCTCTTGTTGATTTGACGCATTGTCCAGAGAGGAAATTCAATTTTCCCGCTAAAGGGATTGGGTACCAGCAGAGGGATCGCATACTGACACTGTGCCAGTTTAGTCACCATGATTTGTCGAAGAAAATCATCTGCACAAAGGAACACCGCCATCTGAACATCCATTGGGTGAATCTGGTCCTGTTTTCTTTCACTGTTTACATTACATTTTTTAAAAAGAGCAGCAAAAGCATTTTCTCTGGGCGGATACTTTTGTATGTTAGTTTCATTTTTGATAGAGATGTGTTTTGCTCTGTAATCTCCTGTCAAAAGCCGTTGCATGAAAGCATTTACCAGTTCATTCTCTCTACTGGGCTCCTTGTACAGTAAAGTGGATTTGGATATTTCAAGAAAGTGTGTGCTGGTGAGTTTGTCTTCATATTTGTTCTCAAGGCCAAGTCTACACAACAACTTTTCTACTGAGGTTAATTCTCCCTCCTGAAAAAACATACAAAATAAAGCAAAATATCACCATCATGTAAAATAATATACTGGATGTTCTTTTTCTCCACATGCTATATATTCTTATAGTAACATATTTTTAAAGAAAAAATCATTAAATATACATAACCTGAGTACGAACTCGTCTCTGTGTTTCAGTGTCGCTTTCCATCTGGTTCTGTTGGGTTTAGACCAGTTAATGTCTTGGTCTCAGCATATAGTTTTGGACAGACTGCTTTCCAGCATGCTGAGAGTAATAATAATCTTTTGGTACCACTAGTCAGCGCTCAGCTTGCATTCCCAACTGTCAGAGTAAAAAAGAACGAAGAAGGTCACTTGTAATGTACATTATCCCAAATGAACAGATAATTCTTTCTAAACAAATTCAAAAGCAGATATGAATAGGAAGTGGACTATTTTTCTGTGCAAAAGTAAATTGGGCAGTGAAATGATCAGGGCACGGCATCCCATCACATTGACATCCCTATACTGCACTAACCTGTCTTGTTAAAGAAGGTCCCTATAATTGTATTACCACCTTTCACCACACTGGCCACGGCCCTGCTTAGAGCCCAAAATTAGTTTTTGGGCTCACTGTAAATTAATACTGTAAAATTTGTAATCATTTATTTGCAGCAGAGTTTCCAGTGGAATAAATTTAAAACAAATAGCTATAGCATCTTCATCTGTAGTATATTTAGTGTAATTGCTGTACTTTTTACTGAGTACCGCTGTATGTTTGTGTAATATACTGTCAATTACTGTCAAAACAGTCAGGTCCATAAGTATTTGGACAACGGCACAATTTATATAATGTTGCCTCTGTACACCGCTCCGGTGGATTTGAAATGAAGAAATCAAGATGTGATTGAAGTGTCGACTATCAGCTTTAATTCAAGGGGTTTGACAAAAATATTGCATTAACTGTTTAAGAATTACAGCCATTAATTTACAGTCTCTCCATTTTCATGGCTCAAAAGTAATTGGACAAACTAACATAATCATAACTATTAGGATTATTTTTAATACTTGGATGTTAATCCTCTGCAGAGTCTTTCCTGAAATGGACATCACCAAATGCTGAGTGTCCTCCCTTGAGATGCTTTGCCAGGCCTTTACTGCAGCTGTGTTTGGTTGCTGCTGGTTTGTGGGTCTTTCTGCCTTCAGTTTTGTCTTCAATAAGTGAAAAGCAGCTTAATTGGCTTGGGGTCAGTTGACTGATTTGGACATTTAAGAACATTTAATTTATTTTCCTTAAGAACCTCTTGGGTTGCTTTCACTGTATGTTTTGGGTCGTTATCCATCTGTACTGTGAAGCGCTGTCCTATCAGTTTTGCTGCATTTGACTGAATCTGAGAAGAAAGTATAGATCTATACACTTCAGAATTCATCCTGCTCCTTCTATCAGCAGTCACATCTTCAATAAACACCAGTGACCCAGTTCCACTTACAGCCATACATGCCAATGCCATAACACTTCCTCCACCATGTCTGACAGGTGATGTGGTATGCTTTGGAACATGAACCCTTCCTTTTCTTCTCCTCCCATTGCATCAGAGCTCGGCAGGCTTGTTTCTTTTCTTCTTTTTTTGTTTTATTAGCAAAGTCTAATCTGGCCTTTCTGTTCTTGAGTGTTACCAATGGTTTGCATCTTGAGGTAAACCGTCTCTATTTACATTCATGAAGGCGTTTCTTGGTTGTAGACTTTGACAATGATACATCTACCTCCTCCAGAATGTTCTTGTTTTGGCTAGATGTTGTAAAGGGTTTATTTTTCAACAAGGAAACAATTCTCTGATCATCCACTTTAGTTGTCTTCCAGGCCTTTTGGTGTTGCTGAGCTCACCAGTGCATTCCTTCTTTTTAAGAATGTACCAAATTGTTGATTTGGCCTCTCCTAAAGTTTCTGCTGTCTCTCTGATAGGTCTGTTTTGTTTCTTCAGCCTAATGATGACCTCCTTCACTTACATCAACAACTCTTTGGATCAGACCTTTTATCTCTTTATATTAGGACTGTCGGTTAAACATGTTAATTTAGCGCGATTAATAAAGGAAAAAAAATAACGGGTTAAAATGATTAATGCATTTAACACACCCTGCCCCGCCCCAGACCTGTACGTCATCTTACATTGCATGCATTTGCTTACTGACGGTTGCATGCCTCAAGGCAATGATCAAACTCTACTTGGCCCTCTGAAAGGAGATTTAAATTTCACAATGCATCCAGATGGAAACACTGATAAGACCTTTTGCACTATATACAATAACAAATTTGCATACCATCAAAGCACTACTTAACACTTAAGTGCATGTTTTAGCGAGCTCTACTGTTACCACAACCTAGGCTTCCACAGTCAACATGCTCTGCCAAAACACACTGACTGAGAGTAAGCAGAATTAGTAAGTCTACATCAGAAAAACCAAGGCTATGTCCGAATATCCCTACTACCCTTCTACACAGTAAGTGAAAAATTCTCAGTATTCATAAAACCTACTGCTTCCGCCTCGATTCTAGACACTGTGGATTCTGCATTATCCCATAATGTAACAGGACTGGAACAGAAGAGTTGTCAGAATCCACGCCTCATAATATGTCCATGCCATGCAAGGCATTAGCCTGCCATTGGGAGCAACTTTGGGTTCAGTGTTTCATCCAAGGACACTTCGGCATGTGGGCTGTGGATCAAACTGCCAACCCTGTGATTAGTGGACAACAGCCACCCTGATCACAAGAAAGAATAAATAAAAAATAGATTAAAAATTTTAATAGATTGACAGCCATTTATATATATTGGAAAGGAAACTCTCAATTGGTTTCAGAGAAAAAAATCAAGGTGTTAGAATGGCCCAGTCAATCACCTGACTCGAATCC
>JANDJT010000032.1:381597-402050 GCA_024331685.1 Stegophilus panzeri | reverse complement strand
AAATACATACAATGGACTATCAATCAGCAGATTATCATTTACAGGGAAGAGACAAAGAAACAAACACTAGAACACTGTAGAAAACAACACTGAAATAATTAAATGGATCATTTAGAATATATGTTTACATTTCAGTGTTGTCAAAAAAATAGCCACGACATAATAAATACACTTATATAGTATTTGGTGTGTATTCTGTATTCTGAATCTGGTGAAAGGACAGCTTGTTTGTGTGTGTAGTGAGCATTTTACTTCAGGTCACTTATACACACTCTCACTAAAATGGTGGGTGCTGGCATGTTCATCTGTAAGACAGTTTTGTACTTGAGCGCCATCAAGTCGTACATTTATGTAACTTCAGCAGCTCCGGGCGCGTGAAATAAAGTGAGAATCTCATTGGACGGCCAAAATGATCCCCGCAATGTTAAAAAAATTTTACGTTTTGACGTCACACGTTTTACTCCTGGGTGTGAACACTCCCATTGACAGCCATTGAAGCATTAAACGGACCGTTTCTTAATGTTCCAGCCACGTCGATTGTGATTCCCATATTCTTCATGAAGACGTTATAGCTTATAGTACGTTGCTGGAATCCAGCAAGTACGTCCCAATGACTATGGTTGGGAATCTGATCATTTAATCCTTTCAATCACAACTCAAGAATAGCTGAGCGGCTGCTTACCTGTCTCCCGTGACAATTCTTCACCCTCAACTCCACCGTCATTTCTAATATATCTCTCTCACCTTTAGTCAGGGTTGGATATGCGATTCTTGAGCCATTTCTTTAGGACAGCAAGTGAATTTGTTTACTGTAAAACCCATATAGGACTGACTTTCATTCTGTGCTTAAAATTAAAATGTTTTTAATGGAAATTGTATTGGTTTTGAAGGAAGCAATTAAAACAATGCAATTGTCTCTTTTCTGTGGAATTTCTATTCGACCCATCATCTCAAAATGTACTAAGACATACCTGTGCCTCAAGTAACATCAAAAAACAGACAAGTATTGTGACATTGTATTATCAGATTAACCACAAAAACACTTCATATTCAACACTCTAAAAAGTGTATATTGTTTAAAATGAGAACTTTAAGGATTTTGCTTTAAAGAAGTATTTGTTGCAGTCGCCAAATCGACAAATACCTTTCATTTCCCGAAAGTGTGTACGTGCTTTAGCCAGTTCGCAAAAACGTGCGAACGTCTTTAAGATGTAAATACTTCTTCTCAGTGATAAACAGGTCTCAAACAGAAAGTTGTGAAGTGTCACCTTGTGTACTGGAGTATTTCTGCTTTTCAATAAACGCCATCTACTGTCAGGGAGTGAATATACACTTTCATTCAGCACGACGCCCACGTTTAAAAACGTCCCCGTGTGAACAGGCCCTAAGAGTCTCAGGGTGATGTCTTGATGTCAAAAAATAGACTTTATTATTTAAACAACAAAGCTGTGCTGGGCTGTAGAGCAACTCCCTTGTTTATCCTCAATACATGTTTTTATACAATTCTAAATCACTGATCTCATCAGGTGGGGTTTTTTCCTCTTTTTTATTTATTGGTAAATGGTCTGCTTATATACTACTTATAGCACTTTTATATACTTTTATACACTTTTTTTATATACACTTATATAGCATTTTTTTTTAACCTTAGTGGTTCTACAAAGCGCTTTACACTGGTTCTCATTCACCCATTCACACACACAGGAATCGAACCGCTAACCCTGCGATTAGTGGACAACCCGCACTATCACCTGAGCCACAGCCGCCCGCAAATTATTCAGAGCTTGGACATGCACCATCATTAATTCTAAGACTTGGGCCTCCCTCCTTACTTTGTTTTTAATAGTGGTGTGGTACAGCCAGCTCTCTTAAAAACAAAAAAAATTACATTCCAAAAAGTTTACAAACGTTCCCAGTATGCACACGTACCAGTTTACTGATTAACATGGAGGGTAACGGAGGTTAGGACGGATTAAAGTGCAGATAAGAGCTTTTATTAAAGAGAGGCAGGCAGACAAATCCAAATCATGAGACAATAGTATGGTCAAAAAACAGGCAATGGGTCAGGCGATCTGCAAACTAGGCAAAACAGGAATCAAGAACGAGGGCGAGAACAAGAGCAAAACAATAACACATGAACCGAGAAACAAACGCTTGGTATACGGAAAACTCATGTAATACTTCAAAGTGCAAAGAGACATGAGGGGTTTAAATAACAAGGATGAAACACAAGACAGTTGAGAACAATGATGACCCATATGGGGAAACAACTAATGACAATACAGTGGCGGAGACAGGACATAAACCATAATAAATGCACGTGTCGAAAGTAAACAGAGTCAGTGTCACTGAAAACCCAAAAGCGTGCATCGAGCTCACGCTACAGCGCAAGCTCAAGGGGAAATTGTGACCGACCCCCCCCACAAAAGAACACAGTCCCCTCCCTTGGCGGTCCTGGCCCTAAGGTCCTCGGCATAGTGCGTCTTCAGCTGAGCAGGAAGGCAGAGCGGCGTCCTCAGCGGGGCAGGGAGGCAGAGCGGCATTCTCCCTCAACTCTTCAGGCTAAACTCGGTTGGCTGTGTCACCAGACTTAGGTGTACGCTGAGCTTGGTTGGCCATGTCGTCAGTCTCAAGCGCGTGGGAGATCACCTCATCGACCTCTAGCTGGCCGCCCTTTCGACCTCGGACAGGAACTTGGCTTGGGAGGCCGTCTCTTCGACCTTGGACTGGAACTTGGCTTTATGTTGGAGTTATGGAGATGAGACAACCTCTTGGGACTTGTGCTGGGGCTCTGTGGAGAAGGTAGCCACGTTGACCTCTGACTGAGGCTCTGGAGCTTAGACTACCTCGTGGGTCTCAGGTTGGAGCACTGGAGATGAGGTCGCCACGTTGACCTCCCACTGGGGCTCTGGAGCTGAGACCACCTCGTGGGTCTCGTGCTGGAGCTCTACAGGTGAGACCACCTCGTGGGTCTCGTGCTGGAGCTCTACAGGTGAGACCACCTCGTGGGTCTCGTGCTGGAGCTCTACAGGTGAGACCACCTCGTGGGTCTCAGGTTGGAGCTTTGGAGATGGTCACCATGTTGACCTTCAGCTGGAGCTCTGTGGGTGAGACCGCCTCGTGGGTCTTGGGTTGGAGCTCTGGAGATGAGGTTGCCACGTTGACCTCCCTTTGGAGCTCTGCGGGTGAGACCGCCTCGTGGGTTCAGGTTGGAACTCTGGTGTGGGGGCTACTCGCTTTGCCTGCATATAATAGGTGGTGAATGGCAGGGCAGGTTTATCTGCCAGGCTGACATACCCCCCAACCCCCCCCACCCAAAAGATGATCCAGGTCAGTCTTAGATTCTGGATTCCCAATCTTCGTCACAAATATTCCCACAAACTGGGTTGCATTCCCAAGTTCCCTGGCTCCCTTGGCCACTAGGAGCCACACCCACTGGCGAGCAGGTTCAAAGAACCGGGACCACATGAACTTGAGCCACTGCTTCTCCGCCAGGTTGGGGTCTGCTAAGCTAGAAAATTATTAAATTTTATTAAAGAGAGGCAGGCAGACAAATCCAAATCATGAGACAATAGCGTGGTCAAAAAACAGGCAATGAGTCAGGCGATTAGCAAACAGGCACAAACTAGGCAAAACAGGAATTGAGAACGAGGGCGAGAACAAGATCCAAACAGTAACACATGAATTTAGAAACAAACCCTTGGTATATAGAAAACTCATGTAATACTTCGCAAGGTGCAAAGAGACACAAGGGGTTTAAATGACAAAGGTGAAACACAAGACAGCTGAGAGCAATGATGGCACACGTATGGGAAACCACCAGTGATAAAACAGGGGTGGAGACAGGACATAAACCATAACAAATGCACGTGTCGAAAGTAAACAAAGTCAGTGTCACTGAAAACCCAAAAGCTTGAGCTCGCGCTTCAAGCTTGTGCTTCGGGTTTCCAAGCATGCTGCATGCTACAGCGCTAGCTTTTGGGGAAATCGTGACAGTTATACTCTTTAAGCATACATTTTAGTGGATTAACTCAATTCATTGATTATAACTTGTTGATACTCTTTCACACCTTTATACTTTCGTTATACATGAGTGTACTACACTTCGATTGATTAAAATATTCCATACTACGTGTGGGCGAAAATGGGGTCTTACTAGGGTTTTATTCATAAGACTTTCTTCGGGTGAAACAGATTTATGCACATTCAAAAGTAATGTTTATAGTTTCATAGTCTACATTTGTGTGAATTACTATCATTAAAATGTTTGGCATCAGTGTTTCAGATACATCTATAAGACAAATGTATTACAACTCTAGGATTATAGACTCAGGTTTCCGAATAATCCATGACAGTGTGGGATGTTACGACAACATTTTCACTCTGTTGAGCAGAAGTTTGTAATCTGTTCTCTGAGCGCTCCAGAGCCAGAGTGCCGTAAACTTCCTGCCACTTTTGGGTAATATCCATATTTTCAGGTCTTTTCTCTTCATAAAGATGAGTCAGAAAAGAGTGCTGCTTAATGGGTGCCATTTATTCCAGTCCATTTTACTTCCACAGACAAATACAAAAAGAATAATGTGTGAGCCAGCATATTAAAAAAATCCAATTCCCTGTGCCCTCCACTGCCCCCATACACACAGCCCTAACCCCCACCAGAATTACACTATCATGTATGGATATCATTATACAGTTCCTCCAGTTAATGCAAATTAACACAAAATCAAGCAAACTCTGCAATATTTGGTGGAGCTAGCAATTAAAAAAAAAAATTACAGCAGATTTGGGCCAAAATCCATCATGTGATGTCATCACAACATGCATTAAGTCAAAGCCCTCTTTGATTCACGTGCGTCGAACATAAGTAAAGCTAAAAGGTCTCATTTACCAACAAACGTCTGTGCAAAACAATTTAACCAGTATTCCTGTTATCCACAAGAGAAGCACAAAAAACTCAGGATGAAATGCAAATTTTGAAAAAAGCGTCAGCAAATTCTTATTACATCACACAAGCCTAGCGACCACCTTACAGGTCTCCAGGGAAGCGGTGTTACTGGAATTTTAAGAAGCATGCATGTGGCATGAGCTATAACTTCACACCTGAATGATAATCAGATTATTTTTTATTATAATAGAGCTGTAATCCATTGTAATTCCATAAATGCACGGGGACAAAATCTAAAATAATTTAAGCATCTTGAATAATTTTGTGTTTTCCAGATGTACCACTGCTCAGATTGTGGGGAGAGTTTTACAAAACGTCATCATCTCAAAGATCACAAGCAGATCCACACAGGAGAGAAGCTGCATGAGTGCTCGCAGTGTGGAAAGAGTTTTACTCGCCGGAGTACTCTCCAACAACACGAGCGGATCCACACAGGAGAGAAGCTGCATGAGTGCTCGCAGTGTGGGAAGAGTTTTACTTGCCATAGTGATCTCCAACGACACAAGCTCATTCACACAGGAGAGAAGCCGTATCACTGTGGACAGTGTGAGAAGAGCTTTACGTTTCAGAGTGATCTCAAAAGACACCTGCGTATTCACACAGGAGAGAAGCCGTATCATTGCTCGCAGTGTGGGAAGAGTTTTACTTTTCAGAGTGTTCTCCAACAACATGAGCGCATTCATACAGGAGAGAAGCCGTATCATTGTGGACAGTGTGGGAAGAGTTTTACTTTTCAGAGTGATCGCCAACGTCATGAGCGCATCCACTCGGGAGAGAAGCCGTATCACTGTGGACAGTGTGGGAAGAGTTTTACTTGCCGGCGTAATCTCAAAGTACATGAGCAAATTCACACAGGAGAGAAGCCGTATCACTGCTCGCAGTGTGGGAAGAGTTTCACTTGCCGGTATATTCTCCAACAACACCAGCGTATCCACACACGAGAGAAGCCGTATCACTGCTCCCAGTGTGGGAAGAGTTTTAATTGTCAGAGTGCTCTCCAACTACACCAGCGAATCCACACAGGAGAGAAGCCGTATCACTGCTCCCAGTGTGGGAAGAGTTTTACTTGCCAGCGTAATCTCCAAGTACATGAGCGAATTCACACAGGAGAGAAGCCGTATCTCTGCTCCCAGTGTGGGAAGAGTTTTAATTGTCAAAGCTCTCTCCAACGACACCAGCGTATCCACACACGAGAGAAGCCGTATCACTGCTCCCAGTGTGGGAAGAATTGTACTTGCCAGCGTAATCTCCAAATACACGAGCGAATTCACACAGGTGAGAAGCCGTATCACTGCTCCCAGTGTGGGAAGAGTTTTGCTCGTCTGAGTCATCTCCAAGAGCATGAGCGCATCCACACAGGAGAGAAGCCGTATCACTGCTCACATTGTGGGAAGACTTTTGCTCGACAGAGTTCTCTCCAACAACATGACCGCATTCACACAGGAGAGAAGCCGTATCAGTGCTCACATTGTGGGAAGACTTTTGCTCGTCAGAGTTATCTCCAAGAGCATGAGCGCATTCACACAGGAGAGAAGCCGTATCACTGTGGACAGTGTGGTAAAAGTTTTCGTGAACAGAGGGCCCTCCACAGCCACCAGCAGGCTCACACAGGACAGAAGCTGTACATCTGTGGACAATGTGAGCGGAGCTATACTAATTCAAGTTCTTTAAGGACACACAAGTGCTCTAACAGAAAGCTGTCAGATATTGACATGTGAATTTGTCAAATTAAGATACATTTTATTGTTTTAAAAGAGCGGTAAAGAGATTCACGCATAAAACTATGATATATTATTTGTCATGGACTGTAGTATTGTGTTGCCTGGGACATTACTTACTCTCTGGGTTTTAGCAGAATTCATGATTTTATGTTTTCCTGTTTTTCCCTAAACGCTACAGTATCAAGCATGGAATACACATTTAACCAGTGGGAATGCCCACTTTAATCAACCAATCCAGACCTCTGAGTGAGACACATGACTGACATCTCCCTCTAACATAACACTTTTTTCATTTTAAATGATAATTTTCAATATAAGCTAGAATTTCCTTTATAAAATGTCATGTGCGTACTATCGAACTGGACACACCAAGCCAACAGAAGATGGGTGTTTTTACAAGCAATTTGAAGAGATAATTCTTGTCCAAGTTGCTTTGTCTTTGCAGCGTCCATTTAACTATACAGTTGCTATCAAAATTATTCACCCACCATTGCAAATCAGGTATTTGTCAAAATTTACAGACTTTCAGCTGTCTGCAATGAACAAATCAAACACAAGCAATTGAAATAGTTTAAATGGTGATAAAATCGTTGAATGATCTACGACCACAAGGATGTATTCTGCTCTGCCGTTACTCTTTTTTTTTAGGTGCAGAGAACCAACCGAGATCATTTCTAGTGGGGCTGTTATTTCAATACTTTGGATTGGGGTTCTGGTGATTTCTGTTTGGCTAACTTTGTTTCATGCATCAACCCACCCTTGTGATATAATGCATCTCTCCTTTCACCATACGATCAGCACCTAAAAGAGACAGATCTTCATGTAAATGCTTTTATATCACATTCTGGAGACTTTCTGGGATGACAAGTTGGGTTCTATTTCTTAATCTTCATCACAGGATTCCCTTCTCATCCATGTGCAAATGGTGTCATCCTCTCAGGAGCTGCCTGACTGCTTCTGGTTCTTTTAGTTTGGCCTTGTGTCTGAAGTGGAGTTGCTTCTTTTTCAGTTCGAGTACTCTGCTGATGACTGGGTCACACATCTGTGCATTTCTGATGTCCTGAGACATGAGTAGCTGACTGGACATGGGGTTAGGGTCCATTCTCCAGCTCCTCAGGTAAGACATCTATGTTGTAGGTTATCATGGATATCCAGTCAACTTCCCCTTGTTGCTGCGCTTTCAGGACTTCTGAACTTCCGGTTGAAATTCCTGGGCATACTCCCTCTCTGTGACTTCAATGGGGATTGGGCATCGTGACAGGAAGTCTGTGTCTCTGTTTGCTGTTCCAGACCTATACTTCAGGGTAAACAGTAATCTGGCAGTTCAGATACCCATCACTGACCTGCCACGTTGAGCTTTGGCGGTTTCATTATGCATGTCAACGGATTATAGAATTAATAGGTAGTCATGGAAGTGTTCTGTGACAGCCCATTTTAGTGCCAAGAACTCAAACTTCCCAGAGTGCAGCCTGTAAATCTCTTCAGCAAAAGTCAGTGATTTATGACCTGTAGTAACCAAGGAAACCCATGAGTTTCCTTATCTCTTAGACAGTACTCGGTATCACCTCCATTTTCTTTGGGGTAATGCTGTATCTCCGTTCAGAAATGACAGGGCCCATGTAGCAGACCTCCGGTCATGTCGTTTCTTGCAATACCCTTCTCAATTCACCCAGGTTTGTATCGAAATCTTTGCTAAAGACCAGCACATCATCGAGGTAAGGGATGCAAAAGGCCCTCAATTCTCTCAAACATTCCTCCATGTACCTCTGATAAGTAGCAGGTACATTTGAGGGGCTGAAGGGTCACCCACTCGTGGAGCCCCCAGGGTATTATACATGCAGTGCATGGTCGGTTGCTTTCGCCAGGGGCGCCGCTAGGTTTTCTGTGCCCCCTGGCTAATTTGTACTCCAGGCCCCAAGCCCACACCCCCCCCAATTATCTTTGTTTTTACACGTGGCAATAATAAATCATTATTAATAACCATAACAATTATTACATATTCAGTAAGAGACTAAAGAACCATATTTGAACAGGTAAATTAAAATTCAAATAATTAAATTAAGTGAAATCATGCATTTATAACTATATACAAATAACTATACAGTACAAGTAATTAACACCATTTTTTTTTCTCTCTCTCTCATACACACACTATAGAAACTCTGTCTGGATGTCTTTATAAGCTATTGACTTGTAATTTCTTGTTCCCGAAGTACCAAGTACAATGAACTTAATAATGATGATGATGATTATTCACTGAGTGAATAATAAGTTTCACACACCAGCAGTTCCAGAAAGAAATGTGGAAATTAGTTAAGCAGTGACAGCGATTGAATCAGTGAGTTTAACTTGAGAATCAAATCGGTTCAATTAGTGATTAATCATTCTGACTGCTTTTATCAACGGTATTCTCCAATTCACTGAAATGAACCGACTCAAACAAACGATTCACTCGTAAATCGGACATCATTACAACACTTCTCTCAAACTCACTCGGGTCACTTAAAGCAGATTTATATGATTACATTAAATTTTTATTGATTCCTCACAGAAAGCTGTTACAAGGCTTCGGAATGCTTGAATATTTACAACACTGGGCTAGTTTTATTGTCGTTTGGTGCTTTTACATCCTTTTTGAAGCTCAGAGTTCCATTACTATTGCTTGATTGTGTGGAAAAACACAAAATATTGTATTCCAACTTCCAAGGATAAACATCGGGGTGAGTAACTGATAACCGCTTCATACGGGCTAGCTTCAGAATCATAGCACAAAACTGGGAACATAAATAAACTTCTTTTTTTTGAAAAACTGGGTGACTAGCTGTCTTCCCTGTCTTGCTCTTTTTCATGTTTTTCTTTCCTCTTTAGGTATTTTGTCTGCAACATCTCTTGCCACCTACCTGATCCATGTAAAGACTCACAACTGTGAAGTGCAGTGTTTCTGAATAATCCGCAAACGTCTTAAGGAGACACACACATGCACTTGGCACAGTCCGAGGGCGTTCATTATAGTGTGCTTCTTAATTAATAATTGTGTAAAGAGACCACTTAAATACCAAAATCAAGCAGGAAAATATGGGGTTCTGCTGGGCCTTCTGTCTGCTGACCAGGGCCCTTAGTATCGTCCTAGTATCGTAAGCTGCCATCCTTCTTCCTTACAAGTACTATGGGGGAGGAGTAAGACGAAGTCGACTTTTAGATCCAGCCATAACTCAGTAGGTCCTGTATATGGTTCTTGACCTCTTGGAACAGGGGTCGGGGGATGGCATTGTATGTCCTTCAGACAGGGATGTTATCCCTTAAATAAATGTCCATCTTCAAATCCTGGATACACCCTGTATCCCAGTCATCCTTGGTGAATACCTCACAGTTCTCACTCAGTAGTTGTCAGATATGCTCTTGTTGTTCCCCAGATGGGTGACTGAGGTCTACTGGACGGTCCCAGTCTCCCTCCTCTTGGGTCTTGGGTTGGGTCTCTGGAGTTGTATTCTTATCACATGGTGGTGGCTGGGTTTTCGGTTCAGGCGAGGATGGTGGTTTCCACAGTATGCAGCCACCCAAATACTGTTGGGGCAATGTCAACCACTCCTCTGTAGTGTTCTCCACCATCGCTGAAATGTCACCCTTATACTGCGGAGGAAGCTGAAAGATCTGTTCATTTACTTTGTCCTATTGGCCAGGGTGCTTATGGATTTGGTTCCAGTAACATGTGTCCCCCTTATCCTGCCACAGCTCACACTCACCCTTCCATGCCTCGGAGAATGCTGGGTGTCTTCCTCACTCTTGCAACAGGGCAGTTGCTGCTGGGGTTTTTTTTCTTCATTTCTTTAGGAGTGAAAGGGCTGCTTTCGCTTTCCTGGGTCTAACTTCAAGAGCTGAGCTCAGTATTTTACGAGAAAGTTTAAAGGAACTTGTTGGGCTTTGTCAGTCTGGACTAATTCCTCAATCACATTGAAATTGAAGCCAATTATTGGCCTCTCCAACTCGGTGCATGCAATGAGAATTGGTACTAGCAGTGGTCTGTTCTCTGGTTTCTGCATTTCCAGACAGGCAAAACTCCACTTCCACCCAGCCTTTATGAAGGATGCTTGTGACATTTGCCGCAGTAAGGTTGAGTCCTCCCTCTTCGAGCAGCTCCCCCATTGGCCTCACTTCGGTGTTGGGTAGATGGTTTTTTCTTTTTCATTCTGAGCCCACAATGGAGACTTGTGACCCAGTGTCCCAGAGCACCGAAGTATTAATACCACCCCAACAGCATCGCATCATGCACCTGCGTCCCAATAGATTGGCCATTTTTCTTGTTTAGTAGACCAGGGCACTTGGTGTGCATGGATTCTTGGTACGCCTTCCATACTCCGATTTGACCTCAATTTTATTCAAGGTCACTCTGGTCACGACTTGTTTCCGGCATACTGCCGCCCAGCGCTCGCTGCTGCCACAATTGTGATGGTGGTCACATCCTTCTTCTGGATTGGACTGTTCACATTGTGTACAGCATTTGATATTTACTCTAGTATGCTGAATCTGGTTATGGTCAGACCACGGGTTACTGCTTTTGACTGTTTGATGTCTAGACACCTGAGCAAGCCTGGCCACCTAAGAGGTTTGGCTTTGAATAGCTTCACTGAACATTTTGTTCCTCACTTCTAGTTTCTCCATCAAAGTATTAGACTTTGGGACTTTCTCCTTCTTCATGTGAGCATTTTCGTTTTGTTTGGCCTGTGCATGCTCCTGTTCCTAACCCGGCTCACCAATTTGTCCAATTATTTTAAATTCTCTTTTATACGCTGGATGGATGATTTTGCATGTTTTCAGTTGGCACAAGTGGATTTTGTGTTGTGTGGTGGTTTTGGTTTTGTTTTTTTTGTTTGTTTTTTTTTTTTCATGCTTTTTTTTTTTCTGTTGTAATTACTTAAGTCCACAGGGTGGTAGTCCAGGTCTGTTTTTCGCCACCCCTCGTCGCTCATTTCTCATTCTGTACTGGATGCACTGTCATTTTCCTCTTTATCACTTCTCAATTCGTCTTTTTTTTTTTTTTTTTAAATCTCACATCTAGTAGTGTATATATAAACCTTCATCTTCTAGTGAAACAACATCTCCCTCTAAATGCTGCAGGATGCGTCTCCTCAGCACACAAGGTGTGAGTTTCTCCCTCCCCCACATCCAGCTTGAGTGCCTCACACACTTTTCAGTTTTGGAATGGATAAATCAAGCAATTTACTCTCAATATTGTCTAGTACAGCTTCCTACACAGGCAACATTGACACTCCCCCACCCCGGTTCACTTTCACCGGCCTTCGCAGCTCTCTTCTCCTCTGTCTCTCCCTGCTAGCCGCACCACTTTCCATGAACCGCGTTATTTCTCTTGGACACCCATCACAAACCATGTGGAAACACCAGTCTTTTGTTACACCCTCCAAAATCATCACTACCTTGCCAATATTCTGAAGTTTTCTTCATTTATTTCCCAGTATTCTTTGTTTTGTTTTTTTTTTGGTAACGGATGCACTTGCATCTCACACACAGTCTTAATTTTTTTTCCTATGTGCATGCACAGTGCAGATTCTCTCTCTTTTATAAAATACCATGAAACAGATAACAAAACATCTTGAAAATAATAAAGTACAGAAAAGGGTAACAGAGTTAATATTAACTTTCCTGGTCGTAACACCCTCTCACTGTGTTCTGGAAATCTAGAGAGAAACAGCACTCATCCAAGCCATCAATGATCAATAGAACCTTTTTCAAGCTGGACGTGTCCGTTTCTTTTATCTCCTTAAAACAGACAAGAAGGAGCTCCATTAGACTCAGTTTTTGGTCCGTCATCAAATTCAGCTCTCTGAAAGGAAGTGGACTGAAGAGGTAGATGTCCTGATTTGCTTTCCATTCAACCCAGTCCAGAATGAATTTCTGCACAGAAAATGTTTTTTGCAGTGCCAGCGACTCCCTGGTTCTGATGTTTGTCTGTTTCAGATAAGAGCTGAAAGATGTCATTGCATTTGATTTTGTACCCAATCATGTTACTCAGCCAGTTAACCTAATTAGTTGCAAAATGTTCCTCCAGCTGTTTCTTTTTACTAACACTTACTTTTCCAGCGCTTTTTTTTTTTTTTTTTTTTTTAACTTTTCCAGCTCAACTGTTTTGAGATGTGTTGCAGTCATCAAATTCAAAATTACCTTCTTTTTTTTTTTCTTTCAACATTTGACATGTTTTCTATGTTCTATGGTGAATAACATATAGGTTTATGAGATTTGCAAATCATTTGGTTCTGTTCTTATTTACATTTTACCCAGTGTCCCAGCTGTTTTGGAATTGGGGTTATAAGAAATGACATGATATATTCATATAAATATTAATAGCAATCTACAGGCAAATGCAGTATGCCTGACTTTGCAAAAGATCATTAAAGTCTCCTATCTACATTCCTCCAAATTTAAACCTGACACACATGGACCTAGATCACCTTATTGCTCAACTCCCATCTCCCTTTATTCTCATGGGAGATTTTAATTGTCTTAACATGTTGTGGGGCAGTAATCACAGCAACACAAAAGGAAAAAATATTTAAGATTTTATAGATAATGTCAACTTATATCTTTTAAATAATGGATTGAATACCTGCCTATAACCAGGACATGGAACATACTCTGCAGTCGACCTAACAATTTGTCAGCCTGACAGGGAAAGTTTGGTATGACCGCTGTGGGAGTGACCATTTCCCAATTATTGTAACCATCAAAGGGAGGAAGAAATAAATGTACAAAGATGGCAAATTGGTATCAATTTCAAACCCGCTGTCATGAGAAACCGACATGGTTTCCAGAATACAGCCCAGATGCCATACAGAATTTCACTAAAATGCTCATATCTATAGCTAATGATACAGTCCCAAAAACTAATTTAAATATAAAACATAGATGACTTCCATGGTTTTATGATGCATGTAAGGAAGCTATAAAAGAAAAGATTAACTTCGGCTCTGGTAACAGAGCCCTATAACAAATCTTTTATTATGAAAGAACTACAGCGAGCCATTAAAAAAATCCCATGACACAGCTTTTGGACCGGATAAAATCCACAACCACATTTAAAAGAAACCTAGCCTTCCCTGAAAATGCTCCTTAGAATTTTTAACTCCATCTGTATATCATGAAAAATCCCACCCGCCTGGCATGAAGCATAAATAATATCTATATATCTATACCAAAGCCAGAAAAGCCCATAATGACCCCATAAACTACCGCCCTATAACCAGTTGTTTATGCAAAACAATGGAGAGGATGGTCAATGACTGCCTGGTCTGGATACTGGAATCTAAAACACCACTTAAGTGGTTTTAGGAGAGGTTGAAGCACTACAGATCACCTTATTTGTCTTCAAAGCTACATTCGTGATGCCTTTACCAGAAAAGAACATGTTGTAGCTGTCTTCTTTGATTCAGAGAAAGCTTATGACATGGCATGGAAACATGGCATTTTAAAGGATCTGTACCAGATGAATTTTAGAGGTCGACTACCAATCTTTATTGAAAGATTTTTATCACACAGACTTTTTAAAGTTAAAATTGCAAACGCTTTGTCTAACCTACATAAGCAAGAACTTTTTACATCTCAAGTACCTCAAGGAAGTATCTTATCAGTAACCCTCTTCAATATGGAAATAAATAGCATTGCAAAAGTCGTTGGTTCTGATGTCCACTGTTGTTTAAATGTAGATGATGTCTGCATTTGCTAGAGCAAGAGCAAGTACATGAATACTATTGAGTGAAAAATCCAACTGAAGATAAACAAAATGCACTACTGGTCAACACAGAATGGTTTCAAGTTCTCACAAACGAAAACCACCTCTATGCATTTCTGTCGGCTTTGTTCACTACACAATGAACCAGAGCTTTTTATGGATGGAGTCCCCATTAAAGTTGTTAAAAAGAATTGGTTTCTTGGTATCACTTTTGACAACAAACTGTCTTTTATTCCTCATATTAAATCACTAAACAAGAAATGTTTTAAGCAATCTGTAAATTCGTACATGTCTAGTACCCACACTCACATCCTCTATTTTTCAGTTCCACATTATTGGGATTATTATTCATTAATACCATTGGGGTTTGTAAACTTTAGGTTTTAGATTTCAGAAGCATATTAAATTAGAGGGATTACAGTCAATGAATGAGTGAGTGGGCAAAGGGATGAGGTGAATGAGAGTGCGTCAAGCTATACTGCAAACAAGAGGAATTAACAATCATTTTTGGAAAGAACAATTCTATATAGATGAGAGAGGGATATGACGGGAACTAACAGAGCAAAAAAAGAATGAGCTCCTAGTTCGAGTTTTCTTCCCTCAGCTTGTGTTTTCTTATTTTGCTTTGGCAGCGTGTTAACAAAGGCCCAGTAAAAGTCATAGATGGAAGTCAGTGTTAAACTCTACTGTGAAACTGCACCACGAATGAACAATGATATTGAAATAATAGTATCTCGTACGAAGTTACAGTTACTTCACATAGCTCAAAACAATATGTAAGATGCATATAAATCACCATTACATAACTTGGAACATAGTGATGTTAAGATGAATAAACAATCTAGCATCACAATTATGTGCCTCGGGTAACATTTAGCATGTCTCATAAATATTTCTCAAACATATGTATACCTTATCAAAATACACATAATCTTATATTACTCCAAAGATTACCCTTTTAAATTTACAGATTGTGCTTTTCCAAGAGCAAAACAAGAAGAATGGTGGTGGATACACATCTGCACTCTGCACAACGAGGTCTGACATTCAAAATGGCTGATGAATTACTAAAATTGACAGTTCTTAAAGTGACCACTAGGTGTCAGAACTAACAAAGTAAACTAGAATATTACTAGGGCCAGGATACTCCTCGCCTGACATCACCAGATGTCATACCAGACTTAAGGAATAGTAATAAAGGTGTCAACATCACACAGTAAAGTCAAGATTGTTAGCCTACCACCTTAACTTGTGTCCTTAGAAACCAGATGAACAACCTCTGTGACTAGTCTCAGGAAGAACCTTTGTTCACCTTTCTTTATGATTTTTACTTCAACCTTCCTAACTTTGCCGTCCTCACTTGGGTAGGTTTTAGTTATGATCCCAACTGACCAGTCATTTCTTTTCTCCTGGGCATCTTACAGAAGCACAACATCTCCATTCTGTAGGTTTGGCTTAACGGTGCGCCACTTGCGACGTCTTTGAAGTCCACTCAAATATTCATCCTTCCATCTTCCCCAGAAGACACTGGCTAAATACTGAACACGATGCCACTGAGCTCTGCATAGGTCGTGATTTTCAAATTGGCCAGGTGTTACAGGTGGGGTCCCAACTTTCTGAGTGAGCAGCATGGCTGGCGTTAGTATGGTTGTTGGCTGGCTGGCTGGTTGGTTATTCTGGATCAGTGGAGACTGCAGTTAAGGGATGAGCATTCACAATTGCACTCACTTCTGCCATAAATATTACCAAAACTTCATGTGTGAGCCTTGCAGGGCTGTGTTGAAGGAGCACTGCATCAATGATACGTCGGGCAACTCCAATCATGTGCTCCAGGACACTGCCATATGTGAAGCATGTGGAGGATTGAACTGACAGCAACATTGGTTATCCGATAGGTAAGCTTTGATGTTTGCGTTTTGGCAACCTTGCTTGTCAATTTATAGCTCTTTGCAGGTTCTGACAAAGTGACAGCAGCCACCCCACCAGCTGTATAAGTGGAAGGTAGGACTGCTTGGTATCATTTGAATAATTTTACTAGAGTACCTAGACTAAGACCTAGGACACGAGAAGAGCAGGTTGCAGAAGGAGAGGAAGGCCCAGCAGCAGATACTTCAGAGGAAGGTCAAGAAGAGTTAAGAGAAGACTTGGATAATGGAGAAAGAGAGCCAGGGGCAGGCCCAAGTTATGAAGAAAGTGGGCAGGAACCAGAACTTCCCCCAGCAGAACCTGAAGGAGAAGAACCAGAACATGCTCCAGCAGAACCTGAAGGAGAAGTCCCAGAATCTGCCTCAGCAGAACCTGAAAGAGACACTGATTCAGTTGATGCACCGTCTGATTCTGAGCCTGCTGGTTCTGCTGAAGGGGAAGGAGATGAACAGTCCCCTGTCCCTGCTGAACAAGAGGGTAAGTCAGGTATTCTTACTGTGTCTGATATTACTCAGCTTCTTGCAACACCTCCCGCAGACTCAGGCCCTTCTATTGCCCACCAACCAGGATTCCCTACACTTGATTTCTCAGTCCTTCAGTGGTCCCCAGACCTTGACTGGTTCACATACTATCACACAGGCTAGCAAGAAGCCAACAGGTAAACTCACGGGGAGGGAAGTTGCACATGTGGTTTGGACAACACTAGAGGAGGCATCAACCTTAAGTCCCAGTGTGTGGTAACGCTAGCACCTAATAAAAACGAGAAACTATTGAAAATAATACAGGACAATGGCTGGTATAAGTAGGTAATGTACACATTAAAGAAATCAAGAACGAACAATTGTTTGTTATGCTCCCAGACATGTTTAAAGCGACTCATTTTAGTGCCCAACCGATATGACTTTAGACAAAGTGCTGAGTTTTTTTGCACAAAATTGTAGCAGAAAAAAATGGGAAGGACCCTATTGTCCCACTGAATGCTTATCTTTCTTAGGGTGACCAGAATTTCACAAATACTATAACTCAATGAAATGGGAACGAGAATGCCAGCGTCTAGATATTTGTATTGACCCTAGAAAAAGTGAGACCCCTTCAGTGTATGACACTGATTGCACGCTTGAGTATGGGAAAATTCCAAGGTAATTGTGTAGTGACTTGCCCCTTAAACAAGGACACTTTTAATAAGACTGGCTATTTGAGCAAAAGCGTATACCATGCAACTGCAACAATAATGGGGAATCTGACAGTAATAACCATGCCAAACTGCATGCATCAGACTTTAGCATTCCCGTACAAAGTACAGACAGCAGCAGTAGCAGATTTCTTCTGGCTTTGCGGTGGTAAGCGTTTGAGAGCAGCAAAGGGATATACCCAATTAATTTAAAGCTAGGGATGAAGTGAAGTCAGATTTTGAGTCTATACTGGTCTGGATAATGCCTAACAAGAACACAAAATGGATTAACTATGTTTACTACAATCAGCAGAGGTTTATCAACTACACAGATGATGGCTTGTCAGCATTGTCAGTAATGGAACATTTACTGAGGCCCTGAACAAACTGAAAAGCTACGATAAGAGGTTACTGGAATGCAGGAGACATGCAGTCTTGTTACCAGCTTTGGAAAATGCGGAGCCTGGCTGTCAAAAATGGGAATAATATTGGTTGCAGTAATCATTATTGGAGGACTATTGTTTTGCTGTGTTCTGCCTGTTTTAAAGTCTTTTGTGATTAATGCCACTATCAAACAGATGTCTTTTGTGAAAGGGATAACTATGGACAATAATGTGAGTAAGGACAATGAACTGGTGAAAGCATCCTATGATCCCTATCCAGGCTGGCTTCCTAGGCCAGAATGGATTCCGGAACAACTGCAGGATGAAGCGTATTCTAATTATACAGACATGAAGGCACCCCCTTGCACTACGATGACCTTAGGAGGGGATACAAGTTCTAGTTCTTCAAGTGAGGATTAAGAAGAAGTGTGACAAGCGATACCTTGGATGTAAGTGCTAGCCTAACCGCTCCCCAAGGGAGAACCTCTACGATACGCAAAGTATCTGGGTTGAAGAATACCATCTTTTTTCTGTGCGACAACTACTATCTAAATGAGAGAAAATCTTATTTTACTCTTTATATCTTTCCATTTTTCTAACTGTGTCATGGTTTCCCCTTTAGGCAGCGCGTGTGCGCGCCCGCTCTTCGAGTGTTGACACCCGTGACATTGTTTACTATGGACATGTGCGTTTGTTTTGTTTCTGCTCTGTCTCCTCCCTGTTCTGTTATTGGTTGTTGTTCGGGGTGTGACTTTATTGTTTTCAGCTGCCAGCGCTTAGCGCTGATTATGTTTGATATATATATCGCACGCCTCCCAGTACTCGGCGCGGAGTATTAGATACATTAGTAGTTATGTTCCTTGATAGATATAGTTATATAGTTAGTTTCACGTTAGAATAGTTCATTTAGTCCACGCTGGTTTTTCCACTCCCAGTTCATAGTCATAGTTCATGTTTCTTGTTTTGTGTCTTGACCCTGTTTTCTGTGACCGCGACTTTGATTCCTGTTTTGCCCTGTTTATGGCTGTTTGCCGATCGCCCGACCCTTTGCCTGTCTTGACTACGTTTTGGATTACGATTTGGATTTGTCTGCCTTTGTCTCCTTTAATAAATACGTCTTTTCCTGCACCTGCTTCCGTACTCTACTCCCTTACGTCTCGGGACGTGACAGAATACTCCACCTAAAACATGGAAGCAGCAGGAGAATGAGGAGAGCATCACAGCAGTAAATATATGGATTACTGGCCACGATACAAATCAGTCCAGTTTCCCCAGAGGACTGCCGCCGAACTCCCGATAGAGACTTATGGGTTGGAGAGCCACCCGTTGTTCCTTGTTCACAGCCATGTGTACTTCACTAGCCTGGCACATCCTAAGCCTGTCAAGAAATGGTGGCTGGGGTTCTTAGTGTCCCAGTTTTATGGCCCAGCCCGTGACTGGGTGGAGCAGCTGATCCGTACAGAGTCCAGTGCCCTCAATAACGTCACTCAATTTGCTGAACTTTTTCTGCAAGAGTTCGCGCAGCCAGGGCAACTAAACAGTCTGGATTTACTGGAGAGGGGATGCAATGGGATGAACATGGCTGACCTACCGTTCCACCTCTATTATGAGTGGGTGGACCGGGTTGCATCTGCAGCTCCGCTTCAGGTTCTGTCCAATATGATGGAGGTTCCACTGAGATGTAGGACTGAGGGCTGCTGGAAAGAGTCTCAGCTACAATGTCCCACATGCAAGAAGCTGGGTCTCCAGGAAGCATTTTTCTGCTCCAAGGAATGCTTCAAGAAAAGCTGGCGTAAACACAAACAACTACATAAGAAAGCCCTTGTGGAACTACAGGCCGAGGTCAACGTAGCAACCTCTGTACCAAAGCTCAAACCTGAGACCCATGAGGTGGTCTCACCCGCTGAGCTTCAGCCAGAGGCCAACATGGCAACCTCAGAGCTCCAGCTTGAGATCCACGAGGAGGTCTCACGCTGAGCACCAGCCAGAGGTCAACATGGTGACCTCAGAGCTCCAGCCTGAGACCCATGAGGAGGTCTCAGCTTCAGAGCTTCAGCCAGAGGTCAACGTGGCGACCTCAGAGCTCCAGCCTGAGACCCATGTGTCACGGTTTCCCCTTTAGGCAGCGTGCTGGAGAGCCGGAGGGCGCATGCGTGCACGAGCAAGGTGCGCGAGCGCCCGCTCTTCGAATGTTGACAACCGTGACATTGTTTACTATGCACACGTGTGTTTGTTTTGTTTCTGTTCTGTCTCCTCCCTGTTCTGTTATTGGTTTTTGTTCGGGTGTGGCTATTGTTTTCAGCTGCCAGCGCTTAGCGCTGATTATGTTTGATATATATACCACGCACCTCCCAGTACACGGCACGGAGTATTCGATACATTAGATTAATTAAGTTATGTTCTTTGATAGATATAGTTATATAGTTAGTTTCACATTAGATTAGTTAATTTAGTCCACGCTGGTTTTTCCGCTCCCAGTTCATAGTCATAGTTATGGAACAGTCTTCCGTTCAGTGTTCGGGATTCAGACACAGTCTCAGTGTTTAAGTCTAGGCTTAAAACGTAT
>JANDJT010000032.1:85100-95331 GCA_024331685.1 Stegophilus panzeri | reverse complement strand
TCCTGAAACTCTGTCTCTCAACAGAAAACTCTGTCTCTCCACCTGACACTCTGTCTCTCAACCTGAAACTCTGTCTCTCGTCCTGAAACTCTGTCTCTCAACAGAAAACTCTGTCTCTCCACCTGACACTCTGTCTCTCAACCTGAAACTCTGTCTCTCGTCCTGAAACTCTGTCTCTTGTCCTGAAACTCTGTCTCTTGTCCTGAAACTCTGTCTCTCCACCTGACACTCTGTCTCTCGTCCTGAAACTCTGTCTGTCGACCTGAAGCTCTGTCTCTCGACCTGAAACTCTGTCTCTCGTCCTGAAACTCTGTCTCTCAACAGAAAACTCTGTCTCTCGACCTGACACTCTGTCTCTCGTCCTGAAACTCTGTCTCTTGTCCTGAAACTCTGTCTCTCGACCTGACACTCTGTCTCTCGTCCTGAAACTCTGTCTCTTGTCCTGAAACTCTGTCTCTCCACCTGACACTCTGTCTCTCGTCCTAATACTCTGTCTCACGACAGAAAGCTCTGTCTCTCGACCTGACACTCTGTCTCTCGACCTGAAACTCTGTCTCTTGTCCTGAAACTCTGTCTCTCGACCTGAAACTCTGTCTCTTGTCCTGAAACTCTGTCTCTCGACAGAAAGCTCTGGAATTCTGGGCTAACACACACTTAGATAGCCAGTGTGCATGCGTTAAGTCAACTGAGTTAAATGAGAGTGTGTGACAGTAGAATGTGTTTGTTTCAGACTGAAGCCCTTCACCTCATATCAGTTTCGCGTAAAGGCCACTAATGATATCGGAGACAGCAATTACAGCGAGGAGAGTGAAGCGATCACCACTCTGCAGGACGGTATGGAATAAACACTGTCTGTCTCTCTGTCTGTCTGTGTGTCTGTCTCTCTGTCTGTCTGTCTGTCTAGCTGTCTGTCTGTCTCTCTGTCTGTCGATCTGTCTGTCTGTCTCTCTGTCTGTCTGTCTGTCTATCTGTCTGTCTGTCTCTCTGTCTGTCTGTCTGTCTAGCTGTCTGTCTGTCTCTCTGTCTGTCGATCTGTCTGTCTGTCTCTCTGTCTGTGTGTCTGTCTCTCTGTCTGTCTGTCTTTCTGTATCAGCCTCTTAGTTTGTACAGCTCTGACTTTTGAATCTCGGTTGTATGGGTTGTTAATACTTTACTTCTGTATCTCCCTATCCAGTTCCTGATGAAGCTCCCATTATCCTCTCTGTTACTCCTCATACCACTACATCTGTTTTAATTCGCTGGCAGGTGAGCAATATTTGATGTTCAAACTTCTGAGAATAAAGTCATTTCTGGTGAGTTTTTAAAAAAAATTCATTAAGTTTTGTAGAAAGATGACGTTGCTGGTTAGTTAACGTATCAATATTCCAGACTGTTGTCACGTCAGAGGTGTAAGTTTGTTTGCATTTCAAACCTGTGTGTTTGTGTTTCAGTCTCCATCAGAGGAGAAGATTAATGGGATTCTACTTGGGTTCCATATTCGTTATCGAGAGCTACTTTACGAAAGATTGCGAACTTTTAACATCCAGAAACACTCTAGCTGGACCGAACTGACATGTATGTTAATTGTTCATTTCATCTTAAATTGTGCTCTATTTATTTAGATTAACTTTTCCCTTTTTGTCTCTGTCTCAGATCTGTACAGTATGAGGAACCTCAGTGAACCATCCCTCAGCCAGTATGAGCTGGACAGTAAGTCCTCTCTCTGTCTATAATTTATTATGTGCTTTCTTACACAGTGAGTCAATAACTTATTTTTATATGTATTTACACACTGTGTTCCATGTTTCTGAAAATGTGTGTGTGTGTGTGTGTGTGTGTGCGCAGATTTGAGCAAACATAAGCGTTATGAGATCAGAATGAGTGTGTTTAATGCGGTGGGGGAGGGACCTGTCAGCAAACCACAGGAAGTGTTTGTTGGAGAAGCAGGTGAGTTGTAATAATAATAATAATAATAATAAAAGTTTTAGTTAGAAAGACTTCCTTTCTCTAAACCAGATCATTCTAAATGTTTATTTATCAAACTTCCATTGGAGATGCAAAAGGCTGTGGAACTGTTTGATGAGCTTTGCACACAGCAGGTTAATATCTTGACCAATGGTTTTTCACAGTGCCCACAGCACCGCCACAAAATGTTGTTATCCAATCAGCTACTGCAACACAGCTGGACGTGACATGGGACCCGCCTCCTCTGGACATGCAGAATGGAGACATACAGGGCTATAAGGTGGGAACTTATTCCAACTTGTCACAACAATTATTTTAAATGTACTTTCCTTTGAACTTTTCTGTGTGTGCTGCCATGTCAGGTATATTTCTGGGAGTATGAACGTAAGAACGAGACTGAGAAGTTAAAGACACTATTTCTGCCTGATGGAGGAGTGAAGCTGAAGAATCTGACCGGTTTCACCACCTACATGATCAGCGTCGCTCCATTTAATGCTGCCGGAGACGGACCACGTAGCCCACCCACCAGGGGGCGCACTCAGCAAGCAGGTACCACAGGTTACTCAATCCAGTATGGTTTGTTCAGAAAGTAGTAGGGATGATTGCTTGCAACTCCTATAGCATGAAACACAAGAGTCATACAGAATTTATACATTAATAACACGGATATAATGTGAGTCTTAAAGGATGTGATGTCAGGAATATAACAGGAATATGGAAATTCTGACTCCTTGATGTCTCTCTCCTTGATGTCTCTCTCTCTCTCTCTCTCTCTCTCTCTCTCTGTGTGTGTCTCTCTCTCGCTCTCTCTCTCTCAGCACCCAGTGCTCCGAGTTTTATCCACTTCAGTGAACTCACCACCACGTCTGTGAATGTGTCTTGGACAGAACCAGTTTTCCCCAATGGGATCATCGATGGTTACCGCCTCGTCTACGAACCCTGTACTCCCATTGACGGTCAGTATTGTGGTTAAAACTCAAATCCAGAATGGTCAACAAACCCAGAGAGTGTTTCAGTGTGTTGTACCTGTGTGTGTGACTGGTCCGAGGTTTCTAGAACATTCTTGTTAAGTCTCTATGGTTTTGTAAGCTTTATTTTTTTACTTGTTATAAAACATTATGAAAATTCTGACAAATTCAGAGGCAGGTTGATGTAAGAATGAGCTGAAAGTCAAAGAACTGAGCAAAGAGCAATACAGAGAAACCATATCAAAAACATGGAGAAAGCAATGTTTGTTGGAAAAGTTTATTGTCTTACTTCCATTCTTGTCTCTGTCTCCCTCCTCAGGTGTGAGTAAGATAGTAACCGTGGATGTGAAGGGAAATGTCCCACTGTGGCTGAAAATCAAGGACCTGGTTGATGGAGTTACCTACAACTTCCGTATCCGTGCCAAGACCTTCACCTTCGGGCCTGAGGTGGAGGCTAACATCACCACCGGCCCTGGAGAAGGTCTGTATCTCTCTATCTCTCTCTCTCTCTCTCTCTCTCTCTCACACACACTCTGTCTTTCTCTCTCTCTCTGTCTTTCTCTCTCTCTCTCTCTCTCTCTCCTCTCATTGCTTAATTATTTTAGTTTTTTTAAAAGCCTAATTGTAGATGTTTGTGCAGGTGCCCCAGGGCCTCCTGGTGAACCATTCATCTCTCGTTATGGCTCTGCCCTCACTATACACTGGACAAGTGGAGATCCTGGAAGAGCCCCTATATCACGATACGTCATAGAGGCCAGACCCTCAGGTAGAACCTCCAAGATATGGCTCTGTTTTGTAATTGTAATACTTTTGTATTTACCAGTTTCCAGTTCCGCATTCCAGACAATTCAGTAATCACCCTGTCCATTTCCTGTTCTCACATAAGTCCAGTGTTTCTACAGCATTACAGGTGCTTTCACATCATAAACACCTTTAAAAAGTACTTTTTTACCTCCTATACAATCAGGGGCAAGTTGCAGGGCAAGTAAGAAGAATAAACATGGAGGGCAACATGCCAGTGACAGTTGGAGATGATAGTGAGTGAATATGAGGGGATTTATACATTCAAGTTTCACTAGCAGCTCAAACTCTTGTGATATTTTAGCTCCAATGCTAAACTCAAGACTCGGGGCATGAGGCAGGGGACACACACACTCACACACACACTCACACACACACTCACACACACTCACACACACTCTCACACACACACACACACACTCACACACACACTCACACACTTCAGATAATTTGCAAAGACCAATCAGCCTACAGCGCAGATTTGAGTGAAATCCATACAGTTATGAGGAGTAAAACACCACTGAAATAAAACAGGGTTAGTAACCTTCCCAGTTTTTATTCCCATCCAAACCAATCACATTGGCTTTATTCGGTATAGAACTAAACCCAAATACATATAATCATAGTTTTATTTCTGTTCTAAAATTCTCTTTCCCAATTACATGAACTCAGCTGTCCTTGGTAGCAGTTCCCTCTTAGAAACTGTGCTTCAGAGGTTCCCTGATCTAATGTGAAGCTCTCAGTGATGCTGGTTTAGTTTGCAGTAATAAAGTTAAAAGAGTGTATTATTTCACCCCTCTGTGTTTTAAGCACTGTAGTACAGAATTAAACCTGTGCTCTGTCTTTTTTCTGAACATACTCATTTATATATGTGTTTAGTTAAAGCTCGTCCCAGAGGCAGTTCGAACCGTGTGAGATTTGAAACGCTGAATGATGAAGTGTAAAAGGTTCCATATGTTTTTCCTCACAATTCCAGTATCTACTGTGTTTGTGTTACAGATGAAGGCCTGTGGGACATTCTGATTAAGGATATTCCTAAGGAAGTGACATCATACACGTTCAACATGGATATCCTGAGACAGGGGGTGAGCTATGACTTCCGAATCATCGGAGTGAACGACTACGGATACGGAACGCCGAGCCAACCTTCTCCTTCTGTATCAGGTTATTGTTACCCCATGCTTCTGTTGAGTTCTTGATTCTGATTGGTCAGAAGCTGTTGATGAATTTTCTTTAACAGTAGATCTTACAGTAGTGTAGCTTCACATCACAGCTTTGTATTATTGTGATTCTCTTTCTGATAATATTGTCATTTTATCGTTTCTATAGTAACAGCTTATTCACAGGGATGCACATGAATGGATTAAAAACATGTAATAATTGATATTTTGAAGTTTTCTGTAAGGAGATGTTTATGTAACATTAATGGAAGGAGTCTCCAGTGTCAGCGCTGTGTAACAGTCAGAAGTAAAGCTGTAACTTTAAGTTTTCTGGCATCTTCAGGATAGAGGAGTTTACACTCTGCTGTTGCTTGCTAACGTTCAATTTTAACAATGGACAGAAATCCAGATATACAATAGATTAAAATTTATATCTAATGAGCAGCCACAGGCGACGTTGGTGAGAAAAAACTCCCTGAGACGATATGAGGAAGAAACCTTGAGAGGAACCAGACTCATCTGTGAGACACCGGATAGTGCGATTATAAATAAATACACCCCTTCTGTACGTGTGTACTATAGAGTCAAGCAGTGCTGTGTTGGAAGGAAATTGAATTTGAGCATCAGAGTAATTTCTGATTTCAGTAGAGTTTGAACTTTAAGTCTATAGTGTCATGGTGAAGTTTGTGACTGTTAAATGATGGAGACGAGAGTAAACTGTTTGAGAGTGGTGACACTAATTTCATCACTGTTACGCCTGATTATTTTACTACAATACAGTGTTTATCACTTCCTTAAATAAAGAATGTTATTAAAAAGTAAATATCTGTGGTTTCAGCTCACAAAGTGGCTCCGTTTTATGAAGAGTGGTGGTTCCTGGTGGTGATGGCATTGGTCGGTCTGATCTTCATCCTCCTGCTGGTCTTCATCCTCATCATTAGAGGACAGAGCAAGAAATACGCCAAAAAAGAGATTGGTAAATTATTTTTACTTTCTGGTAAATTGGTAAATTATTTTTACATAGTCTCTGTTTATGATATTTATCTCTCTCTCAGTTCCTTACAGATTGTTTAAATGATTAAGAGCTCTTTGCTTCCGAAATTGGTTTACCTGTGTGTGTGTGTGTGTGTGTGTGTGTGTGTGTGTGTGTGTGTGTGTGTGTGTGTGAGAACAGGTAACAGCCCTAACTGTACCACTCTGACCCATGGAGAAATGGTGGGTCTGGATGAGAGTCACTTTCCTACACTGGAACTGAACAACCGCCGCCTGTCCGTCAAAACCTCCTTCAACCGAAAGAACGGCATCTACACCAGGCCAGTCTTCTCCACCGCCTCTCCGTTTATCTCTAAAACTTACTAAAAACCACACAAACATGCGTACTTATTCACTAACACTCTACAATGGATTGCGTGTTTCACATGAGCAAAACAACATGTCCAAACTGGTCGAGGTTATGAGTAAACTTGGAGCATTTTTAGCTAAAAATATCAAATAAAGGGCTGCAAATGGAATAATTTGAAATTAGCTTCAGGAAAATACATTTGTGTAAATGAAAACAACTGAAGGGCAGGTAATAAATTTGCAGAAGCAAAATAAAAGTATTGGGCCATATTTTAACGACGGTATTGTTTTTGTTTTATTTGATATCCTCCAACAGGATCTTCACATTTACATTATAAAGACACACACTCATCTCTACACTTATCTAGTTTGCTTTAACGTATTATTTTATTAATTGAAGTTAACCTTGGTTTGTACTTGCACCTACACCTGGTCGATTTCAGTTTTACTTTGAAACAGTATCTTGTCTCGACTATTTACATGTTGTTTCCTCCTCTTACTTCGCATGTGACGTCATTTACAGTTATATTTAAAAATCACCTGCAACAAAGCTGTGGTGATGTCATTGCTCTCTCCTTATATTAACGACCTATTAATATATACCTATTAATATATACCTGTTAATATATACCTATTAATACACTAATACACTGATACGTGACATCTTCAGGCTCCACCACCTACTTTTATCATATCCTCTTTTATTTTTACCTGACCAATGACACACATCTGTTTTCATGTATACATCTGCTGTGTGTGTGTGTGTGTGTGTGTGTGTGTGTGTGTGTGTGTGCAGGTCCCCTCCTAGGCCGAGTCCCGGCAGTCTGCACTACTCTGATGAAGATATAAACACTAAATACAGTGACCTGATTAAAGCCGAGAGCAGCAGCTTAACTGAGAAAAAATCAGAGCTGTCTGATTCACAGGTAACACACACACACACACTCACACACACACACACACACACTCACACACACTCACACACACACTCTCACACACAGTTTGTTATTTGAAAGGCATTAATAAACAACCAATATATGAAAATATCATTTCACTCTCTCTGTCTCTCTCTCTGTCTGTCTCTCTCTGTCTCTCTCCTGTCTGTCTCTCTCCTGTCTGTCTCTCTCACCTGTCTGTCTCTCAGGGCAGTGATAGTGAGTGTGAGGTTGACGCCACCCTTCAGAATCAGACGCACTCATTCGTTAATCACTACATCAGTGATCCCACTTACTACAACTCGTGGCGTCGGCAACAGAAAGGAATCTCCAGAGCTCCTCCCTTTGCTTACAGCCAATCAGAACTCACTGACCCCACTCCCGCTACTGGTCCTGCCTCCACTCCAGCCACACCCCCAAGCCCTGCCCATGCTGAGCCTCAGAGCCTCTTCAGACCCAAAGGCAGTCGGACTCCCACTCCGTCACAGCAAAGCACCGCCCACTCCACTCTGTACCGCCCGCCAAGTAGCTTGGCCCCAACATCTACACCCCGCCCACCCAGCAGCTTGACCCCAACAGCTACACCCCGCCCACCAAGCAGCTTGGCCCCACCCACCACACCCCGCCCACCAATAGCTGGATTTTCCTCCTTTGTCTGATTGGTGAGTCACAGTGACTAGAGTTGTGTTACTACAAGGTCAGCCATTTTTCAGGCTCAGTCCCAGACACTACAGTGCACATCTTTTTAGTTTTCTTGCTAGAAATCTCATAAGGCTTCATCATAAATCAGACGGTCTGGTTAGCATTCTTATTTAAAATGTCTGACATTATATGCTTCTGTCCCAAACAGTAACATTTGAGGCTTTACCCTAAACTCTAGAATTTTTAGTGTTCTTGCTAGAACATTTTAGGCTCTGTCCCAAACAGTAGAATTTACACTCACCATCCACTTTAATAAGAACATGTGTACATGTAGGCAGTTATCCAATCAGCCAATCGTGTGGCAGCATCACATCAAACATCGGAATGGGGGAAAAGTCTGATGTCTGTGACGTTATCCGTGGCATGGTTGTTGGTACCAGATGGGCTGGTTTGAGTATTTCAGAAACTGCTGATCTCCTGGGGGTTGAAGATTAGAAAAAAAATCACCTGGTCTTTTTCCAGACTTCAGTTGTGCAGTGTGTGTGAGTCTGTGCCCACTTATCTGACAGGAGAGGAACCTGATGTGGTCTTCTGCTGTTGTAACTCATCCACCTCACGGTTTGATGTGTTGTGCATTGAGATGCTTTTCTGCTCGCCACGGATGTAAAGAGTAATTATTTGAGTTACTATAGACTTCCTTTCAGTTCAGAGCAGTCTGGCCATTTTCCTCTGATCTCTCATTAACATGGCGTTTCCACACACAGAACTGTCATTCACATAATGTTTTTTGTTTTTCACACCATCCTGTGTAAACTCTAGAGACTGCTGTGTGTGAAAATCCCAGGAGATCAGCAGTTTTTGAAATACTCAAACCAGCCTGGTACTAACATCCACGCCACGGTTAAAGTCGCACTTTAGAGATCAGACTTTTTCTTCATTCTGATGTTTGATGTGAACTGAAGCTCATGACCTGTATCTGCATGATTTTGTACACTGTGCTGCTGCCACGTGATTGGCTGATTAGATCACTGCATGAATGTGCAGGTGTGCAGGTGTTCCTAATAAAGTGGACAGTGAGTGTGTATGCACTTGCTGTTTTTATTTGTTATGTCTGCTGTTCTCAGGCCCATTGTTATATCACATCATCGATAATCACAGTGTTCCTACAGAAATATCATTTGATAGAGAATATTTTTGTTAAATGCTGAGTAAATAAGTGAATTTAGGATTGTAACACAGCCCAGTCACTGTGGCTCAATACCCCTAGACACTTTTGAAGGACTGAACAGCACACACATGATGGATGGAGGGATTTCTTCTTCTCTCCTTTATCCTCACTACAATCTGACACCCGAGTCATGTCCTGTCATGTGATTTGTTTGCCTTTCTTTCATTTTTTACTTGTGTGAATGTGTTAAAGCACAGATCTTTAAGGGTTCTTGGTAGCTGTGCTTCTGATACACAGAGATGCTGGATCTAGGAGACTCTGGAGTAGGGAGTAGGGCATGTGTCAGAATCACAACAGTTTTATTCACCAATTGCTAAATCCTACAAACAAATACAAAACGGTTTAATAATACAATAATGTCTCAGCTAGTCCGGAATGTTCCAGCTGTTAGCCAGTAATTCTACACTCTTACAGTCTGGAACCCTGCAGGTCAGAGTGAGCATCCCTCTGATGTAGTGTGCTCAATGTTAGTGCACTACTTAGTATACACGATTCTCCAATGTAGGAGCTCGGGTGATTCTTGCTCTCTTTCTGTCTCAGGAAGGACACCACTGGATAAAGGTATATATAGATGGTGGGATCAGTGGAGTGATGGGTAATAGGCTGATAGATGGATAATGAGAGGGATGATAGAGGGATGAAGGTTTAAGTAAAGGGATGATAGAGGGATGAAGGTTTAGGTAAAGGGATGATGGCGTGATGGACAGAGGGTTAGTATAGTAGTAGTATTCCACTGTGTGTGATTACTGTACAAGTTTGTTAATTATTTCCATCACAAACACACAGATTGTTAGGAAAATAGATACAAAAAAGAAGTTTATTTTTACTATGATGAAGAAATGTGGAGGACGGAGGCATGTGTGTGGTGTCACGTTGTCCCCACCTCTGCCTCTGATATTGATGTCATCAGCAAACAGGAAATGATATCACTACACTGATGTCATCTTTTGTAGTACTAGTTATCTGCAACTGCTTCATTATTGATCGCTACTGTTTGTGTTTATTTTATTCTAAATCATTTCGAAGCTGTGTTTGAGTGTATGTGTGTGTGTGTGTGTCTGTGTGTGAGTGTGTGTGTCTGTGTGTGAGTGTGTGTGTGTGTGAGTGTGTGTGTGTGTGTCTGTGTGTGAGTGTGTCTGTGTGTGTGTGTGTGTGTGTCTGTGTGTGAGTGTGTGTGTGTGTGTGTGTGTGTCTGTGTGTGAGTGTGTGTGT
>JANDJT010000032.1:50646-64028 GCA_024331685.1 Stegophilus panzeri | reverse complement strand
GATCAGCTCTTTCTATAGGATTTTCTTCACATCTTATTGGTTTCATCTGACTGCTGAAGCCACGGTCCACTGAGAAAGCCTGTACAGGGTCTCACTGTTGAAAGGAATCGATCAAGAGAGGGGTACAAAAGAATTTCCGAAACATTAGAGGTACCATGTTCTGTGCTATCACCAACAAGTGGAGAAAATGGAGCACCACAGTGACCTCACCAAGAGCAAGACTTTCTTCCAAAATTTATATAAAAGGACAAGACAAAAATTTACCAGCGAGGCTGTCAAGAGACCTACAGAACCATGGAAGGAGCTGCAGGAACATCTGACGAGTACTGATTACTCTCTGCATGTGACAACAATCTCTCATATTCTTCACATGTCTGGGATATGGGGTAGGGCGTCTAGATGGAAGCCCTTTCTCACAAAAAAAAACAAACATCCAAGCTCAACTAAATCACCCCAAAACCATCACCAAAAGAACACCATCCCCATGGTGAAGCGCGGTGGTGGCAGCATCATGCTTTAGGACTGCTTTTCCTCAGCCAGAACTGGGGCTTTTATCAAGGTGGAAGGAATCATGAATAGCTTCAAATACCAGTCGATTTTAGTGCAAAACCTTTAGGTTTCTGCTAGTAAGCAGTTATTGAAGTTTTTTTTCCTTTTTCCCCTAAAATGTTTCTGATTGCTTTTCAATGAGGTTCTCACCTGGGCAGAGGTACCTGTCCTCAAGAAAGCACATCAACACCTCTTCAACCTCAGGTGCCTGATTCTGTCTGAGCCCCAGAATCCTCAGATTGTCGTCCCAACCCCCCCCCCCCAAGTAAGGCTTGATCCCCTGAAGGATGTCAAAACAAGATGTAAGTTTTAATAGTGAAAAATAGTGTGCATTGCTGTCTATCTGAAAAGAGAATATCAATATAAATTTGACCTCCATCGGTGCACGAGTGCGCGCAGTAGGCTAAATGTGTGAAATACCACGTAGTCGTGCATTCAACCGGCCGAATGCAGTGGAGATAGCACGGGACGTACCGTAAGTGTTCGAAAGACACTTTTTCTTGGAAAATAAATGTCATCATCTAAATATAGTTGTATCTCATGCATAAATTTCCTGCACAGTTCATCAAAATGAAACGTTTATGGTGAAATGATTAAGATGAAGTTTACTTATTGTCTTGAGGTCACTTGAAGTCTTGCGTGTGAATGAAGCAATGTGATAAAATTCTGTTCATTAAAATAACATTTATGATTCTGAACAAATAATTTACAACCTAAAAATATACGTTACTCACAGCGTGTATTTTAACTGGCGCTTATGCTCGCACATGGAACTTACGTCCTTTACTATAATAACAGTAAGCTCTGTGTGTGTGTGTGTGCGTGTGTGTGTGTGTGTTCTCTCATGATCATACATTCAGTGGTGAAATGGTTAGGAATCACTTCACTATAATTGTGACATGCTGTTAAATCTGTGATGAGAGAATAATGTCTAAAAGTCTAAAGTATTCAAACTACATTCCTAAACCCATTGCTCACACAGGTAAATAAACTGAGAGCAGAATATAATTTGATAGTTCTATGAAGTTCCCATCACATGCATGCTGAGAATAACCTCAAATTATTACTTATCTTCTATGTAATTTGATTTCCATAAAAATACACAAACATCTCAATATTAATGCTCGACTTAAAATGGAGCATGGACTCACAGTACCCCCTGTACACTGCAGCCCATGTCCAACTGTTGCCTCTAAAATTAACACAGACCAGTATTAGTAATACTAACTCCAATTAGTATTGGGGCTCAAGACCCACAGAAACACTGATAAATGCCTTAAGAGGTAAGATGCAGTGCTGTGAAAAAGTATTTGTCTGATTCATGATTTCTTCTATTTTTGTGTATATCTCATACTATCTTCAAATGAAATACAACATAAAACAAATGCAACCTGAGTAAACACACAATAACATTTTTTTAATGTATTTATTTTATTGAAGCAAAAAGAAGCTATCCAACACCTATAACCCATGTGAAAATCTAACTGCCCCTAAACTAAAAATCTGTTACAGGTTACAGTGGTGATAAAGAAACCTACACACTGTACAGCTGCAGGAGTGGAGGAGATTCAACTGGAGATACTGGAGGCACTGGACAAGGTTAGGGTTGTGTAGTTAACACACATATTAAATGTTCCATGGAGATCTGGGACAGTGCCTTTGGACTGGCAAACAAGGATAGTGACCCCTATTAAAAAGGGGACCAGAAGGTGTGTTCTCAATTATAAGTGAATCACACTTCTCAACCTCCAAGGAAAAGTCACTGCCAATGTTCTGACGTGTGCAATAGTTGAATCTGGGCTTCAACGGGAAGAGGACCACTCTTGTACAGCTTTGTGAGGGGTTATGGAGATAGGCTAATTCAGTCTACATGTTTTTGGGTTCTGGTAGAGCAGGATAAAATGCACAGTTTGATGTAAACAGACACTGTGTACAAGTAAGTGAAAAATATAAATATTACATCAGAAATCAACCAAAATAAATAGTGTAAATATGACTTTCCTACCACCATTAATAGTACACTACAGAATTATGCAATTTCAGACATAGCTAAAGACATAGAGGTCACTCCTGTCCCTGGTCATATTTTACTAGTATTTCACTTCTCCTTGTGAAACACCAGTCCATCTGGTTGTTCTCTCCATTTCACTGTGGTGTCCCCTGCTATCCCATGATGTTGCAGTTTCTGCTTGATCTGAAGAACAAAATAAAACATTTCTTACTAAAAATGCTACAGAAACTAAACACAATATTCAGATACTGATTCAAATAAAGCGTGTATGTGTTGATGACTCAAGTTCTGGTTGCAGTAATGAGGAGGGGAATGTACGGGGTTGTAAACGGGGTCTTGTCTAGGATGAGACCCACCTGCTGTAGGGTTACTGCCATTACTGCAGCGCCATTCATATCTTCACTGGAACGGACCTTAATGCGTATGACTTGCTTTTTTCCTGTGATTACTGAATGCAAAAATATATACATATACAAACAAGTACAAAATTAAATAAAATCAGTTTAAATTGGTCTAAATATGAGAATGATTAAAACCGTAACTCACCTGAGTAACAGAAGAAAGGCATTACGTCTGAGCACTGTGCATCAACGGCCTGACCGTTAGTTAAATAACCACAGTTTTCATTCCCCAGGGCATTGTCAGGTTTTCCAGGCATCCAACTGATGGTAGACAAGTTGGTTTTGTCTACCCACTTCCAGGAGTCTCTGAACAGACCAATCCAAGTGTACACTGTCAGTGAAGTTACCAAATCATATACGGCTGAGTATTCAGCTGCATCTATTGTGTTGGCCAGGTCTGTGTGGTACTGTCTGCAGTAGCTCTGAGCTTCATACCAAGATTTAGGATTAGAAAAATAAATATAGCTGTAGTTTCCAGTGTTACTGCCTGAGAGAATTGAAAAACACACAATTAATACATCCTGAATTTTTACAGTGAATGTATTGTCTTATAGAAGTGGAGATAAATGGGCGTTTAGGAGGTTAAGGAGGTTTCTCTGACAAAAGCAAAGAGGAAATAAAGAGAAAACACTGTGCACAGTTTGCTCAAATAAGTTATAAAATTAGCTTTTTAACATTTTAGCATGTAAGAGTACACTTTACACACAGTTCAGAATTATTTATAAAACTTTCAAATTTGAAAAAATGACGGTGAAATATGGAGCTTCTCACCATCAAAGCACACAAAAGGAAATGTTTCTGTACATGTTCTATCTGACCAACCCAAACTGAGTATCGTGACACACGCTTGAGTTCCATATTTATTGTTAGGCTCACCACCAGCCCATTTTGTCATACTTCCCAGGGGCTCGTTTCCAAAGGACCAGCGCCAGTTATTGATGTCACAGTACAGTCCAATCCAAGCGCTGGAATTGAATTGTTCTCTCTGTGCTTCATTCTGGAGCTGGATCATGTTATCATTACTTTCAATGATAGCCAGGTCAGTGTGGTTGATCTTGCAGTAAGCCTGAGCATCACTCCAGTGTTTCCCCTGTTGGATCAGATAGTACTTACGAGGGACAGACAGGGTGAGGGGGACGACTCCTGTGGAAGAGAGTTTAAAAGCTTTATTCAGTGTGAGATCTGTGGCAGATATTCCCTTAACTTCAGATCTTCAGTGTGAAATCTCTTATTTTCTTCCTTGGGATCAAAACATATTTAATAAAATTATGTCCCTAAACGCAATAAATCTGAAACTATCTACCTCTACTGCTGCGTGTCCTAAATATTACAGTTCCTGTTGCTAGAGGTGTCCTGTATGAGACAGTAAGACTACCAGTTCAGAAGAATGACGGTTACCATGTGCCCATTTTTTATAAATTAGTCATCATTTTAAACCACCACACACTGTGTTCTGACTTTATTCATCATAGGTTAAATGTTCTGTAATTGACATGACAAATTAATATTTGTCTCTTTAAGAAATTAGAAATATTACACCCAGAATTCCCGTCAGTGTCCGTGGTTAAAACACTGGAGAGTGCTCTGTAGTCTAGCTTGCAGATTTTTCCTTATTTATTATTTATTATTATTTTATTATTTATTGTCTTTTTTTGTCAGTGATGTTGAAATGTCTCTCAGTAAAATAAGATTTATTTAGATAAATACATTGCAGTGTTCATTTAGGCTACTGACGTTGAGTGACACAAGACAGTGCATGTTAACTAGGCAGGACAACAGAACAGTGATGTGTGGGGAAAATAGTATTAAGTAATTAAGTATAGTAGGGACTATACAGTTGCAACCAAAATTATTCACCCCCCAGTGCAAATCAAGTTTATTATCAAAATGTACAGACTTTCAGCTGTAACGATGAACAAATCAAACAAAAGCAGTTGAAATAGTTCGACACAATGAATGCTTCAAGCGGTTTTCCCAAATGCTACTGAAAATGCAACTTATAATGACTTCTCCAGTCTCAAAATTATTCACCCCCCTGAATAGAATCCCTTACAACAGCACAAATATGAAGAACAGGTGTTGTCTCAAGCACACCTGACGCTAAACTAATCAAGGGCTTCATTAGTTGCACCAGGTGTGCTTGAGCTGAAACACATGAAATACCTGAACTGTTTAGGGGCAGAAAATTTATGAAATACCTGGACAGAACTGGTCTGGACCAGGGCAGAAAAAGGAAGCTATCAACGGCTGCAAGCAGATTTCTGAGAAGGCAGGTTGTGAAAAACTCTCAGTTGATTGCGAAAGAGCTGCAGCGAAACTTGGTGTAACAGGCACTGAGCTTTCAGTGAGCATTTTGTACGAATTTTGAGACAGGAGAAATCATTATAAGTTGCATTTTCAGTTGAATTTGGGGAAACCACTTGAAGCATTCGTTTTGTTGAACTATTTCAATTACTTGTGTTTGATTTGTTCACTGCAAACAGCTGACAGTCTGTACATTTTTACATTAAACCTGATTTGCACGGGGGGGTGGTGAATAATTTTGATTTAAACTGTAACTATTAGGGAGCTCAGTCTATGTCTGGATTTCAGTAAAGCTGCTTTGTGACAATTTGTATTGTTGGAAGTGCTATAAAAATAAAACTGAATTGAATATTTTCTCTCACCTGTTAAGAACAGGAGTATGAACAGATGTTGCTCCATGACTGATGTTGTTGGGAAACTCACTATGAAATAAGAAATGTGATTAAAATTGCACAGCAGTCCTGTTCAAAACAACGACTCTATTAAAACTGATAAATGCAAGTTCCACATCACTACACATATTTATATTTAATTTATATATAAGTATTAACATATTTATATATAAGTTATATTTGAAGGTAAACACAAATTCACCAAGTCATTAATGAATTTACTTTGTTAACATAATAAAAGTTCAAGAAAAACATAAATTTATCTATAGAAGGGGAGCTGTGGGTTCCCGAACAGCTGCTCCTTTGCCTCTTGATATCTGTAGTGCCCTTTTTGGAAGGTTCTTTTCCTATCAGCTTCATCAGTCAAATAAAAGGCCATAATAATACTGGTTTTAACATTAGTATTACACGTATAATTCTGAGCTTACCAAGATAATTATATACTACACTGTATGGCCACTATATGTTTGTGGACACCGGACCATTACACCCATATGTGGTTCTCCTCACTTACTGTTAGCACAACATTGGAAGCACATAATTGTATAGAATGTCTCTGTATGCTGGACACTGGAACTAAGAGGTCCAAACCTGTTCCAGCATGACAGTGCCCCTGTGCACAAAGCAAGCTCCATGAAGACATGGTGTGTTAGGGTTGGTGTGGAAGAACTCGAGTGTCCTGCACAGAACCCTGACCTCGACCCCACTGAACACCTCTGGGATGAACTGGAACCGGCTGTGTAACATGGGCCCCCTCGAACATCAGGTGAACAGAGAGCTCAAATGATTCACTCTCACTGATCTAACTACCCTAAATATACAAAGACACAGAAGCTTCCCAACACCTAACGGCTATCATAAGTTTTGTAGTAAATTCAGCCTCACACACTCTCTGTCATGATTGGCTGCAATCATGTAGCTGGACTTCCTTCATGCTTAAAGTTTGGGTATTTCCATTTACATTACACATTCCTGCCATTTGTAGTTGAAAGATCAGACTGTGATTTACTTTGACCAGACTCAGAGCAGGTCAGGAACATTACCCGCCCACCTGCCCTCCTGCTACATGAGCCTCTTCACCTAAAAATCACCCACTTCTGCTCAGGATGGCCGCATGGCCCGTATGGATAGCCTAAAGTTTGCCATAAGGTTGCTTTGGATGGTACCAAACTGATAGCCTGATCATTGCACTTTCTAAAAACTATGATCAAGGCTCATTGATTATATAGTGTATAACTTCACCTAGATAGACTTAAAACTTAAACCTCTACTGATATCATAAAATGACCCTGATGCTTATAATAAAGATATTTCCAAAACTCTTAGCACTGCTTGAATCTATAGTATACAGTTGTAGAAGAGTGATGACTCATAATCGCACTATCCGGTGTCACCCAGATGAGGATTGGTTCTCTTCTGAGTCTGGTTCCTCTCAATGTTTCTTCCTCATATCGTCTTAGGGACTGTCACATCTGGCTTGCTCAGTATGGATAAAGTTAAATCCATATCTGGATTTCTGTAAATGTGCTTTGTGACAATGTCAATTGTTAAAAACACTATTATAAATAAAATTCAATTGAACTGAATTGAACATTAGATTTTGTCACAAATATGTAGATTTAGATCCTTAATGAGCAAGTCAGAGACGTGAATGAGAAGGAAAAACTTTCTCAACATTAACACAACAAAATACCTAATGTCTGTTTATTAATGGTTCTCACTGTAATTTACATTTTACACTTGATCTAAGAGCCTCTTTTTAACTGGAATTACCTGTCTATTTAAAGATTTCTGCACAGCCATGCTCTAAAGAACACAAATATAATAAAAATAAGAAATTGTCCCACATGTCAAGCTATATAAACTTTTTCACTTATAAAGTGGTAGGAAATAACTGACATACTACAGTAGATCATTGAAACATACCTGAAATGTGAAAGCAGTGATCAATCAATGTTGTAGCTTTTTTTTACATGCGAGTGTCCTTCAGAGAATTTCTGCATTAACTGCTAGACTGATCTGTCTGTTTCTCTTTTTTAAGGCTTGATGACACCTTTCTTACTTTCCCTAGAAATTTACCTAAATCAAATCAGAGCAGAGAAAAATCTAAGTCTTTGGGAGTGGGGTACAGTTGAAATGGGAAAACCCTGGAGATGTTTTTAGTTGTTTTTAATGTGTAATTTTAGAAAGGAGTATTCATTAAATTTTGATAATTAGACATTAAGTTAACACTTTACTGTTCAATAACTCAAAGGTAACTATGCAGGAACTAAACAGGAAGCAGTTCATGTGGTAAATGAAGGGTTTTCAGATGGTTAAGACCTGTGCTCTTCTCTGCAGGGCTTCTTTGGCTTCAGAAGTATCTGTCATCACGACAGTCTATAGATAGTTTGTAGTGTAATATACTTCAGAGATTACCCCTGCAACTGGAGGAGTGATTTAAACCTGTAGAACCCTGTAGGTTACTGGGACTAGCAGGGAATGCTCAGCAGGTTACACATCATTTAATTCTTGAAGAACAATTTAGCTTTTTTGTGTAAAGACTAGAAGCGGAGGCTATACACGTCGAATCTGTCTAAAATAATATCAGCTAATCTTTGACTATGGTACATTACACACTCAACAAGGCAAACACTCAGCTTGTTCAGTGTGTTGAGTGCAGGATGTTGGTAATAGCTTTAGTAATAGTATTAGTGAGAGTGAGAACAGTGTAGTTTCTGTAGGGGAAAGTCTGTATGCCTTAGGCAGAGATAGCAATACCCCAACTCTGCCATTAGGGCCCTTACAGTGCGGCGAAGGGGTGACAACTCAGTGGCATAACCGCAAAGCCAAAGCTAACACTAAGGCTCACCCCATGGGAGCACGACTTCACGTGTCTATTCAATTCAGTTTTATCTGTATAGCACTTTTAACAATGTGCATGTGGAAGTGTGACTATATCTTCTATATTTAATCCGTATGTTAGTATCGGTCAAGAGTGTGACCATCATTATGAGTAGGTCCTATTACGTTCTGATTAACCCCTACTGAATCTAAAATAGACTACTGTTCTCAGAGGGACTTCCGGGTTATCAAAATGAATATACAATTTTCCAACAATTAAAGCTTTATCTAGAGAAACAACCAGGTTTGAGATGAATTCTGCAGATTCACCAAGGATTTCACAATATGGCCCTGGGGGTCTGTAAATAATAATCAGCGAAATCGACTTGTTTTTTGTGGTTATTTATGTTATACTGGTATAATGAACTTCAGAAGAGTTGAATTTATGATTAGGTTTGTGTGTGAGGTCTGGATTATCATTATAAATAAGTGAGACTCCTCCCCCTCTGTCAGTCAGACGAGGCTGATGTATATAACTGTATCCAGGAGGACGGGCTTCGTTCAGTGCTGTGTACTCATCAGGTTTAAGCCATATCCATATTAAACACATTATATTAAACTCCTGATCAATAACGGTTTCATTAACAAGAAGTGCCTTAGATGTAAAAGATCTAATATTTAACAGTCCTAGCTTCAGAGCAAAGCCGGCTGTGCATTCAGTATGATCTCATTTTATATTAATTAGGTTACTAAAACAAACTTTCTCAGTGTTTCTACATTATTGTTTATCTCAGGGAACAGACACAGTCTCGATGTTGTGGAACCTAGGTGAAGACTCAGTGCAGCTAGCAGACGGTCAGTTTAGCCTGCTTGTCTGCTCCCTGGCCTTGGCTCTGGATTGTCAACAATTAACTAGGCCTGTTCTGAGACTATGTGCTATAAAACCTTTTAGCTGTCAAGCTTCCAAACAGCCCCATCCTTCAATGTTAGGCCCAGGGATACTTTGGCTTGTTGGGTCTGTTTTCATTATAGTCTGTAAATGAGTGTCAGGTTGTAGTGTGTCCACTATATCTTATATTATTACTAAAAATAAGAAATTATAGTCAAATTATATGTCATTTAATTATCACAAATTTAGGAAATGACTGAAGTATTGCAGTAGAGCACAGAAACCTACCTGAAATATGAAGAAAGTAAACATTGTTTTGTTTTTTTTACATCAGTGTCCTTCAGAGACTTGAAGCAGGATCTGATGAAGAGAGTTGTTTGTTTTCAATGTAGGGAAAATAATTTCCCTTCTATAACAGTATACTATATAGTCAAAAAGTGCAGTTATGTAAACAGAAACTTATAAACAACTTAGGAATATGAGCATCAGAGTCATTTCTGAATTCATTGTAGTTTTAACTTGAAGCTATTTTGTTGAAGTTATCAAATGATGGAGAATTGAGTGCAAAATCCTTCGTAGGAATTGCAGTCCTAAGGCTATCCAAGGAAGAACATCCACAGTGATTTTTATGGTTTCTATGTGGTACCAGCTGCAGTGATCTCACTGAAATCTCATCCCATTCTCCACTGACCTCCCTCATCAACAGGGTGTTTCTGCCCACAATGCTGTGCGCTGGATGCTTTTTTTCTTTTTTCTTTTTTTTTTTTGCACTATTCTATGAAAATACAAGGAGATCACATTTATCCCTAATTCTCATGTTTGATGTGAACATTAACTTAAGCTGAAAACATTAACTAACGCTTTTTTTATATGATTAGTATCGGCATGAATGTGCAGGTGTTCTTAGTTTCCTTCCCTTGCTTCTCAGCTAATCACTCTGATGACATCAGAATTGGAAACAAGAACAAATGCAAAATGAGATTACTTTAATCACTGATGCATGACTTCAAAGCGATTTCGGTGATTAATGACAGTGCTGCACAGGGCATTACAGATCTACATTTACATTTATCTACTGTGATTAAATATTACTGTAATTATATCAGCACATTTCTGTGGCCAGTCTGTGTGTACAGAGTCTCTACTTACACCAGCTTGTTTCGCTGACCAGTCTGTGTGTGCTGAGTCTGTACAGAGATAATGCCTCATGTAGACCTGTTTTTGGAGTGTCATAATTTGGTTATTATTATTGTTCTGTTGTGAGGTTTGTCCTAATACTGGGCAGTGTTACTGTGTGTTAATGCAATGTTAGTGTGTTAGTGTAGTGTTTGTGTGTGTTCAAGTGAGCTGTTGTTTGTTTTCGTTCAGGATTGATGACTCATGTGTAGGAAAGAATTTGTGTAAGAATGAACACACGAGTCAAAAATGAACACACGAGTCAAAAATGAACACACGTCAAGGATGAGGAATACAAACCTAGTTTATTGATTACTAAATAGGACTGGTAGGACTATAGTCAGGGCTGTGATCAGAAACAGAGGATGAATCTTCATGGGAGGACAGAATAAATGGGCCTTCAATGGGAGAGGTAAAATTAGCCTCAGTTTGAGTGGAGGTGTGTGATACAGTCACAGCTGGCAGGATACGATAAGATAAAGGAGAGGGAAATCCTGGAGGGATAGAAGAAGAGCAGAGTTGCTCGAGTAGGGCTGTTAAGTCCACCGCTGAATGTGTCAGCTGGTGACGTAAGTATTGTTCCAGGCTGGAGAAGTTGGAAGAAGGGTGCTGGGCAGCTGATAGGAAAGAAACAATAAAAACACAGTACTAAGAAACACTTAACTCACACTAACATATACACAAATAGGCTCAACACCCAAATATAACACAAGCACAACCATAATGTTTAATAAAAATGGAAGCTATCAGGGAAAAACTCACCCATAGCAAAATGAGTGATTGGAAATATCCAGAGAAACAATGCGCTTAGATCCACACAGCTTGATGTCTTGCAGGGAATGCTGAGCCAAGGCCAAGGGGAATTTTTATATGCCAGAATGAAGAGGGCAAAGATAAGGGGAATTGGATGAGCCAAAATTGGAATATAAGGGGAATTCAAATAACTGATAAATGAAGATAATGGGATCTCAAACTCAAAACTCAAACTCATGTCAAGAATGGAATCTAAGGGGAATTCAAACAGACATAAAAAGAATATAATGTGAAATTCCAGACAGGGAAACAGGAAAAGAAAATAGGAGGGGTACTGGAGACACACCAGATAAACAGGGGAAGAGAGCTCCGTCAGTTCAGTTCATTCTGAGACGTGTCAATGAATTGATCTCATGGTGGCTACTATAACAATAAACATGAGTTTTGCTTCTCTCATCTACTGTGTTTATGATTATCATTCTGTCAAAGACTTCTGTTGGTTTGCATAGAACAAGGTGACCGTGTACCCAATGTCACTAGAGGTGACACATGCAAACTGCTGTGTCCTTGGTGTCCTACTTTACATGGAATTTACTTTAACCAAATCTGACTGGAGGTGGGGTATGACCGCTACAGTAAAGGACAGGAGATGTTTATATAATTTGCCCTTAGATTGTAATTATAAAGATTAGTATTTGGCTCAATTTTGATCATTTGACATTTGTGTAAGCGATATACACTAATCAGTGACTTTATTAGGAGCACTCCGAGCAGCTTCAATCCTTTATGACTTGGATTCCACCAGATGTTCTAACACATCTCAAAGGTGCTTTATTAGATTCAGATCTGGTGACTGGGAACCCATTGAAATACAATGAACTAATTGTTATGTTCATGAAACCAGTTTGAAACGACTTTGTGACATGATGGTTTATCATGCTGAAAGTAGCCATTATAAGATGATTAAGTTAAATAATCATAAAGGGATGAACCTGGTCGGCAACAAATATTCAGACTGTGGCATTCAAATGTAGCAGGAAAACATTCCCCACACCTCCATGTTAAACTGTTGACACAATTCAGGTTGGTTCAATGGATTCATGAAGCTGACTAGTGAATTAATTAAAGATTCTTCAGACTGGGTAATTTTTGTCCAATCTTCAATTGTCCAGTTTCTTGAAAGCCTTTGTCCAATGTTGCCTCAAATTCCTGTTATTGGCTGAGAGGAGTGGAACCCAATATGGTCTGCTCCTGTTGTAGCCCATCCACCTAAAAGACTGACATGTTTTGCACTCTGAGATGCTTTTCTGCACATCAGGGTTGTAAAGAGTTACCATGGCCTAGGGTTAGGGCTGAGGTTCTAAGCAGATGAATCATGGAAAGCCTAAAGATAAACCCCTTAAAAACCATGAAGATGGCTTTGGATCTCAATTTACATGAACAGTGGAGAAGTTCAACAAAACCGACTTCATGTAAAAACTGTAATGAATTTCCTGGTTACACAACTGCACTATTTGAGCATGTAGTATTAGCACATTTTGATCAAAGCAAGCATGGTGTAAAGACCAAAAGTTCGCACAGGTACCTTGGCGTGAGATCATTCAGAGCTTTATAGGTCATGAGTAGTATTTTATAATGCCAAATGTGACTGGGCTCCAATGCATTGTGGATAAAATAGGGGTGATGTGATCATATCTTTTGGTTCTATTAAGGACGCTGGCTGCTGCATTATCTGCATGAGCTTCAAATGAGAAACTGGATTTCATAATCACACCAAGGTCTTTTACTGATGGACCTGATGCAATTGAAAGGCCCACCATGTGGTCCTAGTAGAAGTAATTCTATACTTGTCAGGATTAAGTAGGAAAAAGTTACTTTGCGTCCAGTATTTAATGTCGTTCACATATTCCTCAAATGTATTAATCTTGTGTCTGTCATCTGGCATTTCTGAAAGAAATAGCTGTTTGTCTTAAACATAACAGTGGAAGCTAATACCATGTTTACAATTAATTGTACTTAGAGGTACCATATATATATATATATATATATATATATATATATATATATATACTATATATATAGAT
>JANDJT010000030.1:20434-35189 GCA_024331685.1 Stegophilus panzeri | reverse complement strand
TCCTCCTTTCTTTTCTCAGCATTCTTCCTCTTGTCTCCTCGATATCCTTTTTTCCTCTCTACACCTCCTCTTAATTTTTTTCTCTCTTTCCCCTTATCTCTTCCTTCCCTCTCTCCATCATTTCATCTTCGAAATTTGTCTCTCCCCCGCTTTTTCTTTACCATTCTCCTAATCTCTCTCCTTATCTCTCCGCTTTCCCTCTCTTCCATCTTTCTTTCATTTCTGTCTCATTTTTTATTTTCTTTATTCGTCCGTCTTTATCGATATCTTTTCCTCTCTTTTCCTTCTCAGTTGTCTTTCCCTTTGCCTTTAAAAAAAAATCACTTTCTATCCCTACTCCTATCTCTCTTTTTCTCTTCTTGCCTCCATTTCCTCTCGTTCTTTTCTCTTCCTATCCTCTTCACCTCTCCCTTTTTATCTCTTTAACTCCTTGACTCTTTCTGTCCTTTCCTTTTACTCACCCAACTTTTTATGTTCGAACCTGTTCAACTACACAGCTTCACTTTACTGCCTCTGTGTGTGTTTGTGTGAGAGAGAGAGAGAGAGAGAGAGAGAGAGAGAGAGACTGTATGACATCAGGAGAGAATAATGGAGAGTCGCACTTACAGAGACGTAATTCAGCACTCGGCACTTTTAGCAAAACCGCCGCTAAAGAAGGCGAGGAGCGTGTTTAAATATTAACACCATCGATTCAAACGGAGTAAGGGATGAGAGAAAGAGAGAGAGAGAACGGCATGAGAAAGAGAGTGAGAGAACAGGACACACAAGGTGAATGAGAAGTTTTCTCTTTCACACGCTCTCGCTAACGACGCCACAGCGTGAGGCTAAACGTTAAGCAAACACCCGGCCTGAAGTGACAGATAGCCGCATTACCAACACAAACATCTCTCCGTCTCTCTTTCCCGCTCTCTCATTCACGTATTCTGCCTCTCCACTTCCTCTAAACTTCCTATAACCCTCCTCTTTCTCTTCTTCAGCTCACTATCTGCCTTCCCTCGCTCCATCATTCTGCCTCTCAGCTTCCTCTAACCTTAATCGCTCTCTCTCTCTCGCTCTCTCTCTCATCTCTCCTACCATTAAACACATAAAAAAAAATCACATGCTGCTGGACTTGAAGGGAAAAAAAAAGAAAGAAAAGATTTCTCATCAATGAATGTTACTTCCAGCCTCGCTTTTTAGAGGACGGCTAGAAAGCTATTACATTAAACAAATGAGACCCAGGCGACTCAGGCAGCATCCGGAGAAAGAAAAAATATTTTTGTCAGCGTTTCGCGTGATGAAACTACTAACCACTGTGCTTACTTTATATCTGGAAGGCTTTGCGTGACATGTTTTCATCCTGAAGCTTGTGCTGCACAGCATGCTGATGTTAGCCGTATCAAAAGTAGAGAAAAAAAATTCATCACTATTTTATTTCAGCACTGACCGGCATTTGTGTTTTATTTATTTATTTATTTATTTTTAGGAACATCTCATGCTCGAAAAATCCTGTCAGAACAAAAATCCACTTTGAAGCAGTCAAGCACAGTAAAATGTGCTGACAGATGTTCCCAAACGAACTTCTAAAGAAGGAGGATAAATCCGTTCGGAGAACCGGTATCGGATTACGTTTACAGACGAGGTCCGCCGGGGGATCTGCTCAGACATTTCATGACAATAAACTGCACACGTCTGATCAGACCGTCAACGTCAGCACTTCCTGAGGAACACTTCCTGAGTTTTAACCTTCCACGAGAAGCAAGAGAAAGAGGACATCATCCCGAGATATGGATTTTAGTCATTTTCAACCAAATTGTAGGAACAACACTATCTACACACATCTACTGCCATGTCAAGGCGAACCAGCAACTCCATTTCCCAGAATGCACCACGAACTATAAATATGGCAGCCAACTACAACTCCCAGTGGAACACAGAGACCCGTCCCAGACCTTCTCCTAAGGACTAATCACACACACACCTGTTCTCAATCACACCACACTACTGAAGAGACTCTCACACACACAGTCATTGCGAAATATACACTCTGGCATTGACCGAGCCTTTACCTCGTATCGTCGCTCTGGTGTTTTGATTTTGGTTATTCCCTCGACTTTGATTCTCCGCCTTGCCTAGTTTGGGTTGTTTGACCCTTGCCTGTCTATCTGCCTAATCCTGTGGATTTGTCTTCTCATTAAACTGCCTCACCTGCACTTTACCTGCACCTCACCTCACATCTTTAGAAAGCCGGATGTAGGAGTTATCCAGCATGGACGCTGAAGTGACAAATTCCAGACAGGAATTTAAAGCAACTGGGAAAATGTTTAGGGTTAGCCTATACTTCGTTAAAATCACACTGGAGCGGAACGTAACGTTAGCAAGTTTCGAAAATAACGTTTTCACAATTTAGAGTGATTCTCTTTCTGTTTACATTCGCTAAAAATTTGTTTTGTTTGAATTTTTTTGTGTTCACTGAAACAATTCTAATCTTTAGGCCAAGCAGTCATACAGGGAAAAAAATACCCATAATGCACTTATGACTTTAATTTGTTTGTTTGCAGCAACATGTCGACTTGCTTAAACATTCCTTTTGATCATCATTTTATATTTAACGTAATGCGTGAGTAGATGTAGTATAAAGCTACTGACAGTAGGTACAGGATCTCGTGGATTTTTTTATAGTTTTAAATTTTTTGTGAAAAAAATGTTTTTTTTGCGGAAAACTACTTGAATTGGCGAAATCGCAATGGTACGAAATCGAATGTTTTGCGTGGTCTTTCGCACTGATGTTTGTTGGTAAACTGTACTCATGTTCGACGCACATGAATCAAAGAAGACTTTGGCTGATTCGGGTTGCGGTGACGTCACATGACGTGTCTCGGCCCGAATCTGCATTAATTTAGAAAAATTGCAGCTCCTCCGAATATTGCGGAGTTTGCTTGATTTTCGTTGATGTTCATTTCTGCGATCGCAAAATCCCAGAAATCCTGGAAACCCTTTTTTTTTTAAGAGATGCTCATTAAGAGCTTGATTACGTGAATGAAATGGAGATTATGTCGAAAAATTATACACTTTTGTGACACAAAACAAAAAGTAAAAAAAAAAAATTAAGTCTTCATTTCACTCACCATTGTAAATTTAAAAAAAATAAAATCTGCTTAACAAACTCAGGTGAAATGGACGGTTATGCTAGTTGTGTTTTTGATACACAAAATTTTACACAAAAAATTTACACATTTTTGTATTCTTCAGTTTGAATTAAAAAATGTAAAAAAACAACATTTTCCGATACATTTTGTTTTGATCGTGAGATTGTACCACTAACCTATTTGACATTCTCGACATTATTACGATGCGTTTAAAGACGACCTGCAATCAAAACTGACCTTTCTTTCTTGTTAGCTCATGTCCTTGTTCAGACTCTTCATGATTCAATCATTTAAATGCCAAATTATTATTATTATTATTATTATTATTATTATTACTTTTAAATCTGGAATTTTTCAAATAAATAAATAAATGAATAAAAGCCTTAATATGTTATCTGAAATAACATATTAAGATGCCCAGGAGTCAGTCTAATTCTTATGGATAAAATCTAAAGCCCTGCTGAAAAAAAAAGGAAGATAACCGTGATGCTGTGGAATAAAAGTGTGTAAAAGTGGGATGTACGAGTCTCTCTCGCGGCCGCCTTCTCTGAAAGTCTGTATAATAAATAGTGAATTAGTGAGTCAGTGTACAATTTCAGACACGACATATTTTTCACTGCGTGTTCACCCGTTCATTTCATTCTTTCTCTTTCTATCCTTCTTCATCCATCTCTCTTTCCATCTCAGAGACATTAGTATGACGGTGATGTGATTTCTCAGCGTGTGTCTCGCTGCTCCTCCAGTGTGCTGTGTGTCTGAGGGAACATTAGTGTGTCTTTATGACTTTGTGCAACTCCCTCATGCTGCTTGTGTGTGTGTGTGTGTGTGTGTGTGTGTGTGTGCGTTCATTAATGTCAAAAGTTGAAGGAATGGCTGCCATGAGCCATTCATATCAAACATCCAATACAGCATCAGTGCATTATGGGTACACTGGAGTGTAAAGTCTGGAAACTAGCTGTTAGAGTGCATTATGGGATTTCCTAATTTTCTGTCTTTCTTACTCTTGACTGATTGCATCAATATCAGGTACGAATAAATACAAAAAAAAAAAAAAAAAAAAAAAAAAAAAAAACAATACACAAAACATATTTTTTGTACATGAAACCCAACATTTTGGTGAGCCAGCCAGGAGTTTCATACAAAAACCCAAACATTCTGATTTTCACCCAAGAACATTATCGGGCTACATCTGAAGATGTTTCATCCACAGTTTGTGGTTTTGAGGAGACAAAATGTACAATCAACGATCCACTAAACTCCAACCATTGGTGAGCCAGCCAGGAAACACATAAAAAGGTGCAAGTGTAAAAGACTAAATGAGATACAAGTTGATCCAAGCCACAGTTCTTAAAATCTCCACAGTCAGGAATGGTTGTTTTCTAAGACCCAAAATCTCGATCAGTCAAAATGTAAGCAGTGGCGAGCCAGCCAGGAGCAAAACGAAAAAGATCTCAAGAGGTTGAATGTGCAACTATAAACGCTGAAGAAGATAGAAGTCAATCTAAGCTACAGTTTTTTTTTAGACCCGGAACCTAAAATCTGACATCCGTCAAAATCTATCCATTGGCGAGCCAGCCAGGAGCTACAAAAGACAAAGAAAATAACCTAGGAATATTTCAAGGTGCAAACAGAAGAGTCAGAGGAAGGCAGAAGTTGCTCTAAGCTAAAAACCAAAACCTAGGAAATAAAAAAGACAAAAAAAACCCCCACAACAACTCAAGAGCATTTTTAAGTTTATCCAAACTACAGTTCTTTAGACCCAAAATATGATATTAATAAAACTTTATCTAGCCAGGAAAGACAAAAGACAAAGAAAGAGAGACAAAGAGAGAGAGAGAGAGAGAGAGAGAGAGAGATCAATAAAAATAAACCTGACTGTGTGAAGAGAAGGATGAATAACTTACTGTGTGCTGCAAACAGCAACACACACACACACAATGATGACACAAAGGGAATACTCATAGATACATAGCACAGATAATGGAGCTCTCTCTCTCTCTCTCTCTCTCTCTCTCTCTCTGTCCTAATAATGATGGATGGATGTGTGGTTGAAGGCCGTTATGATGAGACTGCTTACCGTAACGTTTTAGCACTTAGCCTGACCGCTATCCACACAGCTGCCCTGATATATTACTGCACTTGACACTCTGTGTGTTTGTGTGTGTGTGTGTGTTTACCGTGCTCAGCTGACAGTGCGGTGACTCCGTTAGATGTCGTACCATCGGGTTTGACCTGTCCATTCTCAAAAGCAAAACTCTCCGTCTCCTGCAGTTGCCAGTTCAGTCCAAACAGATGCATCGCTGAGAGACAGAGACAGAGAGAGGGAGAGAGAGAGCGAGAGAGAGAGAGAGACAGACAGGGGTCAGAATGGTCTTTCAGCTCCATCCATGATTGATGCCAGATATTTTTGTTAATTATAAATAACAGCTAATCAAAGCAGGCTGCCTGACAGGATTCTTTATTAATTAGCCGACTTTTAATTAACAAATTTGCAGCCTGTTGTCCGTAATGACTGTGTCTGAGTCAGCGCTGATTAGGAGCAACGTCTGATAAAGTTCCTATCAAGCCCGGAAAATGAAAAAGAACAAAAAAAACAAAAAACAAGTGAGTAAAATCAGACGTTAAATCAGACTAGCGTCATTTGGGAAACTGCGGCGGTGTTTTAGGGTCGTTTTTATACCAAAGGAAAGAAATTTGATAAAGGTATAAATAGGATGGTCGTGAATTATTTCTGCGTGATTAGCGATTAGAAACAACGTCGTCAGGGCTCTGTATCTGTGTGTGTGTGTGCGTGTGTGTGTGTGTGTGCGTGTGTGTGTGTGTGTGTGTGTGTGTGTATGTGCGCATGTGTGACTGCTCCCAGTCAATAATCAGGCCTGTTTTGGACGACCTGCGGGCTCCTGTGTGAGGACTGTAACTGCATTAGCCGTGTGGTGAGCGCTGCAGTAAAAGCAGTTCTTGGTAGTGGATGTTTAGCCCCGCCCCCTTCTTCATGTGGTTTACAGTAGCGGAATCCCATGATGCCTCAGCAAATAAAATCACACTAACACACACACACAGTCAATAAAGATGAGCAAATGAAGTTAAACGCACACCGCCATCCCTGCTTCCATCCCTCCATCCATCCATCCATCCATCCCTCTCTCTCTCTCTCTCTCTGTTCAATTCAATTCGGCTCCCTCTCTGCCACACAAACATGAAAACACACACATGCAACCACGCACTCTCTCTGGCTCAAACACACACACACACACACACACACACACATACACACACACACTTGAAGGCAGCCAGACAGCGCCATGAAACTAATTTAGCACGCCGCTAGCAAGCATCACGTTGCATAACGCGACAACATGGGCGTCTGTACGGCTCCAAAACTCCGGCTATCGATTCTACAGAGAGAGAGAGAGAGAGAGAGAGAGAGAGAAAGAGAGAGAGAGAGAGAGAGTGGGTAAGAGCGTGTATTAATGCCTTTCTTTCTTTCTGTATTTTATTTCTTCCATACTTTATTCTTTCATTTATTAATACATTCCCATTTCTTTCTTTTTCTTTTGTCCTTCCTTCCTTCCTTTCTTTCCTCATTTCTTTCTTTCTTCCTTCCTTTCTTTCCCCCGTCCCTCACTGTTTATTTCTCTCCTTTCATCCCTCCATCATGTCACTCCTTACTTTAAGCGTAACTCTTGTAATAATGGATTTAAATTCTGAACCTTTACTTTGTTCCTCTAATCAACCTAATTCAGACCTGCCAACTGCACACACACACACACACACACACACACACACACATACACTACATACACACACACATACACACACACAGTACACACACACTACACACCCACACACACACTACACACACACACACACACACACACTCAGACAGAGTAAAGAGGATGGGTGAGACAGAGAGAGAGAGAATGGAGTAAAGCAAGGGACAGAAAAACAGGGAGAGAGAGAAAAAGAATGAGAAGCAGAGAAAAAAGAGAGATGAAAAGAGATAGAAAAGGGAGAAAAAGTTGGATAAGGAGAAAGAAAAAGTTAGAGGAGGAAGAGTGATAAGATAATAGAGAAAAAAGATGTCGTGACTGTAGAGCAGAGAAAGAGAAAGGGATGCAGAGAGACAGAAAAAGAAGGAGAATGCAAGGGAGAGATATATAAAAAGGAAAAGAGAGATAGAAAAAGAAAAAAGACAAGGACAAAGACATATAAGAAGAAAAGAGGAAGAAGATTGGGACAGGTCGAGGAAAGGGGTCATGGAAATGAAGAGAAAAGGAGGAAGAGGAAAAGAAAAGAAAAAGAAAAACAGGGAGAAGTCAGAAAAAGTAGAGGGAGAAGAGTGATAGAACATGGAGGAGTGGGACAGAAAAAGAAAGGAAGAAAGAAAGAAAAATCAAGGGACGAGGAGGAAGAGTGATAAAAATGAAGAGAATGACAGAAAAAGGAAAAGAGAGCGCCAAAAGGGAGAGAAGGAAGAGAGGAGGAAGAGTGATAGATAAAGGAAGAGAAGAGATTGAGCAAATAAAGACAAGGAAAAAGACAGTGATAAAAAAAAGAGAGAGACAGAAAAACGAAGAAAGAAGGGAAAGGGAAGAGAAGAGGAGGAAGAGAGACGGACAGAAAAAGAGAAGAGATTGAAAAAAGACAGAAAGACAGATAAAAGATAAAAATATAAAAGAGAAACAAAAATAAAGGAAGACAGGAAAGGGAATCGAAAAGGAAGAAGAGAGAGAGACAGAAAAATAAAGGAAGACACAGACAAAGACAGAAAAGCAAATGAAGAGGAGAAACAGCGATAGATAAAAGAGAAGAGAGGCCACAAAAGGAAGAGAAAAAGAAAGAGAAATGAGTGTAGGGAAAGCTGAGGATGTTCAATAGGTTTCCTTCCCTCTCTCTCTCATACAAACACACACCTCTCCCTCGTTCCTTTGCCTCCCCTGACCCCTCTCTCTCTCCCTCTCCTTCTCTCTCCCACTCTCTCTCTCTCTCTCTCTCCATCTGTCTCATTAAATTAGCGTCCCGCTGCGTTAGCCCTATAGCCGAGCTCCTGCTACTCAGCACTCTGACCTGGACTGAAGCAGGGGGTTATGGGTAACAGGCCGCATCGATACGTCCATCAAGGAGATGGCAAACCCCCTGCTGAGCGGATCGAGCCCCACACACACACACTCACGTTATCTCACAATCAAAAAGAAAAGAGGAGAAGTTTCTTCCATCCGTCCTGCACTAATGAAGTGCAGTATCGACTGTTCCCGCTACGCTCAATTATCTCAGCCGCACAAATATCTCCGAGTTCTGAGACATGCGCAGAACAAGAACCAAACACAAACATGGCTGACAAACTTGTGACAAAGCGCAGGAGGAAATCACCCAGATCAAAGAAACACTTGATGCTATGCTAATTTCACTCCTTACCACCATAGATAATACATCTCCTGCTCCGACGTGCCTTCCGCCATATGCTAACGCAAGTGATTAGCCTCCTGTTAGCGTGCATCAAAGACCTGTTTGAGCTTAAGTTATATATTACACATAACGCTAACAGGAACGATTAGCATCGAGTTAGCATACATCAAAGATGTGTTTGATTTTATATATTATACATGCTGTCAGATATATTATACATAATGCTAACAGCAGCGATTAGCATCGAGTTAGCATACATCAAAGACATGTCTGAGTTCATATATTATATATAACGTTAACAGGAGCGATTAGTATAGAGTTAGCATATGGCAAAAGTGTGTTTAGCTTGATTTATTATACATACTATCAGATATATTATACATAACGCTAACAGGAGCGATTAGCATCGAGTTAGCATACGTCAAAGACATGTCTGAGTTCATATATTAAATATAACGTTAACAGGAGCGATTAGTATAGAGTTAGCATACGGCAAAGACGTGTTTGAGTTCATATATTATACTGTACATGCTATCAGATACAGATACCGCTAACAGGAGCAATTAGCATCGAGTTAACTGAGGAAAAGACGCGTTTGACTTTGTATATTATACAACATATATTATACATAACACTTACAGCGGTGATTAGCATAGAGTTAGCATACGGCAAAGGTGTTTCAGCTTTTAAATAATACATACATAATATATTTTACATATTGCTAATGATAGCAATTATCCTAGAGCTAAAATGTGGTGGAAGGTCCTGTCAAACTGATATAAATAATGCTAACAGTGCTAATTAGCAAGACATATATAAAAATATATGACTAGCATAGAGTTAGCTTATACATTAGACATATTATCAGATGTATTACACATATATTTAATGTTAAAAATAGCTTAGCAAACAGTGGTAATTAGCCATGAACTAGTCTGTGGTCAAAGGTGCATTCAAGATTAATATATTGTGCTGATTATTATCTATAAATATAGCATAGATTTAGCAAAGACAAAGGCAATATGTATGGAATTGTAAAGCTCATAGGTTGTATGTCAGACTAGTGACTAGTTAGCATGTGGTGGAAAGTTTATATTGTATACATCAATATATAGATATTAGCATAAAGTTAGCACGTGTCAGTTTTGCCAGCTCAATATTTACATAGTTAGCTAGTTCGCCTTGCTCTTTTCGCTAGTTCATATATCCATGCTATATTATTAAAGTTTATGGCAAAATATCTTTATGGGAAATTAGCATGCAGTATATGCTAGCTTATAGCTTCTTCTCAGTTTACACTAAATGCACATTTTTATTTATTCTTTCAGCATTAAATCTGCACTCAATGTGCTGTTTTACACAAACACTTGCTTGTGGGGTTAATTTTTAAGAGCCTCTGGGCCTGACCGTCCTGTGGGCCGGCTCGGGATATTGCTGACAGAAGTGTTAGCGTACATACTGCTAAGAGGAGCCTTCACGGGGATGCTGATGAGACTCCGTTTGGTTTAATTTCACGTTTCTGAGCCACAATTTTCACACCGACATCGAAGACTCGCAAGATATCATTGAGGTGGTAGACTTTTGTGTACAGTGAAAGAAAATTACACATCATAACCATGCTCAATAAACTAAGTGTGACAAACATAAAGACAGTTAACACATCTTACCGCCATTTTGATGCTTCTTAATATAATATAATGGAATCAGTTAGCGATCAATCTTTACATTGTCTATATAAATGACTAGCTAGCTATGTAAATAAATGTTTTAGCCTTAGGGAGTTTTTTATTTGTAATTTTCCAAGACATCTGAGGAAAATGTTGTTAATATCTATACGTTTGTGTTGTTTCCAGCATCATTCTACCTTTACATTGTCTATTTAAATTACTAGCCAGATATGTAAATAAATGTTTTAGCCTTAGGGAGTTTTATATTTGTAATTTTCCAACACATCTGAGGAAAATGTTAATATTCTCAATACATTTGTATAATTTTCGATATCACTGAACCTTTACACAGTGCTAATTTTAGACTTACTGACACTTTCCTTAGTAATTTACCAAGACATCTGAGGTAAATGTTATGTGTATGTGTTATTATTACCATCATTATTTGTCTCATTTCCACCATCACTGGGCCTTTACACTGTCTGTATAAGACTTAAGAGCTAATTGCTCGCTATTTAAACCGTAACTATAGTTGTACGTAGCATTTTCTTAGTCACTTGCCAACACAGTTGAGAAAAATGTCCATAGTTTGTGTGAGCTTTTTTTTTTTTTTTTTTTTTTTTTTTTTTAAGCAATTTACCAAACCCTCTGAAGGAAAATTTTTATATTTCTGTTAGTTTTGTCCCGTTTTCAATGTCACTGTGCTTTCACAGACTTAAAAAGAGACTAAAAAAAACCCCAAAACACAACAGTGAGATATTTCTCAAAATATCTTCTTTTATGTTCCACAGAAGAAAGTCAGTCATATAGTTTTGGAACAATATGAGAGTGAGTAAATGATAACAGAATTTTCATTTTTGGGTGAACTATCCCTTTAACAGCTAGGTGCTAGTTAATTAACTTTTAATTGCAGTTGTATAAAGTATTTTATTAATAATTTACCAACACATCTGTGGAAAATGTTGATGTTCTCTATGATTTTGTCGTGTTTTCAACATCGTTGTACCTTTTACATAGTCAAAGGACTGTATGCTAATTAGAATGATCACAATTTTAGCAGTACTGAGTCTGTTCTTGGTAGTTTACCAGCACAGCTGAGGAAAATGCTAATATTCCTGACAGTTTTGTGTTTTTCCATTTTCACTGTGCCCTCACATTGTCTATTTAAATGACATAAAGGCTCTGTGCTAGCTAGATAAATTAGGATTTTGGTGCTCTTTAATTAGTCATTTCCCAACACATCTGAGGAAAATTGTTAAATCTGAAATGTTAGCAAGCTAATTTCCCCGTTGCCTAACAACAGTGCTTTCCTTTAACCACTTGACTGATATTGTATATACGATATTGTATGTTCACCTTCCCATATAACAACGTACTCTAAAAACTTTCTTTTTTGTTTTGTTCATTTATTATATTGTATAATAATCCCCGCCAACGTTTCCGGCATAGTTAGCGTGCGACGTAGCGCTTTTTTCCCTCCCCGAGCTGATACTTATCACGAATGATGATGTAAATATGACACCTGTTCTGAGAAAGTGACAGATGGAGGTACAAGCGTTCCTCGCACTGCTGGCGGTTTGCTGTTAGCACGAAGCTAAGTACAGATTACAGTCGGAGAAAGGAGAGAAATCAGACAAGAAGATAGACACGTTGAGGTGACAGCAAGCTCAGGCTCGAGGAAGCGTGAGTGGAAAAGCAGACAGGACCCTAAGGCTAGAAAAAAAAATGATAAAACAACCCAAAAACGATTGACAGAAATAAAAGAAAAGAAGATAGAAAGAGAGGGCAAGAAGGACGCAGGGCAGGGTGGAGGATAAATAAACCATGTGTCACAGCACTAAAAATATGATCTTGTGTGTGTCATGAGTGAGTAATATTTGGGCCATGTGATCCAGTCAGGATTGTTGGTTTCTCAACAACATCATCTTTAAATGACTAAGTCATGTGTGGGCGGCTAATTAACCAGCAGTGTTAGCACACATAAATCCCACAATGCACTGCAAGAGGCTAATGTCCAAATGGTATAGCCTTGCTAATACACGACATCCACTCTGTACAGGAAGTAGGGCAAAATTTTGGACAAAGGGGAAGCAGGGCATTCTGGGATATGCAAAATCTCTGTACACCTCTCAGGTATACTTATAAAACCGCTAATATGGCTAGCGCTTAAAAAAAATCTCATTTCTTAGCTTCACTTAGCTTGACACGCTGTAATAAACGACAAACGACGTGCTAGCTCTCCCACAGGAGAGCTAGCACGCGACGATGCCCAACACACGGCCATTTTGTTTTTGGGTTCAGAATTCAAAAAAACCTTCTTACCGACTGATGTCTCAAAAGACACGCCGATTTATTCAGAACCAATTACCCATCACTCACGACGACACGTCTGTCATTCTGATGATATGATTTCACTAACGGCGTGCCACTAAATGCTAAATGCTACATCATTTTTCCAGATTTGATTTATCTGACAGCCTGTCCTCCTCGAGCCGAGCTAAACGTTCAGCACCGGATTTGATTCCTTTCACTGGAGGAACAATTTCTACTAAATAACTACAAATGTTCAGCCCTGAACAAACTCGCATCATTTTGCTGTAGCAGCAAAGCTTCAAAATATTTACACAGGGAACGCACGGCTCGTATAAAAGCTCGACTCGGGAAATAAAACTAAGTGGGCAGACTGGATGTCTGTGTTTACTTCTCCTGAGTGTGGTGTATGCTATAACAATGATAAAAAGCCCTTCTAAAGAACAGTTGCTCACTCGCTCTCGTCCTCATTCAGATTCTTCAGAGGCGTAAAAAGCCGGCGAGTGTTTATCAACGTTTCTGGTCGGAGAACTAGAGAGGTGTCATTTTTATTTTTAGCTTTTTACAGCTTGTGAAATGATAATATTACCCAAATATTTACATTTTGCTTATATATCCAAGAAAACTAACAGCAGATTACTAAAAATGCTTAAATGATTCATTTCATGACGACATAACGTTTACGTTAGGCTACGAATAAGCTAACGTTTTAAATGTAATAAAGTTAACGTTAAGCAAACGACAACTAGTATATTATAAAAGTATATTATCGTCTATGCAGCATTGGTTATTACAGAATAAAGAACTAAACGGTTGTACAATCAAACTAAAATGGTTTTAACTTTAACCTGATGACTAAACTACGAGAAAAAAAGGCGAATACTTTATCCGTGCACTTCCTGCTCGGATATTTCCACCAATCACCAGCGGATATGGCGAAATATACCTGAGGAAGGAGGGATGATGTGATCTAACTGTGGACTTTTAAATCCACATCCGAATCGAGAGTGACATTGGAAGAAATGGGAACTCGATCAGAAACTCGTTCACATTGTAGCACGAAAAAACTGTGTTGTTTCGGTCCGTTATCTGCCATTAGCCCCGCCCACTTCGGGTGGGAAACTTTCTGTTAATCAGGATTTTTTTGTTAAGGCTAAATGCGGTGCACTTTAATGAGCGCACTTTAATGAGATACTGCTAAAGAAAGCCATCTTCGCGTTCGTGTTTTTTAGGAGACGATGATGTTTATTCCCCGCCGTGCGGCGAGATGATTAGCCGTCCATATATTTCCATAATTTGGCTCTCGCGCTCGTGGCCTCCCGCTGCATGACTCTAAACTCATCTTTATGTTAGTAATGATGAGGGGTTTGGCCGGAGAAACCCCACTGACTCTCGAGCTGCAAATATTCATCACCGTCGTCGAGATGGGCGCACACGACTAATAAACAACCAATCAGGCACTTGGAGAAAGTGAGAAAGGAGGGAGAGAGAGAGAAAGATTCATTGTGATGGAGTGAAAGTCATTATCAGAAAACCATCATGAAAGGAAGAACTTTAGGGAAAGAAAACAACTCTCTCATTCCTCCCTTGTGCATTTCTCTCTCTCTCTCTCTCTCTCTCTCTCTCGCCTTCTTTCTTTCGTTGTGCCTCTTCATTTTATTTTTCTTTATTAGAATTCAGAAGTCAGAAAAAAAAAGAAGATATAAAGGACGGCGTGCTGTCGGGATATACAACCTCGTAGCAGGAACGTGACTGAGCAGAACCGACACAAAGCAGGGGCACCAAAGCCAGAGCATGGATGCGGTTGCCACGGCAATGGGAGGCTCGGTTACCGTGACAACCCTATAATAACTCGGACCGGAATTCAAGATGAGGCGCGAATCAGAGGGAGACAGTTACAACCAAAAAGTGTGTGTGTGTGTGTGTGTGTGTGTGTGTGTGCATAGTTTTTTTGTGTCTCATTTTCTCATTTGTAAGTTGCTTTGGATAAAAGCGTCTGCTAAATGAATAAATGTAAATATAAATACGTTTGTATAATTTTCAAAAATTATACATGTGAAGATAAAAAAAAAATGGCTATGTCCATTTTAATAGGACGGAGAGACTGCACAAAAAGAAGAAAAGAAAAGAAAGAAACAAACATGGACTAGATTTTTTATTAAAAGATAGACAGATAGATAGATAGATAGATAGATAGATAGATAGATAGATAGATAGATAGATAGATAGACAGACAGACAGACA
>JANDJT010000028.1:59294-96743 GCA_024331685.1 Stegophilus panzeri | reverse complement strand
TGTGTGTGTGTGTGTGTGTGTGTGTGTGTGTGTGTGTGTGTCTGTGTGTGTGTGTGTGTGTGTGTGTGTGTGTGTGTCTGTGTCTGTGTGTGTGTGTGTGTGTGTGTGTGTGTGTATGTGTATGTTTGTGTGTGCGTGTGCGTGTATGTGTGTGTGTGTATATGTGTATGTGTGTGTGTGTGTATGTGTGTGTGTGTGTATGTTTGTGTGTGTGTGTATGTTTGTGTGTGCGTGTGCGTGTGTGTGTGTGTGTGTGTGTGTGTGTGTGTGTGGTTACCAGTAGGAAGCCGCTCGGGTCGTTCTCCTTAATGACCTCCAGGCAGAACTCCATCATGCCGGTGGTCTGTCTCAGCTTCATAGTGCAGTGTGTGATCTGGTCTCTCACCGTCTACACACACACACACACACACACACACACACATAAACGAGATGTATATAAGGGTAAATGCATGTGATGTGAACATAGGCGATTAGTGGGAGCTTGTTTCCATGGAGCTCGAGCTGATTCATCACTCACACTCAAATCACCACTCAGTGAAGTTTTAATGAATCACACACATATTCTTTCATCTCTCTCTCTCTCTCTCTCTCTCTCTCTCTCTCTCTCTCTCTCTCTCTGATTAATGCAGAATACAGTTTTGCTTCATCACGGACTCACCCAGCCATTTTATTAGGCGTGTATTTGCCTGCATCGATTTCCCTCTATATTAATTCTATAATGATGTAATTACCAGACGCCCTCTGGTTCAAAATAAACGCTTGAACTATTTTTGACTATTTTTAAGATGCATTTAAGCTGTCTATCAGTCTGCCCGATAAATAAGACAGGAGGAACGCCGTTATTGTGGCTTCCCGGTGTCCCAGGGTTTAGTAACGTAGCGTTCGAAAAGAAAATAATAGGTTTTACCATACAATCTGGGTGTTTGGGGGTGGGACGGGGGTATGGGAGGAGGGACTTATTAACTTATTATCGTCTTGTCATTTTTTTGTAATATTTACTGCAATATTTCTACCTTCTAGAAAGATCTCTTTATTTATTTTTTTCACCTATCCAAGGATGTATGATGTGTATGATATAAAAACCAACTCCGAAGCCATCCTTTCTCCTCTTCCTTAATACTATTTTCCACGTATATATATATATATATATGTGTCTGTGTATGTGTGTGTGTGTGTGTGTGTGTGTGTGTGTTCATATTTATTCTGCAGCTCAGAGTTTATGAATACAGAGAAAAGAGGTCATATATCTACGTGGTTTAAATCCCTGGGACCACCAGACAGAAATATAGAGATTATCTCAGGCCAAGCTGGATCATGTGACCTCACATGTTTATTGTGGAAAAGGAGGAATAAGGCGTTCTCACCTTCAGCTCAAGGGCTCTCCAGAAGGATAATGAACATGCTTGCTAATTAGCTAAAGGGCTAAATGAGTGTGTTCAGTCAGGAGGAAAAGATACACACACACACACACACACACACTTTAAGACGTGTAATTATGGTGCAGTTGCTAAGCCTGAAGATCTCACAAGCCTTTATTACTATACTAACACACTATCTATCGAGATTTTAAAAACCCCCGTGTTTTGAGTCGTGTTGATAAGACGGTCATCGAGTGAGTCTGGGGAGGAAGGAACGAGCTTGTCGTCTGGACGAGAATTTCATTACAGCATATTCTGGAAGTGATCCTCCAGCGGAGGCGATTTATTAGCGCGTGAAATGAAATAAAGGAGAACTCAATTCAGCAACACTGTGGCATAAACACCTCCGTTATAAACATCCGTCCATCTCGGGCTCGGCTGCACGGTACGGTTAGACGGTTAGAGTCATGTGACCCGGGCGTAGTTTTAAACCGTCCTTATGAGAGGTTCGGTTAGTGGAAAAAAAATATATATATATATATATATATTTAAAAAGATGAATTTGCTTCACGCTTATTGGGTTATGTCATCGTGTCAGCTAGTTAAAAAAAAGAAAGAAAAAAAACGCAAAAAAAATGTCCAATGACCGTTTAAAACGAAGAATCAAACCCAAATCTAAAAACGAGCCAAATGTAGAGTTTTATTTACAAAGTAACACACATATGATGAATTGTAATTTAGATATTGTTATCATTATTAGGGGGGAAAGCACTGAAGGTGCTGAACCCTATTGTTATTCTCCCTTTTCTTCTTCTTCTTCTTCTTCTGGTTAGGGTGTCTATGGCAGCCCATAGAACCATTTGGTAAAAAGTTGTGAAATTTGGTACACTGACTGGGGAGGGTCTAGGGAACATTCTCACCAAATTTTGGCCAAGTGCTACCAACGCACTAGCGCCACCATCGGGTCAGATTTGGGCCTAATTTGGAAGTATATTTATGGTCATAACTTTTGAACCTTGTATCCAAAATGCACCCCATGACGCAGCCCATGACGCAGCCCATGACGCACCCCATGACGCAGCCCATGACGAACCCCATGACGAACCCCATGACACACCCCATGACACACCCCATGACAAACCCCATGACACAGCCCATGACGCACCCCTTGACGCACCCCATGACACACCCCATGACAAACCCCATGACGCAGCCCATGACAAACCCCATGACGCAGCCCATGACGAACCCCATGACGAACCCCATGACGAACCCCATGACGAACCCCATGACGCACCCCATGACGCACCCCATGACAAACCCCATGATGCACCCCTTGACACACCCCATGACACACCCCACGACGCACCCCACGACGCACCCTATGACGTCAATTTCCGCTGAATTATATTTCTGCCATCTTGGATTTGATTTGTTTTTTTTTTCGCTCCTCATTCTAGTCATTATAATGTACAGAATCATCTTTCTCTGCTGGCTATCGTATATGCGTAGATTTCTGTAGCTTATTGATTTATTTACCAGCGATTAGACATAACAGGACGTCAACAAAGAGACGATTATTGTGTCGTTCGTGTTACCCTGAAATTCAAGGCCTTTGGAAAAAAAATAATAATTCAAAATCCTACTGCTGCGAATAAGGAATGAAATGAAAACCAGTAGACCTCGATGAGCAACATGCGAATCAGTCACGCTAAATGGTGGATGATAGCTTTAATTATTAGCCGTGTTAGCTGAGGAGGTCAGACCGTCAGGTCATGGTTGTCGTATGGAGTGTCATGGCTGTCGTACTGCTCTTTCTGGAGTCATGGAGTCTTGTCACATGAGATTAAAAATCATTCGGACAGGGAGCCCTGAGGGAGTTCGTTTCAGTTTGTGTGCATGTGTGTGTGTGTGTGTGTGTGTGTGTTAGCCCACCTTCAGCTTGCTCTCTTTCTCCTTTGTGACCTTGGTGAGCAGCTTGGCTTTCTGCCGTGTGAGCGCTTCAATCAGGGCGTCACACTGTGCCACCAGACACGCTTCAAACTCCACGCCGTTCTCCTGTTAAACACACACACACGCACACACACACACACACACACTGAAACTATAGCTTACACGATAAAATAACTAACAGACAAATTGATCCCGATATTAATATCAGCTTCAAAGTCATTTTCATGTACAGATTTAATCCTGTACATCAACTGTTTTCCGCCATCTTCCGGATCGAGGACTTTATCTACCATACAGCTGCTACTGTTACGCGCAACTATAAACAGTGTTAGCTAGCTAGTCAAGTGTTTCGCAAGCCAGACGTCTGGAATCTATGCAAATGAGAAGCGTAACGATGTGACCAATGGGCTACTTGCACTCAAGACTATTGTTTTGAAATAGCGCAAACCACCCACTAGCGATTATTAACGCATAGTGAAGACGTTCCTGGATTCCGAAGCTGTTCTGAAAGGAGCTCCTCCGTTCCTGAGCTTGCCGTCCGGTCCCCTCGCATACTACCACACTCAGCTTCTCCCACGCTCACGGCGAACAGAAAAAACAGCACCGCGTGGGAGGTTTGAAACACAGCCGATCATTCATAAAGCCGGAATATACAGTAGATCCTGGTTCGGGGTTTGAAACTTCAGCCTACGACTCTGACACACACACACACACACACACACACACCTACACACACATGTTCAGGTCTGACACAGAGCACTGAATGAGTCACTGGGTGAGTTGGAGAATCAGAGCTAGATTAGGTGGAGAGGAAGAGGAGGTATTTACAGGACTGAAGGCTAGGCATTTAGTGAAGATATGTAGGGAGTGTGTGTGTGTGTGTGTGTGAGAGAGAGAGAGAGAGAGAGAGCGAGAGCGAGCTAGCTAACTATATTCAGTTATTATTCAGTTATATTCAATTTTTATTTACTTCCATTTTTATAGCTGTGAATAGGTATTTTTCCACCCCCTGCCTTGGACTTGCTAGCTGGCTAATGTTATGCTATCGTCTTTAAAAACAGAAGCTAGGAATCTAGCTAACACTAGGACAGTTATTTGTAATGCTATGGCTGCTATGGCACTAGGGCAGTTAGTAAGCTAACTAACAACAGGGTAATAGGTTAGCTAACTTTGGGGCGAGCTAGCAAATATTAGGTGGGCTTCTTTTTTAGATTATTGTGTGATTGGAATTCGTAGCTAACATAAACTGACAACTAGCCTATGTTGTGTGATTAGAAGTGTTTGCTAGCTAGCAAGATGCTAATTCAAACGCTTTACGACTACAGGCTACAGCAGCCGCATACAGACTTTTGTAGCTGTATACATTGAGCTGGTATGAGCAGAGAGAGAGAGAGAGAGAGAGAGAGAGAGAGTCCCACTAGACTGCAGTAAAAAGCTAATCACAGTGGCACTTTTAGCGAGCACGCTAACATGGATGTACAGACCCTCATACACACACTCTCGCTCTCGCTTGGACTAAAAATAAGCCAGACCACCTCTAATCATGCCTGCTCCAGATACAACTAGCGTGCTTTCATGTTAAAGACTGTAGATGAAGATGGTCAGCTCCTTGCTCGCCTCGTACGGTAAAACCCACAATGCTAAACACGCACATGAGCTCCATCTCTTAACACCTTCTCCCGTCGTCGTGATTGTCCTCATTATCCATTCAAAAGTACCACAGGATATGCGTGGCAGCCATCTTGTGTACATGTACGCATAATTAAAAGCAAGTATAATCCAAAACAAGGCTTCGCTTGTGAAAATACATAGCCATTTCCAAATCTATCGGCACCCTCGACAAAACCGAGCCGACGTGGATATGTGAATTAACGTTAAGCCGTAATTAAATCTTACACGTTTAGAACAAACAATTTTTTAAAAAACTTATTTTACTGGACACAGGGGTAACAATGAAACAAACAATGAGGGGGAAATACTGCTCTGAAACACACACTACACAAGAGACAGCAAGGAGACAAAGACAACACGGACACAGAACAGGTACACACAGTAGGTAAGAAACCAGTGACTGGACTGGAGTGGAGACAAGCTCAAAAGGCAAGCATGTGGCAATGGAAACACAACGCACATGGAGTTACCCTACAGAAACGTGCCGCTGCGGTGATTTCCGTGTAGCTCACGTGTAATCAAATGACATTCCAGCCATTTTTTTTTTTTAAAATCTGTTTTGGATGATTTTCAAGATTATTTAGATTTTTTTTTTTTTTTATTATTATTAGTGTGATGCATATTCAGTTTTAATTCCTGGTAACAATAATGTATCAAATCAAACCTGTACCTGGATCTGTTGGAGCAGGTTCTTCAGCTGCACCAGGAACTCCTTGGCATCCTTCGCTTTATCAGAGACGCCATTCAACGCCTGAGACAACTGGCACTGCAGATAACACACACACACACACACACACACACACACACACACACACACAAAATTATTGTTACATTCACATTGTCTGAAACACATTCAGCTATAATAAGTTCATTTATATGGAGCCCGTCTGTACCGCTGTTGTCGACGACTTGCCGACGATTAAAGCTAACATCGTTAGCTACCGCACGACAGCTACAGTGAAGAAGCTGATAGAAAAAAAAAATATTACACATTTCAAATCAGACTCCAGCGTGCCATGACAAAGAGGCAGAATGAGGAGAAATATCGGCATCCATAACGAAACGAACGAGCGAACGCCGGCGCATCCAGAACACTCCATCGTGGCACCGAGCTCCACTAGATAAAGCAATGAATTCCTAAAAATCCCCCCATGTTCCCATTTCCCATTCCAGCCAACAGCGTCAATCCCAAAACCCTGAGATCGCTGAGCTGCATCTGTCCGCTGGCACACTCTTAGATAATCTTCTCTATTCAGACTCCGACGCCAAATCGATTGGACGGCCGCGCTGGAGCATCTCGTTTTTATAAATAAATAAATAAATAAATGCACGTGTCACAGAAGAGCAGGTCTTTTCTGACATAGAACACAGACGTCGTAACGCGGTGTCGTGAGATTTTCTGAAAAACACGTTGTAGAAATTGCCCCGTAAATCGACTCGAACGCACAATAAAAACCTCACGCCAAGTACGGCTTAAGCGTCCAATAACGGCTTTTCGTCCACCTGGGGTTTTTGGGTTTTTTTTTCCAGAATTTTTAATTGGCTTGTAAATAAACTTGAACACTGAAATATAAGTAAGGAATAAAACATGATGGGTGGTTACTGTTGCCTCCAGGAAGTTGATTATTTTCCAATAACTGCACATTGATTTGATTTAATCTTGCTACACCGCAGCAATTTGTTAATAATTTATATTTACATTTACGGCATTTGGCAGACGCCCTTATCCAGAGCGACTTACATTTATCTCATTTATACAACTGAGCAGTTGAGGGTTAAGGACCTTGCTCAAGGGCCCAACTGTGGTAGTGTGGCAGTCTTGGGACTTGAACTTCTGACCTTCTGATCAGTTTCCCAGAGCCTTTAACCACTGAGCCACCACTGCCCCGTAATTTAGAACCGTTTTCTTATTTATTCAATTAAGAGGTATGTTTAACGTCGGGTTACGTCCATGAAACGAGCTATTTCCTGTGATTACTTAATGGATAGCAGGTATAAACAGTCGTTGCTTCAGTCCTGACACCGGAGGGAGACTTTTTCACGTGCTAAATAAACGTCTCCTCCCAGAAAACGTCCTCTGACCAATCAGAAGCATGACTTCAACAATGCAAGTATCGCTCTGATAAACGGTAACGGAGACTTCTCTTCGTTAGGCTTCTCGGAAATGTGCTTCAAGTTAGTGAAACACGTTTTCAGATGCCAACCGTATAAATAATGAAGGAAGGAAGGGAACGAGCTAGCAGGCGTACGTTTGCGTCCGTTGCTGTGTGTAGAATTTGTGAGTGAACGTCTTTGACCTTTCGGATGTTTCGATTTTTACCCAGCACTGCTCCACGACTCATGAAGTCCTTACTGATAATAAATGATGATTGTTCTTTCCTACCAGACCTTGGACCTAATCCATACTCATATATACACACACACACATTTTTCCCACCTGCTCCTCTTCCTTTGGGCCACCCAGCAATCAGCAGGGTCTTAAACCAGTCCACACACACATTCAGACACACTCGTCCTCACTCCATTAACGTGCCATCTGCCTGGACAAGCTGTCCGGTCGGCTAACAGGACTGTGACGGATCGGATACGCCCGCTCGTGTCTCGTTTCTGCCACAATGTGTGTGTGTGTGTGTTAGAGAGAGAGAGAGCGAGAGAGACACTCGGATGGGTCACTCTGCTGTGTGCAATCAAGCCCTGATTTCCCATTTGTCAAGATTACAGTAGATGAGTGCGACTAATAAATGAGAATTAAGATTGGGATAATTGATCGACATATTCCCTGCACCATGTTCAAATATTTAAGGTTTATTTCAATTAAAAAAAAATAATAAAAAATCTTCTACACACTTTAAAAAGGCTACCTGCGCACAATAACAATGGAATAAAAACAGTCGTTTTATTTGAATTTCCGTGTTGCAAGTCATGTACTAATCACGCACTAATCCCTGAAGTAATACTTATTTAAACATGAACTAATGATGAGTTAAGGCGTGTACTAATCACGCACTAATCCCCGAGAAATACTTAGTTCGTGATTCGTACATGCCTTAACTCATCATTAGTTCATATTTAAGTAAGTAATTCATTTTTCATTATTAAAACTTTAATTATTCGTAATTATTCATGTACTGTTATTGCATATACTGCTCATATGTATATATGTGTGTGTGTATGTATATATATATATATATATATATATATGTAGTTTGCGCTTATGTTTATACATATTTATACATCTTGTATATACTCTTTATATCTGTATATCCCTGTATTGTTCTCCTAACTATCTCTTTTTTCTTGCTACTGCTATGACACCCTGATTTCTCCAACTTGGGGAAAAAAGCCTTACACAGTACATACACTGTCATATAACCATATGTAAGATGTCATTGTTTTGTTATAATCTATACATTTGTGTGTGTTAGGGCAGCAGGGAAGGCAGCGTGACAGCAGGGTCGCATATGGAAAACCGCCTGGCACATTTGGCACAACAGACTGGCACCGGATCGTATAATTCCCTCTGCGTTCGGAAATAATACCAGGAAAGGAATACTGTACTCTAAAGGCAGAAAAATATAACCAAAAATAAAATAAATAAAAGGCGTGAATAATTGTTTAAGTGTCCTACCAGATGTCATGTATATACCCTGAAAAATTTAGCCCAAGAGGAAGTGCAGTTGAATCCGGTTGGCTTGGTGGGTCACGTATCCGTATCCGTATCCGTGTTTGTATTCAGACTCGCCGACTTTGTTCCAAAAAGTTACTAATACTAATACTCAAATACTCGAATACTCAATTCCGAGGATAACGACTCATAAAGGTAGACGCTCGGGCCTTTAAGAATTTGCCGTTTTTTCGTACGTATTTCTTTTTTCTTTTTTTTCCCCTCAGCCTACTAGCTTTAAATGTTATCATTGTAGTGTGGTAGTTGCATACGCTGTTTCAGACCCCTCCCATTTCCCATCACAATGCTCACCAGCGGAGCCACGATACTCTACACACAGAAACCCAACAGTGTCCTGACTAATCTTATAACAGACTTGCGGCGATCAAACAATTCATTTGTTTATACGTCGATTTCCCGATTTTGTTTATACGATTTTTCCCCGTGTCGCTGGTGGAATGGAACGCCAGCGTGCTGAAAGCGGAAAGGGGGTAAGATAAAATCGACGGTAGTTAGTGCATTTTGTAGGGCAGAATAATGCAGGATATGAATAGAAATAATGGCATTGAAATCATTTGAGTATAACTTAAACAATGATTTGAGAATATCACACTGTAAAAGTGAAAAAATACGGAATGCCCTGGGAATAATAACGGCTCTAATCCGGGTCAAACCTGGATAGCGTGTCGCAGTAGATGAGTGTGTGTTTGTGTGTGTGTAAGTGTGAGTGATGCAGAGTTGTCTCGCTAATGAAACGAGGTGGCCTCTTTTATCCTGCTGAAAACACTCGGTGCCATTATCGTATTATGTACTTCAACAAAACAATGGCGTGATGAAGGAAACAGAGAGATGGTAGGAAAGAGAGATGAAGAGAGAGGACATGTACGGGGATATGCTTGACATTTAGAGCTGATGGTTGGATGGGTTTCGCAGATAAGTGTGTGTGTGTGTGTGTGTGTGTGCTGATGAGAGGCTGGTTCTGGGTGTGTATGTGTACTGTGAACGTGTGTAATATAAAACAACACAAATATGTGCTGATGTAGGAGTGACCTTGATTAGGAGTCCTCAGGGAACACGCGCAGAGTGGCTGTGCTTCGTCTTACACCCACACACAAATACAATACGCTCAACGCTTATGTATGTTTACATAAATAAGAGTTTCCTCTGATTTGAAATGCACACAAGTATAAGACAAATTGGGGGGGGGGGGGCGAAACAAAAGGTGTAGGTACTGTAGAAAGCAAGTAAAACCGGTCCCAGAATTGAACCTTGAGGAACGCCTTTAGTAATTAGCAAAAAAACTGGACTTCGCTATAACCGCATGGCTATTCCTTGCAGAGTCAGGGCTGCGGTTCTCAAAATGGGGTCTGGAGATCTCCAGGGCTGCATGGTGTAGCCTATATCCAAAGAATGGTGGTGGAGATTGCAATCAGTACTAGGATCGTTTAGTTATCATAGTAGTAAGAAGGCTAATCTAATGGTGTTTTCACACTTGGCCCGAATGCTCGTGTCTGAATTTCGGAATGATTCTGGTCTTGTTTGGGGCACGGCTCATAATCCAATGGGCCAAACCATGGATCAGAAGGACCTCGTGATCCAATCCATGTGTCCATACAGGTTCACAAAACGGTAGGCACGATGCATATGCTTTTATTGTGTTGTTTTTTCCAGGCGAACAACAGTGCTTTTGGGATGCATGGCATGTCACTGTGTAGGAACACCTAGCGAACAAGATCATATTCATCATCACGCAGGTCGTTTCGATGTTCTCAGCGCTCCAGTCCTCAGAAAGTCTGGTTTGATATATCAATAAGGCATTCCGTGTCCAAAACAACCCCTTTCCCCACCGTCACAAAACATGAACCAGGAAGTGACGTTACAGGTCGAACCAATCACGTGACCCAGAGCACAGATAGCTTCCACATCTGATGCAGGCCTACATCTGAAGATCTACATCTGAATGAGGGGCAAGCTCAGAAATAACAAGCCCTAATAAATCTAATATTTGTCCCGACCAAAGACATGACAGTCCTGCCTTCTTGTTTTCTATTTTCTCACAAGACCATCAAAGTGAACGTTAGCACCAAGCGGAAGTAACCGCTACCCCGTCTTTCACGTCCTGCATTCCTTCCCCCTTCCGCTTGCACTGAGAAAGCAGAAAGGTGTACTTTTTGACGTGTTACCCATATCGCTCAAGCGAGGGGTCATAAATTGTAAATACTACAGCTAAACCGATCCGACATGTGGGTTTTTATATCCTCCCCCTTACGCCCTGCCAGATTTCTCGCTTCCTGTCTGCTCGACCCACCTCCCACCATCTCTCTTCCTCTCTCGTTCTTTCTTATTTGGGAATTTATCCCAGCACATTAATGCTCTATAATTCTTTGGACTAATTATGACACGCACGTTCCATCGTTTCCAAGTGTATAAAGGCCCGGCGTCATCAAATATTCATGAGGTCCTTCCTTTCCGTAATGAATACAATATGTGAGAGAAGGTAAAGCGCTTCACTGGGTAATACTCCGTTCTGTTCCCTTTGGCGTAATTTAAAAACTCGCCCTTATTCACTAGGCAGCTCTCGGGCCGAAGACGGGAAACGCCGATGGCTTGATTTGGCAGAGTAAGAGCCGGAACTGAAGGAAATGTCAGACTTATTCATTGACGCTGTGTGTGAGAGGACCCACGCTATCGCTATGGCGCTGTAAATAGCTCATCCTTCTAGCTTCCACTCCTGCATTCACTGCGTCGATTCCTTCCTGGGATTTGAACTTAGAACCTTCTGGCCTCAGTTGAAAATGAGCAAATCCCTGGGAATTTCTCCCCCAGGGAAGGCAGGAGACACCCTGGAATTGGTGCCAACCCACACACTAGATAAGGGCGTCTGCCAAATGCCGTAAAATGTCAACGGATCAATGAACATGACAAGTGTACATCAACAGCCTTCCAAATCCCCGGATCGGAACCTAATAGAGCCCGTTTTTTTTTGTTTTTGTTTTTTTTTTTTCCTGAGTGAAAGAACAGAAGTGATTTTTACCTCACGTGAAAAGGCGCTAGAGTGAAACAGGAACTGCGGTGTTTCCTCGGTGCGTAACGAGGACGCGGCACTCTCGCGTCAGTAACGACGCTCACTATAGCGTGAGGAGGCGGAATGTAGGTTAATGTAGCTGAAAGCTCCTGCATGTTCGTTCCATCTGAGTGCACAGAAGACATGCTCACGTTCTCTCCGTTTCTTCCACCCACTCTTTCTGTCTCGCCTTCCAGCAATAAATCACCAAGGAAACAGCGCCTTAGAAGCGAATGCGTAATGCTGTTAAACCCGAAGGAACGTGACTATTGTCCGAAATGGCCTACAGAGGCAGAAGAAATCCCAAATCGACGGCATTTCAGATCACGCATTTGATCACAGATATTTCATCACAGCTCGGTTAAATTCTGGATTCTGATTGGTCAGACGGTGTCGATTACTTTTCTATAACAGGAGCTCATTTAGAACTCACACAGGGACTTGTAATGGCCACATAAACCGATTGTAATTGTTGATATAGTGTAAGGAGATGTTTATATTTAACGTTTACGGAAGGAGTTTCCAGTGTCAGGAAGTTTTCCGACCTGGGAAGTCTTCAGGACAGACGAGTATACTCTTTGTGGTTATATATATATATATATATATATATATATATATATATATTCATGCTATGATGGTCTTATATAAAGAGTGTCCATTTTATAAGTGGTCTGTACTGGAATTTAAAACATACCAGACGTTAAGGTCTATGGAACAGGGCTACTAAGAACAAGATTTGAACAGGAACCCTTGGTTCAGCAGCTACAGTTGTCACACGCCGTGTGCTCTCATCTCCGTCGTCTGTCCTGTAGGGGAGAACTTGGATGGGTTTATGGAGTGCACGCAAATCCATTAGTGTGTGAAGATCACACGCACAGCAGGAGAGCCGGATGTAGGCTGAATCACAGGCACACACACACACACACACACACACACATAAACACAGCAACTCTCACTCCTCTTCCTCCACAAAACCGCTGAGCTACTCCTACAGATGGCAATTACAAATGCAGAGTCTACGTCAACTGAGTAACACGCACACAGAAAACACTTAGAGGTATCGCGTTTGTGTGTGCGTGTGTGTGTGTGTGTGTGTGTGTGTGTGTGCATTTTAGAGGCTATAAAGTGATAGAGAGAGAGAAGAGAAAGAGAGAGAGAGAGAGGAGGACAGAAATAGCCTACAGGAAGAAAGCGTGAACACGTGCGTGTTTAACGTGTCGAGCGAACAATTCTAAACCAATGGCCGCACTCCTGTTCTAACCCGCCCTCGGTGTCATGTCAGCGTGCGACAAGTCAGATAGAGTTAGAGATGTGTGTGTTTTACTTTTTACCGAATTGCGATCAAGCTACTGATCGCACGATAACTGTGTAGTAAGTAATAAATGACATTATAACTCCCTAAGAGGATTAGAGATATTATCTTTCAGCCTCATACTCTAGGAATATAAAACACCTCATTCAGTCATCGCACAAAACACCCACATTAATGAATGGCACGACGGTCCTGAGATTAGTCCACTACCCACGTAATATCGTGCGTGACGCTCGGTGGTGATTAGTCTCAGTTATCGAATTGTAGAACTGGACTACAGTGAGTAATTATACACCTGTATTTAGTAGTTGTACCTAATAAAATGTCTAATAAGTGTAGCCACACACACACATGTGCACGCATATACACACTTTTCTGGTGGTGGGAGGAACAAGGATACACCTTTTGTATTTTTAAAATGGAAATGTGAACATAGAGTGTCTTAGAGCTATATAGAGTAATCGGACCTAGAGTAACCATCACAGAAATGCTAATGGTTCCCAGTACAAATACCATTACAAACCATCAGCTGTTAAGCATCAAAACCATTACCATAACCATTATTGGTCCTTTAATGGTGTCCACTAGATATAACATGCCACCAATAGAAGGCAACAGATTAGCAGTAGAGACACACAGGGACCATTAGAGATTCCATTAAAACCATTACAAATTCTATGAGGGTTTCTATAGGGTTTTTTTTTTAAGGTTTAGGGAGAAAAAAAAAAAAGATAGAGGTGAGTAGCTTTAGATATGAGAATGCGACATTTTGGAGTGATGTTAAAGTAATCTGACCTTGTGCTGCTTCCACATGGCGGCTGTGGGTTTCACGTCGTGTTTTCCGTGCTTGCTGTCCTCCATACAGAGGTAACACACGGGGATCTTGCAGGTGACGCAGTACGCGGTGTAGGTCTGCGCGTCGTGCTCGGCGCACGCAGCGGCCGCGGGGGAGGGTGATTGGGCTCCGGCGCCGGCTGTGCGCGCGACGGCTCCGGTGGCGGGCGACACGAGCCGGTGCTTGGCGAGGGGACCGCGTGCGGGGTGGCAGCGCTGCTGGCACGGCGCGCAGTACATCACGTCGCACTGCTCGCACATGACCGTGGCGTCGGCCGGGTTGTGGTCGCACAGCTGGCACTTGGAGGGGGTCGCACGGCACCGGGCCACCACAGCCTCGAGCAGGCGGTTGCGCGGGAAGCCGCGGAGGCCGCGCTCGTCCAGCGAGGCGCTGCGGTGGCACAGGGGGCACGTCACGGAGCGGTGGCGGTGGGCCGACGGAAGCGCCAGAGCCGGCGGGAACACGCGCACGCCGTTCGGCGACTTGGCGCACGGCGTGTACGAACCGTAGCCGCTATCCGTCTCGCTCATTTTGTCCGCGTCCGCGTAGTCGTAGTCCGAGCCGGCCGACGCGCGGCTCGGCGGCGGAGGAGGTTCACCATCCGGGGTCTGCACCGTGATGTTCCGCGCGCACGCCAAGCACACGTTGTGCGAGCACGGCAAAATAATCGGCTCCTTGAAGAAGGACCCGCATACTGGACATTTCAACTCATCGTCCATGGCGTCCATAAAAAAAAAAACAACACACACTCAAACACACATACTCTCACACACACACTCACACACACACACACAGCACTCTGATGAAGACAAGCAAACAGCACTACCAGACCTGGACAGCTCCCTGATCACCTCTCTCTCGCGCTCTCTCTCTCTCTCTCTCTCTCTCTACGCGCACCCTCTCTCTGCGCATGCGCACCCCTCCCCTCCTCCGCCAAACGCACAGATCCCTGGCTGTTCGACCACAACGTGCTTGATGACTTTCTCATACGAAACTACAAATCCCAAATTAATCCACAGAATTAATTCACTCCTATGCTGATGGAGAGGGAAAAATCTATTATCCCACCCCATCCGAATAAGGGTCAGGTTAAAAAAACCTCATTTGCAATTGAAATAAATGGCTGCTCTTTCAGGCGTGTAAGCTGTGATGTGATGGCATTTCCCCTGGTTAGTATTCAAGGAGCGTTACTCAATCCAACCAAATATAGACTCCAAAAAAAAAAACCTATAAATAATAAGAGGTAGCAATCCTCTGTTCCTCATTAATTAATATAATATCATTTTATCTACTGGGCGACTACGGAGAGTAAATTATAGCCCATGTAATTAGGCATGAAATGTGTGTTAGGATGAATGCGGAAAGAAATCTTCCCTTAGTCCATGATTAACGTGAATTCATTTCCGTTCCGTTCCATATTTCACGTAATATATTTAAAAGCGACGCTGTTTGTTTGTTTGTTTGTTTGTTTACGCATTAATATCGCAGCTACATAAATAAGCAGCCTACATCCTTCACTAGAAGGGTGGAAAGTGTTTCATTTCTCTGCCTGCGCAGCGACAAATTAGGGCACGGTCTTCTCTATCCGAAGCCTTCGCTTCCGTCGCTTCTGCGGGATTATCCGTCTCGGGCCTGGCAGAGTGCACCGAGATTAAAGTGTCAGAATTAACAGGCATGAAATAAACAGACGGGATTGGACATGTCGGGATTTTCAATCGGAAGATCGTGCAAACGATTTCGCCGTTTCAATCAAAACGAGAAGAAGAAAATACAACAACCCAGAGACACACAGTCTTAGAAATAAAGCTTCCCGATTGGAACCGTTTTAAGTCGCGCAAAGAACTATTTTTTTTGCTCTTCAGAGAACCGTTTATTTACACAAATGCTTCTTCACTGCCAAGAGGAACCATGTCATCGTACGTTCTCTGACCCTTTTTTAGTGCTTTAAGGAAACAGTGTAAGGTTCTTAAGAGTGATGCTAGGAGAACCTTTTCCAGTCCTACAAAGAACCTTATAGGGTTCACTTTAACCCGTTAAGGGATGATTATATATATATATATATACACCCTGAAGAACCTATACTGTTCTGAAGAACCTATAATGAACCATAAAGAACTTCTTTAATCTCCGCAGAACCATACAGCTCAGCTCAAGAACCATGTACAATGAAAAAAAAAGTTCTTGACATGAAGAAGGTTCTTTGCAGGATCTACGCTGCTGTGAAGAAGCGTTCTGCGTGAAGCGTTTTGACATCCATATTGATGATTTATTTATTTATTTTTGCTTGCACACAATTTGTTTTGATCTGAAATTCGGTATATTAGTAGTTTTGGTGTTGTTTCGGAATATTTCATATATTATTAATAAGAATACTATCCCCCCCCTCCCCCCCATCACGTCTAAGAAAATATTTTTTCAAGAAAAATTCTCAGAATTAATTCATTGGACATTTATTCATTTATTTTTGCTTGGAATTGTTTCAGTTTCATTTCTCATGTCCAGTTGAACATTTTTTACCAATGAATTTTATTAGAGATTCATAAAAACATAAAAACAGGACGAATAAGGCATATAGTTCTTTTATTCATTCTTTTCATTTGTGTTGCACGTAATTGATATTCGGTCATATCATAGATAAAACAGAAAGAAAAAGAAAAAAAAAAGCACAGGTATTGTATTTAAAGTGATGTGAAGTAATAAAATATCCAGATTAGGAGTGAAATGAGATCATAAAAGGAGTTGTTGAGTCTTAGTGTGTAAATTTTAGCAAATGAAATGGACGTAAAGTGTGTGTGTGTGTGTGTGTGTGTGTGTGTGTGTGTGTGTGTGTGGGAGTGAGAGTGCTGTAGTAGTCGGGTTGAGTCCTGAGCAGGTCACACCAGAGACGTCGTGCTCTCCGGATTGACCCGGACCGAGCGTGAGCTCTTCCTCAGGTCCTGGAGCTGCTTGGCTGGTTTGCCAACTCCTTCCTCGAACCTGCGCTCCACCACGGGAAGCACGGTCTCGTGTAGGAACGCGGCGTTCTGCAGGATGAAGGATTTCTTCTCGGAGTCCTGCTCACAGCGCAGGCTGTAGTCGACGTGCTGCACGGCCACCAGGATGATCTCCCTGAGGCTCTCGAGGAACACCATGTGCAGCTCGGGGAAGTAAAGTTTCAGCCCTTCCTCCAGGAACGCCATCATCTGCTTGGTGAAGGCCACGACGGTGTAGCTGAGGTTCACCCAGCAGTCGTCGCCCGTGTACTGGTTGAAGGTGCCGATGCCGCAGCTCTGCATCTCGTCCTTGAGCTTGGCCAGAGCTTCGGGGGTCATCAGGTTCATCCTTCGCCACATCTCCTCAGAGTTGCGGTGCTTGGTGGCTTCGATGATGATGTCTTTCTGGCTTTGCAGAGCCGCCTTGATGTCCTTGACCAGCAGCGACTGCAGGATGAACGTCAGGTCCAAGCCGATGTCGCTCAGCTGCCTGCAGTGCTCGCCGGCCAGCTTGACGCACTCGGCGGCCGTAGACAAGCTCTCTTTGCTGTCGAACACCTGCTTGCTGAAGGTGTCGGCGAACATGAGCATGGCAGAGCGAGACCACACCACGAAGGCCGAGTAGCAACCCGTGTCGCCTGCGAAGTCAGTCTCGAACTCTCGAGCCGTCTCTAGCAAACCGGTGAAGAAGACGTTGCAAAGCTTCTGGATGTACAGCAAGGTAGCGCCTTCGATGCGCAGCTGCCGGATGGCCGTGTGGACCGCGGCAGCGCGGTTCTTCAAGAACAGATCACAGGCTTTGGTGGACTGGCCCAGCCGGATGAGCTGCGAGACAGCGCGGCGAGTCGCTTTAGGTCCGCCACGCAACGACCGATCAGGCGACAACTCGAACACCAAGACCTCCGTCAGCTGCCGCACACGCTCGTCCACTTTCCCCCTGAGCTCTTTGACCCTCGGGGTCACCGGCTGATCCTTCAGATACTCGTTCAGCTTCTGCAAAAGGTCCACAGCACCCTCGAAATCCCTCTGCGCGATGCAAACATCGAGGTCCTCCGGAAGCTCCTGGATCCACTCTGGACTCAAGTCCACGATCTCTTCGCCGTCCGAAGGCTCCTCTTCCTCAAACGGATTGGTGGAGACCTCAGCTCTGACCGGCGACTTGGGGACCTCCTCTTCTTTCTTGTTCCGGTCTTTGACTTTGGTTTTCTTGGTCTCGTCCAGGATCTCCAGCCACTCTTTCTTGATCTTGCTGTTTTCCGCCTGGAAAATGCGGCTGTCGGGGAACATCAGGATCTTAAACATGTCCTTCATGGGAGGGTTGTCCTTCACGTTAACGACGGCGAAGCTCTCCAGGTCGTACAGAGCGTTGTATTTGTACTTGATCGTGCCGCGTCTGTTAGCGAGCCACGTCGCGACCAGCAGGCAGTCGTTCATCAGAAAGGCGTGCACCTTCTGTATCTGAGACATGTTGTCCGCGTCGTATTCGAACAGATCTCCGTTGTAGACCAGATACCGGCCCGGCGTCTCCATGATGTTCTTGCAGCCTTCCACTTTCTCCAGCAGTGTCGTCAGGGTTCTCTGCTTCACCTCCTCGGTCTCCTTGGGGAACGCCGTTAGCATTTCTTTGGCAGCTTCGTCCTTGTCTGTTGACAGCAGCGCCTGGGTGATGCTCTCCATGATGCTCTTCTGCTCAGTCAGGATGTGACTCAGCTGGTACATCTCACTCTCCAGATAGGAAATCTCCTTCGCCGTCTCGATGAACTGCCTGTAATTCTTGTAAACGTTCTTCTTCAGGTTCTGCGCGGTCTCGTCGGCTAGAGTTTGTATCTTCTGACGGTGCTCTTGCAAATCTCTGTCTCCGTCAGACTGCTGAGAGAGCTGCTTCACGTAATTCTGCGGCTCAAAATTAGCCGACTCTAACTGTTTACGCAGCCGGTTTCCAGTGTCCGCCATTTTAACGTCAATTTCCGTAACTATATAGTCGAAGACGGCAGTTATTTGGTCAAAATAAGGCTGTTATTTTCATTCTGCAGCGACTCTCCCTCACCCGGAAGCAAGCGAGGCGACTCCTGATTACGTCACAGCACGGGACGGTCAATAAAAAAAATAAATAAAAAAATAGGTGGCCAACCGTAAATCTGCACGGAAATCGTGAAACATGAACAAGACTATAAACAACAACTACTTTATTATATATATATTTTAAAAAGATGTATATAATGTATAGATTTAATATACGTATGTATGTGTGTATAACGTTTACTTGGTATAGTTGTCATCATCGTAAAGCAAAGCAAAAAAAAAAAAAAAGAAGCTTTGCAACAAAAACAGTATAACAGCGTACAAAATAAAATAAACGCTGCTTTATTATCATATTTTATTGTAGGATAACATACATATTAGAACAACAAGATAGCACATAACAGCCAAACGTATAAAAAAAAACAAACAAACAACAAAAAAAAAACCCGAATGCGTTGAAATCCCGTGTATGTACTTGCTCGGCCAACATCTTAACCCTCCTTCAGGCTGTGTTCCAAATAGCGTCCTAGCCCCTCGTTTCTTTCTCTAAGTCTGCACTTGGTGTGACGCCGCCGTAGTGTGAGCCCTCGATTTTGAACAACGAACGTTTGGAACACAAGCAGGAAGAGTGAACGTTAAGCAGTTAGCTTTAAAAAAAAAAAAAAAAATAGGTAAATAAATTCAAATGTCTCAACAAGTTTGAATACATAATGGTTCATTTATGAGTAGGTAAAGTATTAGTTTTAATTAGTTCATTTTTAAGTTAGGTAATGAGTAAATATGAGGTTAGAGCGGTTTAAATGAAAGGAGGGGGGGAAGGCTAACTAGCTAATATAGCTGTTTAGTAAACAAAACAGCAGGTAAAATGGCGGATGGGGATTTCTTGCTGGCTCTGCAGCTGCAGGAACAGTTTGATAACGAGGTTCCGGCTTCTGTATGGAGCGACGACACCAGTGACGGTTATCCCCTGAGCAAAAAGCGGAAAGTGGAGTCGTCTGAATGGAGTGTGGTGTCGTATAACCGGCCTGTCCAGCCCGAAAGGCCGCTGTCTATAGTGGACGAGTCGTGGGAGATGCTGGACCCGAATCCAGATGTTCGAGCCATGTTCCTGCAGTTCAACGACTTGTTCTTCTGGGGGAAACTCAGCGGGGTGGAGGTCAGATGGAGCCCTAGGATGACACTGTAAGTTCTAGAGCAGGGGTTCTCATCCCTGGTTCTCCTAGAACCTCTAGAACATCAGTCTGGTTTTGTATGTGATTGGTCACCTTCTGCCCAATGATCATGTCATATCTGATGAATCCAGGTGTGCCGGCGTGTGCTCTTACGAAGGAAGAGGAGGTCTGTGTTCGATCCGTCTCAGCGAACCTCTCCTAAAACTCAGACCTCGTAAAGACCTGGTCGAGGTAAGTCCCCGAATACGGACGTGACCACGTGATCATCTGTTATCATGTTCTCATCAGCGCTCGTCGTTTCGTTGTCTTATCCACAGACGCTCCTGCACGAGATGATCCACGCCCTGCTGTTCGTCACGCAGAACAACCGAGACCGGGACGGGCACGGGCCGGAGTTCTGCAAACACATGAACCGAATAAATCAAGCCAGCGGAACGAAAATCTCCGTAAGATTTTATTTACTGACGCGATCCGTTCGCTGTCTGTATGACACCGTGACCCTGCAGGCACTTCTGAAACTATTGGAATGCCAAGCCCAATCCATTTGATTCACCAAAAACATTTGGGTTTGAGATCGCGACATGAAACGTAGCACTGTTTGTACCGGACGATGATTTTTAGGCGAGCAAAAATACTGGAACGCGTCACCGAGAGGCGTTTCTCTTTGCCAGGTGTGTCCGGTTCGATCTATTGTTTAAACAGTAAATAGCTCCGAACATCTACTCTCGGTTTTCGCTTTCCGTTTCACCTGTGAAACCTGTGCGTTTGTTGTTAAAAAGGATAAACCGACATGAAGACCAGAGAGCTGTCTATGGGAGAAAGGTTATAACCAAATATTAAGCGTTGTTTATCTTATCAAGACTTTGCCGTTCCTATACTTTTGCACACCGATTTTAAAAAAAAAAAAAGGTTTTATGTCGTTTAACACATCTAGGGGGGAAAAAAAAAAGCAGAGATCCTGAACTCTCTTTCGATCTCAAACGCCAACGTCAAACGGATTGGCTTTGCCATTCCAATAGTTTCAGAGTCATCACCTCAATCACGTCATGTGTCTTGTATCCTTTTCGATCAGATTTATCACTCCTTCCATGACGAGGTGGACGTGTACCGGCAGCACTGGTGGCGCTGTGACGGCCCGTGTCGGACCCGCAAGCCGTTCTTCGGCTACGTGAAGAGGGCGATGAACCGGGCGCCGTCGGCCAGAGACCCGTGGTGGGAGGACCATCGGAGAACGTGCGGAGGAACGTACACCAAGATCAAAGAGCCGGAGAATTATGGGAAGAAAGGGAAAAGCGAGGAGAAGAAGGACAAGAATGCCTCGAAGAAGCCTGGGGACAAAATAAAACCAGGTAGGATATATAATATATATGTAGAGTATATAGATACTACTGTTTGGGCTCGAAACTTAAAAAAAAAAAAAAAAAAAAAAAAAAAAAAGAAGCTAGACAGGCCACGCCCACAATCGCTTGTAGGCATGGCCTGTCTAGCTTTTTTTTGTGGGCGTGGCCTGTCTAGTCTACTTTCAACAGTAGACTTGCTAGTGTGTATGTAGAATGAAGCTAAATTTGTAGCTCTGTTATTAAATAATGCGAAAGTAACGCAAAAAAAATAACCTGTAGACTCATCATGCGTGTAAAGAACCACACTTTACACTGGTAAATAATGTTCTGATGAACAGTAAAGACTATATTCTGTCCTCGCTCAGGTTCTCAGGACATCAGGAACGTCATTCCGTTCAGCGGCAGAGGAATCGTTCTCGGTGGGAGCACACAGCCATCAGCATTTATACAGAACCCGTCCAAAATCCAAAGTCCCACCCGCTCGCCGAAACCTCTACAGGAACCCGCTCGATCCTCAGCGGCCGATCACCTCAGATCACCCTACAGCGTCACCACCGCTCTTCCAAAAAGGTCCGTCAGCAACCACAAAGCCTTCGTCAACATCAACGGCTCTCCCGTGAGAGTCACCAAAACCAATGGCAGCTTGGCGAGACCGAAACAGAGAACGGTGCGGGATCTTTTCCAGAACGCGAGCCCGAAATCTCCCGAGAAAACGAATCCGTCAGAACCGAAGCAAGCTTCAGACAGTGCCTTAAATCGAAACTCTGCTAAAACTAGCCTGGTCAATAAGAGCTCCTCGAGTACCTCCCGTCCTGCAGGGTCGCCCCTTTCTAAATACTTTGGTAGCGCTAAGAGTACCGGACCCGGAATTCCGGGTCAGATCAAAGGACAAGAAAACGGCGTTCCAGGTTTCGCTTCAGGGCGCTCCGAAAGCCGCGGAACTTCCGCAACCGGAATCACAGGTTCTGGTTCTGCAACTCGGATCAAACCTGGAAACGGCGTTCCGAGTTCCGATTTCAAATACGTCGGAAGTCCAAAGAGTTCCGGAACCGGAATGCCGGCTTCCAGTTCTACCAGCAATCCTCCAAGTTCCAGTTCAATACACTCTGAAAGCCAAAGACGTTCAAGCACGAGTTCCACCAACTTCGGTAGCAGGGTTCCCAGTTCCAGTTTAACACGCTTCGGAAGCCAGAAAGGTCCTGGAACTGGAATTCCAGGCTCTAGTTCCGGAAGTCCCATCAAATCCGAATCCGGCGTTCCAAAATCCAATTCAAGTCAGAAAAGTTCCGGAACTGGAACGTCAGGTGCAAGTTCTTCCAGCTTTCGAAGCGGCTCTCCAAGCTCCAATTTCAAGCACTTCGGAAGCCAGAGAAGTTCTGGAACTGGAGCTCCTTCCAGCGTCCCAAGCTCCAAATCGAGGCTCTTGGGAACTCCGGAGAAATCCGGGGCGTTTATTCCGGCATCTGCCTCAACAAGCCCGCACAAACCAGGCACTGCTACTGGAGGGAGGAAAAGATGGCGGGAAGACAGGAATTCTACACACATCTTCGATTTCTTCCAAAAACTCAGCCACTCGCCTGCATCTTCCTCCTCGCCCTCCTCGTTCTCCAGAGAGCATAGAGAGGAAGGAACTGGTGCTGAAGTGCCCTCTGCCGGGGCATCAGGAGTGGGTAGTACCCTCCTCAGCTCTATTGCCCTCACTGTCACCTGCCCCGTGTGCCAGAGCAAAGTGCTGGAGTCCCAAATTAACCAGCATCTAGACTCCTGTCTCATGTGATGAATGTTTAGTGTGTGTGTGTGTGTGTGTGTGTGTGTGTGTGTGTGTGTGTTTTAACAAAGATCCTGATTTTGACATCCTGGCTCAACAAGGGGCGGGGCTTAGGCTAAGTTACAGAGTTTGATGTGTAGCCTAACGAGAGTACATATCGACGGTCAAGTTCTGCGATCGGCTGATTACGTTGCACTCAAGCTCCGCCCCTTTCGACTCACAAAATCAGGACGTTCTAAAGACGCGTATTAAGGGAACGATAACAACCTCATTTTTTTTTTTTTTTCTTTTAGCGCTCGATCGATGAGAAAGGGTGAAGTTTTAACAAAATGAGTGTGTGTGTGTGTGTGTTAACGCACTCAAGAATGCTGTATGTTTGGATAAACAGAGACATCAATCTCAGGTACAACTTTAGGTTATCTTGGGTAGACGAGTTTTATTTAAAAACTGACATTCCATTTGAATTGGAGTGAATTTGATTCTTTTAATAAACGAACCAGTAAAGCAAAAAAAGAAAAACACCGAGGGCTGAACACGTCCGCGTAAAACTATTTGGTTGGTCAGAAATGCAGTGACTTAAATAAATATATTTAAATATATATATATATAATAAATATATATCTATATAATGTAAATGTAATGATGTGAATCGTTTCCTACACTCGAGTCGAATCGCTTTCCTGCTGCAGTAGAGTTCACCCGAGTGTGTGTTCCATCATTTAAAATGCTGCAGATGTGAAAAGACCTTTTTTGCCCCAGAGAGCATCATCATCATCATCATCATCATCATCATCACAGTGTCCTGATTGGTCAGCATTGCTGTGATTGACAGCGCCGAGTCATTCGTGTCCTTGGACGTATTTACGGCGCTTCAGCGTTATCGGATTCCGTACGTTCCGTACGCAGGGTCAGACTGGAGCTCGGATATTTCCGGATCGTCATCAATAACTCTTCCGCATGCCGTCAGCGCAGTCAGGGCTGTACTACACATCACATCACATCACGACGCAGCTTCTTTTCACCTCATCTCCACACAAAAGCATTATCACGTCTCCTTAATCGATAATGCAGTGACTCGGAGCAGAAAATGGCTCAGGTGTGACGTATTGTTCAGCGCGTCAGGGAACAATACGTGGTTCATGACTCATAATGGAGATTGTTTTCCAGGTGGTTTTAGTGTTAAGAAATCTTGTTGCACAATGCAAGAGCTTTGGATTAAGATGTTATGATGGTTGTTGTTTCCAGATTCGTGATAGTAGGTTGTAACGTGCAGCAGCTGAAGTCCGGATGCAATGCTGCTAAGTATTATGTTTGTTTTTTTTTCGTTTTTGTTTTTTTACAACAATTTTAACAGCTACTCTAAATCATAAACGTTATAATTTATAAGGCGAGTCCCGCTTCTTTACTGTTTTTAGATCTTTGTATCAAGTTCATGTTTGAATAAATAGAACTCTAATCCCTGATCTCGATCTTATTTTTTTTATTGTATGAGTGAAAATTGTTTGTAAGGGGGAATTCGAATTTGCCCGGCGTAGAGACACGAGTCGAACGATCGCTGCTGGAAAAGCTCCGCGTTTCACAATCCCGATTCTGACTCATCAGGAGACGAATTAGACTAGATGTAAGATTACGTTTTGTAGGATTACGGGAAATGGCGTCCACCGTACTCCGATATCTAGTCGAGTCCAAGCAGCGTCTCGTTCGATATCATCCTGCATTTTCGAATCAGCTTTAAACGGGTTTAATACATTATGGCGTTAAAGAGAGTGCAGATTTAATGGGTTTGTTTACGATAAGCGTTGGGTGATATGAGTATCCCATTTCAGTTCAAGGCTGTGGTATAAACTCGGGCATCCCGGTCTTCGTCCCCGCTGCATTGTCTGTGATTTTGTCTTTGTGATCATACACATGCTTCTGGAAGCGAGCATGTGGCCTCGACTCGCCCTAACAATCAGCGTGTGTCGTTCCACGCTTTAGTGTTCCTCTGGGTTTTAACAATGCCCGGATCCGGCAGCTGTGTGTGTGTGTGTGTGTGTGTGTGTGTGTGTGTGTGGATGGTATGTCATTGTGTCAGCCACATGGCTCTGGAGACGGTGTTTTGTCTCAGCCGGCCATCTGTTCACTCCCACTGCCCTGACCTCAAACCCTGTAGGATCCCGGAGCTATAAGAGTCAAGGCCGTAACAGCTGACTTCATTCCTGCTGCACGTTTTAATCAGCACTGAAACTGTAGAAGGCTGGGGATGGGCGATAGGACATTTAACAACATCTATCATTAGTGACTGTTGTTTTTTCACCATATATTAGAAGAACTATACGTTTAGAGTTCTTCTTTAAACAGATATCAACAAAAATGAAAAGGTATTTTACTAGAAAAACAGGGAAAATTAAACAATTCGCAAACAAAATAGATTTAGTTTACTGTAAGAGTACATTCTTGTTATTTCAGGAAAACTTTTCTCAAGAGTGCAAATAAGTTATTTTCTCAGGCAAACCTTTATTATTATTTTTACATTTTAAAATCTAAAGACAACATATATTTCCTTTAATACTTTTGTTTATAATATTTCTAATATTAAAATCAATATTTTCCTTATAGCAGGAAACAAAGCCTAATCTTGAGATTAGGTAGTTTTGTGAAAATAACAAATAAAATAAGTGATGTATGGCCTTTTTTTTAGGGCTAATTCCTAGTTTTATACTAACGATTTGATGTTACTTACGTTTTATATATCAGTTTGTTGGGTTTATCTTTCAAATTTGACAGTAATGAATAGTTCATATTAAATAATGCACCTGCTTTGGCTTTTTATTCTTATTTTGCCGGTGTTTGTTTTGCAAGAACATTACGTTAAACATACAGAATATTCTCATGAATATTCAGGAGCTCGCAAATGCGTCATCAGCGGCCACGCCCCATTTAAGGAAACCGGAAGTGCCATGTCCGGATTGCAGAGATTTAGCAGCTGGGTGGAAGAAGAAGACGGAGAATTAGAAGAGGCGCTCGGATTGGTTATGTTGTAATTTTCTCAACTTTGGGTTGCTGGTAACTTTTTAAAACAACCGAAATTGATTGTTTTGAATAGTTTTTGTTGATATCCGTGATAAAAAAGAAAAGAAATGGACGGAGAGTGCGAGTTGTAACGCTGTAACGTCACCCAGCAGATTTGGTTTTTGTCCCGTCAACAGTTTTGTTTGTCGTAATTCTGTCGTGGTTATGTTGTTCATGTTCTCGCGCACCGCCTCGTGAGCGTGTTGTAAACAAGTTTTATTATTATTATTATTATTATTATTATTATTATTATTATTATTTTATTAACTCGGTGTCGCGAGTGAACCATGAACGGGAAGTCAGCGAACGGTGCGGCGAGCGGAGCTCCGGCCTGTATTGAGGGTCTGCCGCCGCTGCCGAAGAGCCTGAGCGGCCTGCTGAACTCGAGCGGCGGATCGTGGAGGGAGATCGAGAGGATGCACGCAAAGAAGGCCATGATCCAGGACGACCTGAGGAGAGGAGCGGCTCCGGTGGACCGGGCTCTCGCCTCCAAACCGGCCAACCTGGACGCGGCGCTGGCTCTGCTCCGGAAAGAGATGGTGAGAGACTCGTGTCCCTGATCAGCGTCCTGCTCTCGGCGTGTCCTCACTTCCATGCCCCGTTTCCTCCTTCCCTTTACATTTAAACCATATGGAAACACATTTCCACCAAGTGGGAAAAAATACATAACATACTTATTTCGATTTTTCTTTTCTAAAATTTGACATCTAAAAAGTTAGACTTGTCTAAATACTTTGACCCATTATCTCAGAATTCTGACGACAAATCCCAAAAGGTAGGCATGTTATCTCAGAATTCTGACGACTAATCCCAAAAGGTAGGCATGTTATCTCAGAATTCTGACGACTAATCCCAAAAGGTAGGCATGTTATCTCAGAATTCTGACGACTAATCCCAAAAGTTAGCCTTATTATCTCAAAATTTAGCTACATTATCTCAATTCTGACATTATCTCCAGTTGGAGCTATTATCTCAATTTTGACACTTTATCCCAAATTATCCCAAGATTTTGTCGACTTGTCTCGTGACTTTGATCTATCTTAAAATGTTCACTTATCTCCTCCGTTTAAGAGATCCCAACGATTATACTTATTGTCTCAAGAGTTTTGACTTATTTATCTCAGTCTTGACTTCTTATCTGTAAATTTTGACATGGTGTGAACAATCAGCTTTTGTAATCCAAGAATAACGGCTTGTATTTGGAGCAATGGGACTTATTATCTCGGAATTTATTACCATGTTGAAATGTTGTACTTTGTCCCGTCTCAAAATAACGACTTCTTTTCTTTGAAGGAACTCCCGATGGGCACGAGCACTTTAGATGTGGCTTTACGAACACGGAAAAACTTGCGCTGTTGCATCACGTTCATGGAACCGGGAAAAGTAGCAGAACTCTTGAAAGAATTCTGAAATCATTGCAGGAAAAGTAATTGTGAATGTTAAGATAAACAACTCCAGAGTTTTGAGAGAGTAAGACGATAAAGTGTGACTTTTTTCTTCTTTCTTTCAGTCGCCTGAATTCTGAGATAATAAATTTTGTATTTGAGACGTTTTGATACGGTATGTCAAAAATGAGACAGTAAGTAATCATTTAGAGGCAATTATGAGACTATGTTAATAACTCAAAACGTTGACATCCTGCTGAAAATATAGAAACTATGTTGTGCTAAGTGGACTTCAATGAGCTTCAATAAAACCAGGACTCTTGAGGTGAACGTATGGAGATGAGGAAGCTGTGATTTTTTTAAAAATTGATTTTATTTATTTTTTTTTAAATATGCATAGTAGATTTGTATTTCCCTGTCCCAGTCCCCTCCCCCACCCTCTGAGCTAACCCCGCCTCCTCTTTGTCCAGGTGGGTTTGCGGCAGCAGGACATGTCCCTCCTATGCCAGCTCTGGTCCCTGCACGAGTCCATCCAGGAGTACAAGGGCAGCTGTCAGGAGGCCGGCCCGGGGACCGACGCCATGGATAACGGCTTCTTCGACGAGGACGACGAGTTCTACACGGACTCCGGAGTCACGCCCACAGAGACCCCGGAGGAGAGCGAGGCATCACCGGCGCGCAACGGGACGTCCGAGGACACGTGGATGCACGAGTCATTCCGCATCGCGATATGAGAATCTGAAGCCTTCTTCCAAAAGATTAAGGGGCGGAGCCTTGACGCTGCTTGGGGTTTTTTGTTTTGTTTTGTTTTTGTTTTTTTTTTCTTAATCGCCAGCAGACTTTTTTCTTTTTTATAGACATATAAACCAAGATTATTTATTAACTATATAATACAGTATATAGCCATTTTCCTGGACATTTTAGAATTTTATAGGACTTTATATATGAGGGAAGGGGGCGGGGCATATCTATATAGTATTCACATTTATGCTAAAAATTGCGCGGCGCTTGTTTTTGCCAGCTGAATTCTGATCGTAGGCAAATCTCATGACGGCAGCGCCATCGGAAATCCAGCAAACCGGGTTTCGGATCAAATCTTTGGTCTTGAGGCGACGGGAATAAATCTAATGCTGGAAAGAGGAACCACGACCCACATTCATTCCATGCATCTATCCGTTCATCTGGCGGATACGTTTATCCGATCCGTTCAATCCAGGCTTATATCTGGTCGTTCGAGGACTCCGTGTCAGCTCGGCTCTGGGATTTGAACTCGCGACATTTTGCTGCTTGGGTATCGTGTATATATTTAAATCCAGGTGTGCATGGTGCACGGTTCTCCTCCCACCCACCACGAGAAGCTTTTAGGAAGCAGACAAACTTCGAAACGAATCAGCCATTCGATTCAGTAAAAAAGTGATCCATTTACACAACCTACCCGTGAATTCATACACTTTTTTTTATTATTATTATTATTATTTTTTCTTTCCAGAAATATTCCATGGGAAGACGCTAGAAAGTAGTACGCGATCATAATTAACGAAACTTATGCATATTAATAAGGGTGCTAGCATGAAGTCTTCCTAAGGTGTAATTATTAGCGCATGACGCCTTAATCACATCGCTGACGTTAATTACACCCGCGTGATACGGTCGTAATTTGATACGAACGTGCAAACCAAAGACGAACGTTTTACGTTTATTACGCAGCACGTGTTCGATGACGGTCCTTCGTAACGGAGCTGGGCGGTAAATATTTTAGACGCAAATAACGATTATTCGACGGAAAATTAGGAAGAATTTGTATACAGACTCGCACAAGATCAAGATTCGAATAATATAGAAATTCCCTTTTTAAAAAAAAAAAAAATGATTTAAAAATTTATTTCAAGACACTACACTCAACGACTATTAAGGGTTATTATACAGAACCGAAAACTTGTGAATATGAAATAGTTTCTCGATTAAAAAAGAATCGCTGAAATGTATACAAGAAAGCAGTAATGGACAGAAGAAAAAAAAAAAACCCTGTCGTGAACCGTGTTTCTTTATATTTAGACATTTCGACATTTCAGGACTGAAAACTAATGCACGTGAGTTTTAACGATGCTGTTCAGACACTTTAATAACAGAAACCTGAGGGGAAAATCCCTGGAAAGAGGAATCCGCATGCTAGACCGGGCTTGTACTGTTTATTTATGAAGGTGTCCTTAGTCCCGCCTCTTCTCCGTGTTGATTGGCTGCAAGGCTTTTAACCCCTAACCGATCCGAATCGTTTCCGTTCTAACGTGAGTAATCTGACTCGTCGAGTAACGTGGTTTTATCGCCCAGCTCTTATCAACATAAAGTTTGTTTGTCCGTTCGATTCGATTCCGTTTATAATTTCCGTTCGGAGCCGCACGAGGACGTGACGCCGGCCGTCCTCAAACAGGCCTCGAGCAGGCGTGTGCTGATAAAAAACGTTTTAAACCTTTCATTACATCGGTTTATCGCCTTAGTTTACTTCCGACGTTTTTACAGTGTTGTTTAAGATTATAATCGCTGTCCATCATGGTTTTAGTGCATCGAATTTAGTAGAGTTACATTTGGATTATCTTTTTGTTACATTTTTTTTTTTAATAATCACCGTAAATTTAAAAAAAAAAAAAAAATAGTGCCAGTTTTTTTAATTAAACACATTTAAGGTAGTAATAAGCTTAAAATGTTATATTTATACAGACGGAGTAATTACATGGCGGTTGGGTCGTTTCAGATATACGAGCTAAAAGGAAAAAATAGTTTTTTTTTTTTTGTTTGTTTTTTTTTTTAAACAAATAAAATCACAAGAAGGTGAAAAAGTAGCATTATTTGTTCCGTAAATGAATTTTTCCAATTTATTATATTTTTTTAAATTTTTTATTTTTTTTTATTTTTTTTTTTTTTTTAAAGCTACACTGTTTGGATCATATCCTCTATAGATGGTATAAATAAATTAATAAATAAATGACTAGCGTAATTTTTTATTTTTTCCCCCACGCATACAGTGTTTAAGATTTATTCATTTTTCCATTTTTTTTTTTTTTTTTTTTCTTTTTTCTTTTTTCTACAATTACAATTTGTTTAGATCATATCCGCTAGAAGCTTGGGAAAAAAAATTAACAAAATCATGGGAAGGCGAGAAGCTAGCATAAATTAAAAAAATATATAAATAAATAATATAAGGTTTTTAGGTTGTATAAAAAAAAAAAAAGTAAACAAATAAAATCACAGAGAAGCTAGCATAATTTTTTTAAAAAAAAATTTTTCCCCTAAACTGTATGAAAAATGTAAAATGTATTTTTATTTATTTATTTATTTAATGTCCCGTCCCCCCGAAAGATTCGTTTATTTTGTCTGATATTTTCCGGACATTCGCATGGTGTCTTTTTCTCTCTCTCTTTAATTGTAACAATTGTTTTTAATGTGAAAATAATTAAAATGATCGTGACGGCGATTATCAGCACATGCCTGAGCGTAACACGGCGAACACGGTGTCGTGTATTAATCGATTCCCCCCCCCATCATTACACACATCCAGTCGTTCTCGACGGTTTACTGTACACTTGTGCTAATCTAGTGCAGGATAATAATTGTGAGTGAACTCTGTATCACGTGTCATGTATTAATCATGTTTCAAGTAGCACTTGATCAGCCAATCAGAGTGGATCACTCGGTGCCTTTTACAGGCCTGGTTTCAATCCCAGGCTTTTCTGCTAAAGCGTTTGGATTTGCAAGAACGGGTTCTGTGATCAGTTTCAGCAATCGCATCAAATCGCAGAAATTCCCGGCGAACGCTTCCTGACGTACAGTTGAATTGTATCGTACGATGTTTTTTGCCTCGCTGTATCATGTTACTTGTTGGTGTGTACACGTGTATGGTGGTGTTTCGCTAGTTCAGCTACATGTTATTTTTCCCCCAGAAGAGCGTGACCTAGTAATAAAACACTTCACTTATCCGGAGTAAAGCTTGCACGCGTCCGTCTTACAGAATGACCTCACTACTGGATGTTTAGTGGAAAGTTGTTTTTTATTATTATTATTATTATTATTATTATTATTATTAAAGCAATTTATACCACAGCCCTGTTGTATTTTTCATTCTGATTGGTCAGGAGGTATAAGGATGTAAGATGTTTGTTTAACGTTGAAGGAAGGAAGGAGTCTCCAGTGTCGGCGCACGCGGGAAAGAGCAGTTTACGCCTTGTTACTTGCTAACGTGACTTTTTTTTCTTTTTTTTTCTCTTTTTTTTTCCCCCCCTGTCAACTTAATAAGTGTCAGGTAAGGTGAACCACTGTTACGCAGATATTCCACAACATTAAGTGTAGCTATAAGTGGATAAAAAGTATGATGTGTTTTACACACGGGTGATAAATAGCTCCGGTTGTTGCTGCTTGGACAAAAATCTCCATAAATACTTTCGCAAAGCTTCATACACTCGCATCAAACAGCGTCATTAAGCAATAAACGGGTGACAAATTAAAGGAAAATAAAACCTTATATGGCACTTTATCCTACGATCTCTTACACGACTACGCCCTCATCCACAGGGAACGTGATGTATTGTTGAAGATGAAAATGCTCATCATAAATCATATGCTTCTGCTTTCCTAGTGCAGCCTTCATCTCAGCCTAGATGAAGACTAGCTGAGGGAATATCCGGTGGGGAAAATAGTGTTCATCGCTCCAGAGACGTGTAGGATCGACGGCGAGGTGTGATGAAGCCTTTCTGGTGGTTTGTGACGGCTAGAAAGAAGCCTTAATCCCAGGGAAAGTCTGTATTAGCAGAACTATATTAGCATTGACATTGTTTTTAGCTTAAAGGTAAAATCCTGCTAACTCTTGCTAGAGAAGCCACTCTGGGAACCACGAGGGCTCTCCTGCCACGTTTTAATCTTTACCGCTATCGCTATGTCATCCGGATGCCTTTAGAAATAATCGGGAAAGTGTTAGCGTTCTATTCTGCATGCTAGCTGTCATGCCAGATAGATAAACAACAGAAGAATTAGAAAGAAAAAAACAAAACAAAAAAAAAACAATAATAATTTGAGCAAAATTCTATCAAGAAAGCAAGCAAAACGATTAACAATACGCGATCCGGACCGAGCGCCATCTCCAGGCTAGCTACTCGCGTGCCATAATAACGTCGTGCTAGCCTAGCGCTCCTTTACTTTATGCTCTAGCCTACAGTCTTCAGTGTTAATGATTTCATTATTCAATTACCTCACTACAGTTCTTCTTCCTCTTTTCCTCTTTCTTATCACGTCTTCCAGACAGGCAAGTTCTCTTTCCTCCCTTCTCCAAAATGGCCGCCCACGTACTGTAATATCGCAGCGTTCAGCTACACGATAAAGTCCTAAACCACACTACAGGATGTATGAACCGGATGCGGTTTGATCGAGTTAAAGTGCAGTATATTTATCAAAAAAAGAGGGGACGGAAGTTTTTACGTCAGCGACAGGTTCGTATCGTATCCCACACCTTCACGATCCCGTGTGTGGACAGAGAGAAGTGAAGTAGCACGCGCGTGACCGGCTGGACTGAAAACGTCGGTTCGGTCAGCTCCGAGGTCTTCGCGTTTACGTGTAGAGCTCTGGCAGGAGCGTGTGTGAGCTCGTCTGCAGTTTGTGCAAACCGTGAGACACGCATGTCTCGAAGAGCAGTCCCACGCCCACGGCGAACATGGAGAGACGTCTGCGGCAGTTCAGGATCACTGAAATAAACGTGTGTATTTATATAGAGAGCACTTTTAGTTATTTATTTATTTATTTATTTATTTTTAAATACGTGTGGTAAGTTGATGATAATGTTATAGAATGCACAAGAAGTGAAAATATTCATATTAAAAAGTACAAAAAGAACACACACACATTATATATATACACACACAGCGCATATAGTATAATAATATAATGTGTATGTAAGTAAATCTAATAAAATTACCCTCACCGTCCACTTTATTAGGAACACCTGTACACGTGCTCATTTATGCAGTTGTCTGATCAGCTAATCATGTCGGAGCAGTATCATAGAGATACAGGTCAAGAGCTTCAGGGGGGAAAAAAGGATGATCTCTGTGACTTTTTCTTCATTCTGATGTTTGATGTGAACATCAGCGGAAGCTCTTGACCTGTATCTGCAGGATTTCATGGATTTGTTTGTGTGTGTGTGTGTGTGTGTGTGCTTACCCCGTACGGCTTGTGCGTTGGACGTGAGCACAAACACTCGGATGAGGGTGAAGCAGAGAGGAGAGTAATCGTGCTCCCAGATCACTGCAGGAATCAGCAGCACTTTGCCGTAGCAGGAGAGCAGTAGAGCCTTCAGCAGGTCGGACGTTTCTACGGAGACGCCATAGAGCTTCTGTACGCACCATAACACCGCTAACACACCTGCACAGTACACACCCAGCTCTGACCACACACACATATATACACACCGATTATTCCTCGTTACTTCGTTTATTTCATTCTGCTGAGTTTTGTCTGATACACTTGGTGTGTTGGAGCGCGTACGCACCGAGAGAAGCCAGAGCAAACATCCCGTAAAAGTCCCATTCTTTCGCGTATCTGATGATGTCAGCGGGATCACCGGTGACCTCCGAACTCTGGAGCCGCGACCATCTGAGATACGCTTCACACAACAGGCAGAAAACACACAGCTTCCAGTGGATCTGAGGAGAGAAAATAGCCCGCTGCCTTCACCGTGTAACTGCACTGTGTTTATAGTTCTAGAGAAGAAGCAGGCGGAGTCTCGTTCGGTGCACTCACGTTGATCCGAGTGTTGAACAGAATGTGTCTGAATGCCTGGATTTTACACAAGATGGCGTCTATGAGAATAATGACAGGATCGTATTCGATGTACTTGTCCACGGGCTTTGCGCATGATCTCTGAAAAAAGGATCACAGCATGTGTTTGTCAAATAAAAAGCATTAGAATCACCACTAAATACCCATAATGCACTTTGTTGTTTGTAGAGAGGTGGGAACAGGGCTCTGTTCAGGTGTCGCTTTGGCGCTAGATTTGGCGATCTGGATTTAGTGACTATTTTTTAAAAATTAATTAAAAATCTAATGACAAAGCTAGCGACTTTTTGATCGTACGTTAGCGACGGTCCTGCGCTTGATCTCCAGCTCACATCACAGCTGCTGGTTATACAAGAGCAGATTCACTCCACTCATGGAAAGTGTGTAATGCCTGACTGAGGTGCGCTTTCATGAGCGGATGTTCCCAACAACCAATCACAGATCACCATAGCTCTCAATGACCAATCACAGATCACCATAGCTCCCAATGACCAATCACTGATCACCATAGCTCCCAATGACCAATCACTGATCACCATAGCTCTCAATGACCAATCACAGATCACCATAGCTCTCAATGACCAATCACTGATCACCATAGCTCTCAATGACCAATCACTGATCACCATAGCTCTCAATGACCAATCACTGATCACCATAGCTCCCAATGACCAATCACTGATCACCATTGTTTCCAATGACCAATCACTGATCACCATAGCTCCCAATGACCATTCACAGATCACCATTGTTTCCAATGACCAATCACTGATCACCATTGTTTGTTCCCAACAACCAATCACTGATCACCATTATTCCCCATGACCAAACACTCATCACATCGCCCCCACCCACCCCGAAACAACCACGATCACCATTCTGACAGACCCTTGTCTTCACAAAATCATCATTCTTCGCGTTTTGATATGCAAATGATCATGACGATCATTATGCAAATCATTCTGATGTCAGGTGACTTCCGGGGGCTTTTTGAGCATGTATTAACTACTTTCCCCCTGAAAATAAAACTCGAGCAGCAAACATCAGACACCAAGCACATTTTGGCTGAGTTGTTGTTATAATAATAATAATGAACGCATAACACTTATAGCTGTTACATTTCTAGCATGTTAGCATGACTCACTCACACATATTGTTATCTTCACTATGCCGTTTCTGTAATCTCGGTATAATTCAGAAGCTTCCTCGTTACATTCGATGCATTTAAAAGACGCGTTCGCCATGTTCTTCTGTTTTGAAAGCGCTTGCCGGCTCACGCACGCCGATTTCCGGGATATTCGCTAGGACGCAGAGTCAAGCGGTTAACACTTTGGGAAATATAGTTTTAATACAGTTAGACCGCTACATATAAACCTGACCGCGGAACTACATTACCCATGATGCCCCGCACTATCACCTGCACAACGTTTAGAACATGGCACCTGCTGGCAGGGCTGTTGTTGTGCTAGCGCTCTCGTTGCTGTACTTATGCGGAGCTATCATTTCCACCGAATATTTTTCCACGCTCGCGTTCTTTAACGGAGAGCTTAACGAGCGCGGCTGCGGCCCGTCGTCCGAGTGGGAGGAGTATTCTCCGGACTGCGGTGAGTTTTCAAAACACGGCGTCGCCACGTCTTCTTAGCTCGCTACAATGTTAATGTGCGAGGAGGAGTATGCTAGCATTAATTTCCCCACCCGTATTCACACAAGCCCCGCCCACTGCGATTACAAGTATTATTATAATTATTATTATTAACAACGACTAATCGTTATTTGTTTATATTTAAAAAAAAAAAAATCTTATTAACATGTATTTATGTATCTATTTATTTACTTATTTATTCATTCATTTGGCTAGTTATTATTACTTTTATTATTTTATTTATTATTTTATTTTTTTACAAACAAGCGTGTTGTTTGATTTTGCATTTTTAAAATACCATTATTATATTTATTACATGTAGCACTGTACAAATTGTAAGATATCCTTAAATACACATATTTATTCGCATTTTCACCTACATATGATTATTAGGTTGAAATTGTAAAAGAAAATGTCGTATTTAAGTGTTTTGCATCTTTTTGAATAATTTAAACGTTTAGCTACTCATTCTAGTGCAGAGATTTGTTGGGGTTTTTTTTTCTTTTCTCGGAATACGGGTGGGAACTATAGAACGCCTCTTACCCCGTATGTCATTCTCACTTCCGGGTTCGTTTCCAATGTACAAAGTAGTGAAATACACAACTTCTGTGGAACTGTGACTGGACGAGCACGAACATAACAAATATGGCGTCTATACTTGATTTCTTCACTTATTTATTAGACACTATATACACACACACACACACACACACACACAAATACATATCTACACAGTGCAGCTATTTCTATAATTGTTTTAATAGATAGAATATATTTATAAGCTCCTTGGAGCTGAGTGTGTCAGGTTGTTGTATGTGAAGTGAGAAATTAAAGGAAAACTCCACACTGAAGCACGTGAAATATATTCATACTGAAATAGTTCTGAAGTGTTTAGTTGTTCTGGTGCTAATTCGTCTGTTGGTGGTTTTTTTGTTTGTTTGTTTGTTTGTTTGTTTGTTTGTTTTTGTTAGACCTGTGAGAAGTTAGCGCTTGTTTGTCGCTCTGACGTCACACGGAGATGATGTTGTTCCAGACGCGGTTATAGTAAGATAGAAAAAAAATGTCAACAATCTCAATATCAAACAGTGACGGTTTGCCGTCAGGTCCCGAAGAGCAAGAAGGTCTTTTCTCGGAATTAGTGGAGACGTCGGTGTAAACACTTGACTCGATGTCCCAGAATTCAATGCAACTATACGACGCAGAGACTCAGCTCCCGTAGTTAGAGGTCTGCGATGTTAGCAGTCTTCTGGAAGCTGGGCTATTTGAGGAAGTAAAGGAGCTGGACAGACTAAAGGACTAAAGCGCTGCTGCATTGCTTTCTCTTATGACACATTGTTTCCAACAACCAATCACTGATCACCATTATTCCCAATGACCAATCACTGATCACCGTTCTTCCCAATGACCAATCACTGATCACCGTT
>JANDJT010000028.1:24041-40571 GCA_024331685.1 Stegophilus panzeri | reverse complement strand
TTATAAACAGCTGGAGATACTGCACACTATAAACACAGCTGGAGATACTGCAAAAGAAATACTGCACATTATAAACAGGTGGAGATACTGCACATTATTAACAGCTGGAGATACTGCATGTTATAAACACAGCTGGAGATACTGCAAAAGAAATACTGCATATTATTAACAGCTGGAGATACTGCATGTTATAAACACAGCTGGAGATACTGCAAAAGAAATACTGCATTTAGCAAATTCTACATAATAAACACAAACACACGTGAATACATCCATAAGTACGGCCCAAATGATACTGTACTCTACAAACACAGCTGTAAATACTGCCCAAGAAACATTGCGTATTGTAAATACAGCTGTAAATACCGCGCAAGGAATACTGCGTGTTGTAAACACAGTTAGACGCACTACAAGGAATACCGGATAAGAAATGCTTTTGTCAGTACCGCTGTACATACTGTACACGACGTCTTCGAAACGCACCTGTGAAACACTCGCTGGGAAAATACTGTTGTTCATACAGTTCCAAAATCTGCAGTAAATACAACACCACAAACACTTTACACTGGAAATGCAGGTGCAAGTATTTTAAATCTAGATCATTATAACACTTTTATTCATCATTACAGATTTACAAAAAACAACAAACAAACAGGAAATGTGTGAATTAATTCCTGTATTATTTATAAGCAATATGAATGCATCACTGTACATGCATCATCACCACAGTATGGCTGTTATTCATCTATTCGATAGTTAGATTAGATAAACATATCATTTGATCGTTTTTGTATCGGATTTGAGACGACCCGGTGGCGTTTGCGTAAAAGTCTCACCTGGATATCCTGAGCGGTCTGGTCCTGTCCGAGTGCGGTGCTGTTTCCTTCGGTCTCAGCCCAGGACACGCACGGCAATGCCAACGCAGCAAGCAGGAGCACAGCTAACCCCATCTTCTGCTCTCTCTCTCTCTCTCTCTCTCGGTCTGAACTTTCTGTCTCTTTGTGCTGTTCGCTCGCTCGCTCTGTCCTGACTGATCTTGTCCAACAACAGGAAACTCTTTTCCCACCTCCCACTTCCACGGGTCGTTTTAACTCTCTCTCTCTCTCTCTCTCTCTTTGTTGCACACTCTCCAAAACTCTTATTCATTCATCTGTAAACAAAAAAAAACACACCAAAGAAACAAAAAAAAAAACCCTTGGGCCTGTCTTGTTGGAACAAAACCCGTTCCAATGTGTGAAATCTTCCAGTGCTTCCTGAAGCAGGTTGTAATGAGTGTGTGTGTGTGTGTGTGTGTGAGAGAGAGAGAGAGAGAGAGAGAGAGAGAGAGAGAGAGAGAGTGAGCGAGCAGCTCAGTTTCCTTTAAGCATGGAAGGAATTCAGAGCACCGGCCGGGGCCACACAAAATGCTCCCATTCTTTCTCCGGTGTTTGGATGAGACTTGAGGATGGAGGCGTGGAGTCTGGCCTCAAGTCCGGCCTCGAGTCCCCGAGTCGTTCCCTTTTCATTACACAACTAACGTTCATTTCACTAAAACCCGTCCCAGATGAGAATAAACACTGTACTCAAAGAGCAGTCTTTTACACACGACTCCTGAAGCTTAACAAACTCTTCGGTCATGGGGTTTTTTCCCCTCCGGGCGTACGTCTCATGTACTGTATTTACGGCTGAACAGATTCCTGTCTGCTGAGGAGCATGCTAGGTTCTCTTCCATCCGGGCTACAATATACTAAATCTCACAATCAATAAATCCAGCTGCTCAAAACGACCATATTCTTTAACAACGTTACAGTACGTTACCTCAAGATACATCTTTAAAAAAAAAAAAAAAAAAAGAAATATTGGCACCTTTCCAAGACATGTTCCACTCCAACTTATGGAAACAAAAAATGCAGAACTTTTAATAAACTCCAAACTAATAAATACATTCATTTAATAGATTTTAAAAATAAAAATATTTCATACAACAACATATGTGGCAAAATTATTGGCACCCCCACATCATATTGAACGCAGTTGTAGAAGTATTTGAAGAAGTACTCTACTAATAAAACGTGACACAAATTTGCCTGTAATTAGAATCCGTGAGCATTCTGACGTCATCCTTTTTAGAGAACTTGATACTGATGGGTCGAAACAAAACCTACACTACATGGCTTTGCTCTACTGTATGTTTAGGCTCAAAATATCACTCACCACTTACCATTCATTTATTCATCATAGGTAAATAGAGTTTTGGTTTCTGAAGGGTGCCAATAATTCTGCACTGTTATTTATACTACGATTAAATCATTCCTTTGGGATCCCAAAGATATTGTGGAAGGGTTTGGGGTTGGATTCCCGCCGCTGCCCTGTGTGTGTACGTTCTCCCCGTGCTGTGGGGGTTTCCTCTGGATTCTCTGGTTTCTTCCCCCAGTCCAAAGACATGCACTGTAGGCTGATTGGCGTGTCCAGAGTGTCCGTAGTGTATGAATGTGTGTGTGAATGTGCCCTGTGATGGATTGGCACCCCGTCCAGGGTGTACCCTAAAGCTTTGACTTTATTGGGCGTCAAAACTTTATGCCGCAACATTGTAAAAACTTTCATATACTGTATAGAACCTTATATTTCCATGGTCAGATTTTCAGGGTCATGTGCATTTATAATTTTATGTTGGTGTGTAAACTAGTGATGTTACACTCCAACATATTGTAAAAAAAATCCTGTAAAAGCTAACGGTTTCCCCAAACTACAAAAAATAAATATTTTTTTTAAACAAAGTTATAATAATAATTTTAAAAAAATTAAAGGACTGGATTTATTACCCATTGATTTGGTCGCCACCTGGTGGACCCAAAGAGAATTGCATACAATTGACATCATCTTTCTCTTGCATGAACAATATCAGTTGCTCAGCTCTTTTCGGATTCTTAAATGTTTATTTTCCTCATCTTTAGCCATTTTAATGGGCCGCAAAAATCAGCTTATAGATTGGCAAAATATCAAAAATACATAATATAATTTCTTCCCTTACTCCACATGTACATCCTCAATTCCAAAAAAGCTGGGACACTGTGTGAAATGTAAATAAAAACAGAACGTGATGATTTGCAAATCTCATAAACCCATATGTTATTCATAATAGAACATAGAAAACGTATCAAATGTTTAAAATGAGGAAATGTACCGTTTTAAGGGAAAAAAAAAAAAAACTAAGGTAATTTTGAATTTGATGGAACACGTCTCAAAAAAGTTGGGACGGGGCAAAAAGAGTAAGTTACTGGAATTGTTGCAAAATCTTTTTCTGCCTCAAACCCTCATTTTAATTTGATATTATTCCTCACTCCAGGACGCACATCCAAAAGTCTGAAGCTGGAACTTCTAACAGGTAGTGATGGGAATTTCAGCTCTATTCAGTGAGTCAGATCATTTGACTCATCAAAAAAAAAAAAAAAAAAAAAAAAAAAAAAAAAAAAAAAAAAGAGTCGATATACTTTATATATACAGTATATAAAGAATTGTAACCAATAGCATGTTGTAACACACAGTACACACAGCTGAGAGTCAAACACACGACTCACAAACAGCTCAGATGCTGAAAAGAGGTTTTGAGGTATGTCGAGTCGACTCTCTAACGTCACCTAAAAGAGACGAATCAAAGAGCCGACTCTTGTTCAAACGACACATCACTAGTCACGCCATCTTTTTTTTTTCTCCCCATAATCATTTGGTTCAGCTCGTCATTAAGACTCGTCTCACTGCCAATTCTTTTTCTAAACCGGGCGAATTTGCGATGTTATGACTGATGTTAGGTTTTTATCTTGTTTATTTGAGTAAATGTGACTAAAAAAAAGCCATTGCCTAAACCTTAAAAAAAAAAAGAAGAAAAATAAAAAGTGTCATATACGTGAGTCGGCGCTCCGCAATCGGCTCCGAATCAAAGAACCGACTCACTCGCAAACGAAGGAATCAAGGAAGGAGACAATGAGAGAAAATGAAGTATTGTTTTGAGATCATAAATACATTATTTAACACAGGTCCCACGAGTGCAATACACGATCATGACACGATACAAGGCATAAACGACAGGAAGTGTATCAAAAAAGTCTAGAAAACCACTGTAGTGTAAAATGCGCCATTTTGTTTTTTGTTTAAAAACCATGCTAATCTTTCCTCCTTTCAATAACTCGATAACTACTGTCTAAAGCACTGCAGCACTAGTACTCAGGTCTAAATAACAAAAGTAAAAAAAAAAAAAAGGAAAGAAAAAGGAATTGCAGAAGACAAGGCACAACGTCAGAACAGCCTCTTTAGCTAAAATGCTAACATGCCAACAAGCTGGTGCAGGCTAGCTAGCATCACATGATCACATTACACATCATATTCTGTCAATATAACCTTTTTCACTTTTTGTTTTTGGGTTGTAATCTTTGTTCCTTAAGCGTCTCAAACTGTCCGGCTTCATCGTTACCCATCTATTATTGCCGTATTGTGAATACATTCGTATTTTTATGCTCAGCTACTAGATTTAAAGCTACAATCAGTACTAAGTTTTTCTTCAGAGAGTTACTGATATGACCGTAAGCACAATTATGTTACCGAGTGCCCTAAAGTTGAATTAAAGAGTACTTTGGACAAAAAAAAAAAAAAGACTCCAAATGTAATAAACCAGACACGTGGTATTTGGTGTCCGAAGTTCGCTTCTTTAGTTTTGCGGCAAAATTTGCAAGGCTAATAAACAACAAGAGTATAGCTACCACTTTAGAATCACACATGTATACACTCGCCCATGCCTCAAAGACGTTGTGATGTTATAATATAAAAGTAATGATTTATTCTAAACTGCTACCGTTACTCGTTAGTTATATCCACCTGTGCAAAATAAAGAAAGCAAACTTAATTCGCACACCAAACCCCTGCTGAGGAAAAAACAAAACAAAAAACACACAGTAGAAACCCTCACAGAATTTGTAATGGTTTTAATGGGAATAGTATTGGTTTTAACGGTCCCTCTGGGTCTCTAATGGTAATCTGTTGGTGGCATGTTATGTCTAGTGGATACCACTGAGGACCAATAATAGTAATGGTTTTAATAGTTATCTAGCTGTTGGTTTGTAATTGGATTTGTAGTGGAACCTGTTAGAATTTCTGTGATGGTTTCTATTGGTTTTTTTTTTTTTTTCTTCCCCCCAGCAGGGATGTCTTTTAGTGTTAGTGGACAATCTTTGCCCAAAGTATTCCTTAAAGTAGAGTAACGCTAATTAATCTACATGCAGCAGCAGTTCGGCTCTATGAGATACCAATTGTAGCTTTATTAAAGGTTCTAAGATGTGGGTTTATCTGTATCGGTTGTGTTATGTGTGTGTGTAGGATGGAGGAAGAGGAGGTCCTGTTGTCTGGAATGGATCCGCTGCTTGAGGCCACGTTCAGATGTTACCAGTTGTCCAAAAAGTCGAAGCCGGTCTTCAGGATGGCGCTGCTCGTGTTGTACTGCAATAGAGAAAATAAAAGATAACACTTTTGGCTACGTGTTACTCTGCGGTTTGTAATTTGATGAGTGACCGCAAAAAAACAAGAACAAAACAAACAAAACGCAGACCTGAAGTAACCCCCGTGTGTCGGAGCTGAGGAACCAACGCTGACTCAACTGGGGTTTAGTACAAGAAGCGAAACGCGGGTTACGAGTTCATGTAAACCTCAGCTGTGCGCTTAACTTATTAGGACATTTCTGTAAGTCTAAAAACGTCCTCTAAATATATTTCCGTTTCTATAGGAACAACAAATTTACAGAGACTAACAATAAACAGATTTTTTAAAAAAAAAAAGGTGTTGTTATTTAACAAAGAATAACGAATCTAGTCGATATTGTTTATTTAATGTTTATCCTTGCTGGAATTTTTTTTTTTTTAGTAATGGTTATAATGGGAATTGTATTGGTTTTAATGGAAACTGTAACAGTCTCGATGGGTTTCTACTGATAATTTGTTGCCTTCTATTGGTGGCATGTTATGTCTAGTGGACACCCATGGTAAGGGGAATGGTTTTAATAGTTAGCTGATGGTATTTGTAGTGGAAACCATTAGAATCTCTGTGATGGTTTCTATTGTTTTGTTTTTTCCAGCAGGGATGGAAGGAGTCTCCAGTGTCAGTTGTTTGTAACCACCACTGGAAAGTCTTCAGGACGGAAGAGTTTACGCTTAGAGTTTAGAGTAACGTAAGAAGCTGTGGTTTTTTTTTTTTTTTGGCTGGCGAGAGAACGAAGGAATAAAACACTTCAGGGCATGCTGTTACAGAGCAATAATTATCTTCAGGGCGGTAAGAGTGACTCGGCTTCATCGCACCATGCTGTCGTTGATTATTATTCCGATAACAGCACGCCTCCGAGTGTTATATTCCTTACATAACACATGGCGAATGCACGACACGAAAAGGCTTGTAGCTTCGGTCCGTTTGGATTTACTTGTGAAAACGTGGGGCTTCCAGTTTGCGTTTTGTCTTCCTTCTCTCTGTCTTTAGTCGACGCCGATGGTGCTTTGGTGCCCAGGCCGGGACTGAACACATCATCCAGAGTGGTGATGACGGATGGCAGCGTGCTCTGAGATCTCTCCCAGTCTCCTAGTGGTGCAGCGGGTGCTGGGGTAACACTCAGAGGTGCCGGGTTCGCACTCAGGGGTGCCGGGGTCACGCTGATGGGTGCAGGAGGGGGAGGAGCCGGAGGTTTAGACACTCTCGGTTTGACAGGACGCGGCGCGGCAGGTTCCTGCGCTTCTCTGGATCCAGAGTCAGACCTCAGGTACAATGGCAGCGGCTTCTCTCCTTTCTCCATCGACTTGATCTGACTGGGCGTGAGCGACTGGAAGTCTGCCTTCTCGCCCTCCAGGCGTGACCTCTCAGCGCTCAGCTTCCAGAAAGCGGACTCCTCGTCACGGCGCACCGATCCCGAGCCCTCGATCCCGGGCAGCTTGCTGCTCTGAGATGTTTTGGGTTTGGATTCGATCACGGATGAAGTCGAGACAGGCTCGGGAGTGCCGGTGATCACACTGAATTCCAGCTGACTCTGTATGGAAGAAAAAAAAAAGAAGAAAAAAAAAAAAAAAAAAAAAAAAAGATTCACCATGTTTACAAGAACTACGTAGTATGTGGGCCAGTGATTATTTTTAGTCGTAGCGGCCTACATACTTTGGTCTCCCAAGAAAAGGGCGCAGAATGTTCGTCCTGCCAAGTCAGATCCTAGAAAGAAAGAAGGAAAGAAAATGTCATTCTTAAGCAATATAATTACACCGAAACTTTTATGACACCTTATTTTTTTTGTCTTTAGCTTAAAAAGCCATGCTCTGAAAATGATTAACTCTAAGAAACAGTCCAGCAAAAACAAAAAAAACAACCCCTAAACAAATAAAAACACTAAGCAAATAATAAAATCACTATTCTGAAACGTTTTATTTAAGAGTGCGGTTCAATTCCGAATGTCTCCGAGCGCGCTACATAGGTGCCCTACATAGGATATAGGAATAATACATACTCCGCCCTACGTAGTGCACTCCATGTTCACTACTAAGGAATTTGGGATTCATCCAATGACATCAAGCTGTCAAAAACCGCAAAGCAAACTTGACACACCAGCAAACAAACAAACAAACAAACAAACAAACAAACAAACAAACAACCGCAGCATAAAGTAACAACAAATACTGACCTCCTCTCCGAAGTGGACTATTTTTTGCCCGGTTTGGATCACCATTTTGGGATAACACACCAGTTCTTCGCGGTCCATTCGGTGCATAGCGTAGCGAGCGCGGATCTTCGGCTCCATCATCCCGTCGTCGATAGCCGTGTCCTGTTCGGCTGGAGACATGTCCTCCCAGGCCGAGCCGTACTTCTCCTTAATCTTCTCCCTTTCCTGCATTATCTTCCTGGCCATGGAGTTGATAGAGCTGAAGTACTCGTTCTTTTTCGCCTCGGTGAGGCTCGCATCAGCCACGGCTCCGTCCATCGCCGTGGCGGCCATTTTCTCCACAGCTGGGATGTAGAGAGAAACAGGCAGTGACGTCAACACGAGCGAGGGGCGTGGCTACGAATTCCTGTATTCCATGGCAACCACGCCCAAATTCCATAGCTATCGTAGCTGCGCTTTCTTAATTGTTTTTTTGTTTTGTTGCTGAGTCTGTTTACGAATAAATAATAGGAAAATAATCATCAACAGAGTGCTGTGATGAAGCAGAGTTACTGTTACCACCTCGAACTTGATTATTTTCTAATAATAGCACGTCCTGAAGTGTTTTATTCCTCTTATACAGCAGCGTTGTGCCAAGTACAATTTTTAATGTATTAATGAATGACTTGGTGTACGTTTTATCTATTTATCGTTACGTTTAATGCTGTGAAACATCTACGAAACCGGTTAGATCCTGTTCTCACTTACGTTATAGCAGCTATATACAGTGGTTTCCTCACCAGCCTCTTGTTCTCTCTCTTGCTCTCTCGCTCTCTCGACAGTCCTCCATCTTGAAGGCTTTCCAAAATATTGGAAATGTTACAGTGTTACCTCGGAATGTTACAAAGCGCTGACACTCTTCCAAACATGTTAAACATATCCGTATAGAAAACTTCACCATATCAACCATTACACATATATATTTCTTTTCAAACATGTATATCTGGAGGGTTGGGGGTTCGATTCCTGCGGCCCTGTGTGTGCAGAGTGTGCATGTTCTCCCCGTGCTGCTGGGGTTTCCTCCGGGTACTCCGGTTTCCACCCCCAGTCCAAAGACATGCATGGTAGGCTGATTGGCATGTCCAAAGCATCCGTAGTGTATGAATGGGTGTGTGAATGTGTATGTGATTGTACCCTGCGATGGATTGGCACCCCGTCCAGGATGTACCCTGCCTCATGCCTGATGCTCCCTGGGATAGCCTCCAGGTTCTTTGTAGGATAAGCGATAAGGAACATGGATGGATGTATATCTGGAGCAGAACCCATACAAGTACAAGTTACTGTTAGTCTTACTGTTATAGAAAATTAACCAACTTCTGACCAATCAGATTTGAGAATTCAGCAGCGCTGTGGTACAAGCCTAATGATCTCATTCTTACTTTAATACTCTTTATATTTATGTATTACTGAAAGGGTTATCTCCTTTGTTACAGCCTTTATTCGGATTGCTGACACTGGAGACTCCTTCTGTAAATAAACCATAAACCACTTATTATTATTATTATACATTTTTTTCTTTGTTTAATAACAAAACAGTTTATATATGTTTATTCTGTTAGTCATCCTCTCTCCTGAAGACTTCCTCATGGCAGAGTCCATATATTACAATTCAGCGCATTAATATAAACCTTACAGCCGGAATTACTTTCAGAGCTGACCAATGAGAACAGAGAATTCAAGGAGTATACAGAATATAAGGAAGATGAATGAATCAATGAATGACGTAATACGTCAATAAATGAAATAATGGAACATATTTAATATAAATTTATAACAATTCATAACAATTTAATATAAATAAAGAGCACATCTAATGCATTCCCGGGTTATTTGTTTTAAACAACAACAACAACAAATACGCTGATTTGAGAAACAGCTATTTTGAAATCTCGCGAGATTTCCTCACTTCCGCCTGGAATTATGTTTTTGTTCTAGCTTTTATTATTTTTTTTTAAATCTTCCTTTCATTCTCGGCAGGTGACAGGAGGGTGGCTTGCTGCAGGCTGGTGGCGATGCCTTAATCAGGATGATATCGCAGAGGGAAAGAGGAGAACTGGCTCGATTTTACACGGTTACAGACCCGAAAAAGCACGAAAAGGGATACACGGTTTATAAAGTCACAGCCAGGGTGAGTCCCTTCTGTTCCGTGCTTACGACGAGCTCTTTAGACAACCTAGCAACAACAACAATACAGAATAATCTAGAAGGATTACGCTGCTTTAAGAAGTGTCAGTAATTGAACAGGATATATATTTATATATATATTAAATAGCTAATCAGATTATTCTGTTTTTTAATTTTTTTTTTATTGCAGCTGTATTATTTTCCCCCACCCGTTTTCTGACAAATCCCGGTGATTGGTTAGTAATATCCATGTTCTGTATTAGGATTGGCTGGGCGGCGTTAGCGTGCGGTTTCTTAGCCAATCGCAACGCAGAAGGCGGGATTTATTATGTCCGAACACGGATAGAGAAACATTTTGACAAAATATCTTTTGTCATTTCTGTTGTCTCTCATATTGTTCATATTTTATTATTTATTTATTTTTTTAAAGTTGCTGTTTATTTTATAAAGATATTTTGTATGGAATTGCTTCGAAACATTTGATTGTAATAACGCTAATAAACTAATATGTTAATTTATGTGATTGATTGATTTTAATATTGTATAATCAGAGTCAATGGATCAGGCCATATTGAAATGAGAGAGAGAGAGAGATGTATATGAAAGTTATTAAATCAGCACTGTGTTGATGTTACTCAGAGGGATATATTGTAAGCCTGATTGTGAAACTGGAACAGCTTTGGAGGATTTTGAAATGTTTTGGAAAACACCCAAGATGCTGAGTTTTAGTAAAAAAAAAACCAAAAAACAAAAAAAAACCCCAAACAAACCTTGAAGCGCTCATTCCTGAGCTTAGAAATCATAAAAAAAACCCCTTTAAAACCTCAAATTTCTAACGTAAGGTATTGTGTGTTTACAATTTGCCTCAAGATCCGACACGTCGTGCGTTCTTGAGCTGCTTTTCTGCTCACCACGGTTGCAAAGAGTGATTGCTTGGGTCACCATGGCCGGTCCTGTCAGATTGAACCGGTTTATTATTTTCCTTTCATTAAAATTTCCATATTAAAGCATAAGACGCTGACATTATGACTTCCGAGAGAACCGTCATGTTTAAGAACCGATATTTAAGAACTGAAATATTCCCTCCCCCCATATCTAAGGGTTTGTGTGACAGAAATTGAAGATGCAATCTGGTTCAGTTTGTTCTGTGATCGTAGACGTTTGCGTATCGAAGGAAGTGTTTCTGCATTTCTGAGACATTTGCTAAATATATACAGTACGTGTCATGTACCAGTCAAAAGTTTGGACACCCTCGACTATATGTTTGAACGAAAGATTATGGTTGAGATGAGTTTTTAAGGCTAATGATGAAATTAGCCGTGAAATTAGGTAAGTTAAAATTAGTTAGTTAGTGATTTACTAATTAGTATTAATGAAATCAAATTAAAGCGAATACAATAATTTCCCCAACCCAAACAAGTATCCTTTTTATTTTGAATTTCAACATTTAATTCTAAAATAGTTCCACGCACGACGTGCTCGCTGCATAATGCGACGAGTGTTATGTCATGCCGTTAACGTCTTCATTATTATCGTAATAATAAAACAGAAATACTGCACATCCTTAAAGCCCCGAGTGTCTACTTTCAGTACACCAGTGGTTTCTTTCTTTTTCAGGACATTCCGTATTGCTGTATCGGCTAGGCCCGATTTCTCAGCTTCAAAATGGCTTGCTTTTCTCCCATAGACAGCTCTCTGATCATCATATTGGTTTGTCCTTTTTAACAACAAATGCAGTCTTCACAGGTGAAACTGAAGGCTAAAACCAAGAATAGATTTTCAGTGCTATTTGTTAAAACAATCGATCTAACAGGACACACCTGGGCAAGGAAAAAAACAAAACAAACAGCTGTCAGTCACATGTTCCAGTATTTTTGCTCGCCTACAATTTGGGTGATCTGATCCAAAACGTGTTATGTTGTTTAACATGTCTACATATAAATACTAGGAAATTAAAGCTGAAATTCTGAACTCTCTTCTCATATATATATATATATATATATATATATGTATGTATATGTGTGTGTGTGTGTGTGTGTATGTATATTATTTGTATATGTGTGTGTATAGCTACATCTCTATATACAGAACAGTACTCGATTCAGGGATTCGTGTGTGTGTGTGAACTCCATCTCAATGCGTATAAAGTCATCATTGTTCGGTTCCTCCTCGTATCCCCTTCCCACTTTGACACACACACACACACACACACACACACACACACACACACACACACTCACTCTCTGAACACAGCCTCCTGACTGAGAGGCACACCTATGCCCACTCACTTCTAATAAAACTAAATCTTTCTTCTTTTATCTATCACAACTTTAGATTTTTATTCCAGAAAGTTCTTTAATACATTTTTTGTCAGAATTTTCCAGAACATGTCTCGCTGACATTGGGACAGAGCTTCGTGACTGATTCTCATTTGCTGTTCTTTTTCCAGATCATCTCGAGGAAGAATCCCGAAGACGTACAGGAGGTGAGACCACTTCTACCTATATTATATATTTATAAGATAATAATAATAATAATAATAATAATAATAATAATAAGCAAAGTCATGTGGATGTACGACTCGCTAAAGATGTAGTAGAAAAGAGCGAGTGAGAGGAATGTGAAGCTCGATGATTGGATTAAACACTCTGTGTCATGCTGTTAGAGGAAAATAACCACCACCACTATGAAGTTGATTTAGTTTCCTGTTCCGCCTCATCCTGAAGTGTTTTATTCCTCTTAAACCACAGCAAATTGTAATGAATACAATTCCCGTTAATTAAAGAATGACATCAATGTTGTTAATTTTTATTTATTTATTTTTTTAAAATCCATTTATAGTTCCAGTCATTCTCTCTCTTTAAACTAAACAACATACTGACCGTTAGAAAGCGCTGACACTGGAGACTCCTTCCATTAATGTTAAATAAACGTCTCCTTCCAGACGTTACAAATTCACCATGTCTGCAACTTACACGCGTTTTCTGTCGTTACTATAGGAACGTTAAAGGGTTAGAAGTAGTGATCAGTGATTTTCTAGAAAATTAAATCAACACCTTCTGACCAATCAGAGTGGAGAGTTCGACGGCGCTGTGATGTAACGATGATCAAACGATCCCTTCAGTAATTCAATCACCTTTCGTCACTTTCTTTCTTTCTTTTTTTTCTTTTTTTTTTTTTTTTTTTTCAGGTTTGATGCCACAGTAAAACGGTTACTGCGAGCGCTTGAAAGTTTGTGAACCCTCTGCAATTTCTCTATACATCTGCATCAATATAACCTAAAATATCAGCGTTTTTAAGGTCATATTTTGAATCTTAATACTGGATCATATTCCTCAATAAATAAGTGAGCAAGTATAATATTTTTCTCTCATTTATTTAATTGGGTTCTCTTTGTCTACTTTTAGTGCGACCATCCGATGATGTTTTAGGTCATATTTATGAAGATACTGTATATAGAACATTCTAAAGGGTTCACAAACTTTCAAGCACCACTGTAAATGTATACATTTTATTCATTTTTAAAAAAATTTACATTCAGTCAGTTTCACAAATCCTCGGTGTTCAAGAAAAAGAACACGAGTCCAACGTCTAGACCAAAACTTACTCATTACCACTGAGTCATGATCTACTTGGAAAGTCCATGGACATACACTAACACACACACACACACACACACACACACACACACAACAAGAAGTATATGGGTCCTAATTTGGCAGGCATGATCTCATTTAGTGCCTTAATGCAGCCTGAAAAAGGAGCAACCCAAACACACACACACACACACACACACACACACACACACACACACACACACACACACAGCTTGGCCATTGAGCTCTGAGTGTGTATTATTCCCCCCCCTTTGTATCTGATGTTTTTTTTTTCTCTTGCTCGAACCTCTACCCTGCTGTTAATCCCGATCTTGCTCAATGTTGGATTATGGAGGAATTACGCCGCATTTGATTGGCTCTCGGGAATGAGGAGGAGGAGTAGGCAGAGAGGGAGGGGTGGGATTTCTCTTCATGATGAAAGGAGAACGTGAGAGACAAGACGTCTTGCGTGTGCTGATCTCTGTCTCCGTGTTGGTGTAGATCACGGTGTGGAAGCGCTACAGCGACTTTAAGAAGCTGCACAAAGATCTGTGGCAGATCCACAAAAACCTCTACAGACAGTCCGAGCTCTTCCCTCCTTTTGCCAAGGCCAAAGTCTTCGGTAAGTTACTTGTGTGTGTGTGTATTTGTGTGTTAGATTCTATCAGGTATTTCTACGATACACAATATGCATCATGATATATTATAGGTGTATGAACAGATTAGCAGCCATACTGTATAGTGTTGCACTACATGGAGTCCTGCACTGCCATTTTTTTTTTGTTATGCCCTATGTAGTGAGCATGTGTAGTGAACAGGAAGCCATTTTGGATTAGAAAAAAAAAAAAAAATCAGGCACAAGATAATATTATTGTGTGTAAATAAATAAAAGCAATATACATACTGTGTATATATAATCTTTTCGCAAAAATTATATCACTTTTTGCTTAAGAAATACACGCTATATACAACCCCGATTCCGAAACAGATGGGACGGCATGGAAAATGCAAAAAACAAAAAAAAAACAAAAACAAAGAGTGGACACATTATTGACACGTTATTCGATGTTTTATTCTGTGAATTGAATTTATTTTTGAAAATATACACTCGTTTCAAATCTGACGATTGCAGCACACTCCAAAAAAGTTGGGACACTCGAGTGTTTAGCATTGTGTAACATCACCTTTTTTTTTTTTTTTTTTTAAAAAACAAATAAATAAATAAAGTAACACTTATTAAGCGTTTGGGCGCTGAGTGAAGACACCAGGCGGTTAAGTTTAGCAAGCGGAATTTCCCCCCCATTCAGTCACTGTGCATTTCTTCAGCTGAGCGACTGTACGAAGCCTTCGTCGCATAATTTTGCGCTTCGTAATGCGTCACACGTTCTCAGTCGGAGACGGGTCTGGACTGCAAGAACCCACGCGCTCTGCTTATGCAACCGTGCGCTTGTAATCGGTGCAGAATGTGGTTTGGTGTTGTCCTGCTCTGGATGGAAGCACATGTTGCTCCAAAATGTGTACAGATCTTTCTGCATTAGTGCTGCCCTCAGAGATGTGTAAGTTACCCATGCCATGTGATTACAGGGAATAAAACATGTTTACTCATACTGTGTTTGAAAGAAAACTACACGCACTGTTCAGAGTGTGTATTTGTGTGTGTGTGTGTGTGTTTGTGTATATCCAGGCAGGTTTGATGAGTCTGTGATCGAGGAGAGGAGGCAATGTTCAGAGGATCTGCTACAGTTCAGTGCTAATATTCCAGCTCTCTACGCTAGCCAGTATATACAGGACTTCTTTAAGGTACACACACACACACACACACACACACACACACACATTTATGCTTGAGGTTTGCTGCTGTTATGTGACCACATGCACTTGCTCACGGACCAGTTATGCAGGACACGTTTGTTCCACTCATGAACTTCTTGAAGATACACACCCTTACGGACATAGCAAGATTAGGTACACACGCATGGTTTCTCTGTCTCTCTCTCTCTCACACACACACACACACACACACACACACACTCACACGCACTCACACACATACATGATCACACATCACTCACTTCCTGCATTCTAGTTTCTATAACGCTCACTCTTTAGGCTTTTCACAATAAACGTAGTGGGTGATTTCACAACACCAGTGTGTGTGTGTATGTATGTATGTATGTATGTATGTATGTTCTATTCATATTATATTTAACAAAGATATATTTTTTGATAAACCTGTGTTTTGTTTGCAATTGTTTGATATCCATGAGAGCAGAGTATTTCTGTGAATATTTTGAACAAAAGATCAAAAGGTTAAACAATAAAGACAATTTTTCACATTTTGTGTGTGTGTGTGTGTGTGTGTGTGTGTGTGGTTTTTCCAGGACGGAGAGGTGCAGGACGGTTCCGAGCTCATCGGGCCAGCAGAACCCTTTTCTGACTTCTTAGCCGACAGCCAATCAGACAGCAGCTCTGAAGGTGTGTATTGGGCTTTAACGCGGCTGAAATTTGCCAGTTGTCGTCATGTGTTATTTATTAAAAGGAAGAGTGACCACCTGAGGGCGCTCTTACGCCACACTGAAGAAAAGAAAACAGGAAACGTGAACCACATAATGTAACAGTGTTTCCTGTCTACTTCATACTATTTCTTATGTCAGTATGGCATAATAAACAGGTGTCTTTAGGTTGCTGAACTTTTTTCTTTTTGCAAATTATTATTTGAATGTTTTATTTTCTTGATCTTAACTTCTTTGATCCTTAGAAGGTGTTGTTTATGATTATGGGTATTTATGTAAAGCATTTGGAGATTTTGGATTCAAAGTAAAAATTATAATATAGACATACATGTATGGATATTATTATTATTCATTATTTATTATTATTATTATTATTATTATTATTATTATTATTATCATTAAAGGGTCATGTGGCTAGCAGTCAGTGAAATTCATTTGTTAGTTTCTTCAGATTTAACTCAGATATTCTGTAGGTTTACTTTAGGTTTACCTCAGATATTCCTCAGTTTTACCTCAGATATTCCTCAGGTGTACCTCAGGTTTACCTCAGATATTCCTCAGGTTTACCTCAGATATTCCTCAGGTTTACCTCAGATATTCCTCAGGT
>JANDJT010000028.1:10793-24027 GCA_024331685.1 Stegophilus panzeri | reverse complement strand
CCTCAGGTTTGCCTCAGATATTCCTCAGGTTTGCCTCAGATATTCCTCAGGTTTGCCTCAGATATTTCTCAGGTTTGCCTCAGTTTTGCCTCAGATATTCCTCAGGTTTGCCTCAGATATTCCTCAGGTTTGCCTCTGGTTTACCTCAGATATTCCTTGGTTTTTCCTCAGGTTTACCTCAGATATTCCTCAGGTTTACCTCAGATATTTCTCATATTTACTTCAGATATTCCTCAGATTTACCTCAGATCTACCCCAGACTTATCTCAAACTATCTTCAGACGTTCTTCAGAGTTTCTTCAGATCTACTTCAGACCTTCTTCAGACTTTCTTCAGCGTTATCCCAAACTTACCTCAGACATACCTCATCTCTACCTCAGGTGTACCTCAGTCTTCTGATGTTGCTAATTGTTTAGTGCTATAAGGTTTATACAGACAGTAAATTATTGCAAGTAAATCATTTTTTTGGTTTCCTGTAACACTTACTGAAAAACTATAACCGTGGCCATGTTGAAACTTAGGAATCATAAGGATTTCTCTCATGTTTCTGTGAGTTTAACTGTGCGTTAACCCTTATTTTCTGAACGTCTTTGCTATATTTTGGTGTAAAAGTTCTTGATCTATTAAGTCCCTAGTAGTATATTTAAAACAGAAAAACGTCAGCTAGAACATGATAATTCTAATCTATAGTTGCGACTGTTACTTTTTTAATGGCAGTTTTCCATTTTTTTTTATTTGAGAAACAATATGAATGTGTAGCCTTATGGGATACAGTACAGCACAATATTCCTTTCTTCACATACTTTATACTATATACTGCTGTGGGCGGAGTTTAGTAGGAGTAATATGCATTTTGAAAGCTGCCTTTTTGTAAACGTGTGCTGTTCTCAATAACCGCTTGGCTTCTGTTCATTCGTCCTTCGTATGCTTTTCCAATTTCGCTTTCTCTTTCTCCTCGGTCCAGTTCATAAGAGCATTGGTGGCGTGGATGATTCGACCCTAGCCAGTCAATCAGAGTATGGAGGTGAGCCAAGTGTTTTATTGCTTACTTGCCACCACAGTCAAACATTTCCATATCCAGTTGTTTTTGTTGTCTGGTTCAGCCTATGTAACTTGCAAATACCTTTACAACAAAATTACTTCGATTTGAATAACGTTAGTTTTGTTGATTTAATGTTCGTCACAAAATAGAGGCTACAAAATGGTTTCAGATTGCAAATTCCTAAGGGCCAATGGCGACCAGACAACTGCTGATATTGCAACCTGGCTTTGTGTGAGAAATAATCACAACAAATTCCATTATTCTTTGCTAATATGAGTAAAAAAAACCCCAAAACGTTTATTCTTAACACATGATGTCACTACTACATTGAGTCCGTATCAGGTGTTGGTTGTTCACAGGTGCTCGGAATATGTGTTACCATTTGAATGGAAGTCATTTGTTTATTAAAATACGCAAACAGCGTCCATAAGGTATTCGGATATCCGGATCTACATATTTCAGTCCAGACTTTTTGTGTTTGTGTGTTTCAGGTCCATCCAGTGACAGTGATCTGATTTCTCTGCTGGTGGATGGAGACTCCCTGCCCGATTTGGACGATGGAATGGGCTCGAGCTGCAGTTCCCCGAACCAGCGGGCAGGAGGAAGTGGACGTCCCCCGTCCCCAAGCCGGACGGAGGTAGACCCGAGGCGGGCCATCAGGGCGGCGCTTTTCTCCTCCAGCCACCAGAAGAAAGATTACCTGGAGAAAGCTAGCGAGCAGATCAGCCTTGCTGTGCAGAAAGAGGTGGAGCAGGACTACGCCTCCGCCTTCTTCTACTACCGCAGCGGAGTGGATTTACTACTGCAGGGAGTCCAAGGTACTCGCGCACACACATATCAGTAACATCAGAAGCCAGAGAAGGACCAAAGACTCCATGAAAATGCACTAACAAATGGGCACACCATTACAACTGCTGGAGTAGCAGGACTACTAGAAGTATTTCTTCTAAAGCAGCACGTCGACTGTAAAAACAATAGGACGTATGCAAACTATGCAAACTGCTGGAACATCACATAGCAGTAAAAACAATAGCAAATGTGGAAAGTACTGTAACTGCTGGAGCATCATACATACTGTAAAACGTGAAGCAAAGATGCAAACTACTGTAACTGGTGGAGGGGGCGGCGTGGAAGCACTCCTGCCACAAGAACCCTAAGAAATGGCTAAACTATGGTAAAAGCAAAACAGTAGCGAAAGGGGGAGCTCTCGGAGTAGCATGTCCTCAGTAAAAACAATAGTACAGAAGCAAATTACTGTAGCTGCTTGAGTAACACGCTCTCGTAACGGCTTCATCTTACAATAAAACAATAGCAAACTACCACAACTGCCGGAGTAACATGCCTATCCTGAAAACCCCAACAAATAAACAGATTACTGTAACTGCTGTGGTAGCCTCCCTAATGTAAAAACCCTAACCAGTAAGAAAACTACCATAACTTTGTCAATCGCATGTCAGCCATAAAAAACAACAACAAAAAAACAACAATAATTGTTGCTGGAGTAGCAGTAAAACAATAAGAAATGGGCAAACTTCCGTAATATACTGTGCCTACAGATGAAGCAATAGCAAATAGACATCAACTACCATAACTGCTAGTGTAGCTCGCCTACCACAACAACCCTAACAAATGGATAAACTACCATAACTTCTAGAGTAATACGCCTACCATAAAAACGCTACTAAATGCAAAAAATACCATACCTGCTAGAATACCTTGCCTACCACAACAACCCTAACAAATGGACAGACTACCATAATGCTTAGAGTAACACGCCTACCATAAAAACAGTACCAAATTGGCAAACTACCATACCTGCTGGAATACCTTTCCTCCCACAACAACTAACAAATGGACAAACTTCTTTAACTGCTGGAGTAGCACACCTACTATGAAAAGCCTAATAATATGGACAAACCACCATAACGTTTTGCGTAACACGCCTACCATGAAAGCGCTAACAAATGGACAAACTACCACAACTGCTGGAGCAGCACACCTACTGTAAAACCACTAACAAATGGACAAACTACCGTAACCGTCTTGCTTACACATCTACCAATAGCAAAAAAATATCGAACTACCATAATGACCTATTTACTACTGTTTCTATAGTACTATAGCAGCAAATTACCGTAACTGCTGGAGTAACACGTTCCTCGTAAACACCTTAACAAAGGGGGAAAATCGCGTAAAAGTGATTTTTATCAGGTGTACATCGATCTTCAAAACAATAGCAAATGGACCGTCGACCAAAACTGCTGCACCTCAAGAAGAAGCAGAACTGCTGGAATAACACCTGATAAAACCCTAGTAAACAGGAAAACTGTGTGTAAAACTGTAGCTAATTATTTTAACGTTGCGTAGTGTTCGTATTTATTTTTCCGTGAAGTCTTCACCTAATGAACGGCATTGTGATGTCAGAGCTGAGATGGTGTCTTTAGGCCATCGGGGCGGCACCGTAGCCGCTATTCCACTCTGCCTGATGGCCTTTCTGGCATCACTCACACACACACACACACACACACACAAACACACACACGCCTTATTGTTCTTAAACCAGCGCAGTGATCTAAATGCCTCGGCTTGTTTTTCTGCGCTTGTTTACTCGTTAATGTGTTTGCATTTGTTTACGGATGGGTGACGACTCCTGGTGTTGTTGACAATGAAACGGTGCTGGGCTTCTTTTGTGAAGGGGCTTCAGTCCAAGCTTTTAGTACCTGCCAGGATTCTTTAGCTCGGTGTATGGCAGAAAGAGATAATGAGGAGAGAGCGAGCGAGATGGAGAAAAAGAGGGGCAGATGATGGAGGAGAAAGAGAATGGTGGGGTTTTTTGTTGTTGTTGTTTTGTTTTTTTATATTTTGAGTGTGCTGCCTTTGGCACGTCCTGATATTAGAAGTTCAAAAGTTACCTTTTGAACTTGATGGAGTGACATCACTAACCGGAGTAGCACGCTTTCTGTAACGATATTAGGAAAGAAGAAAAGTACCATGAACTAGTAGGAAAGAAGAACTTCCATAGCTGCTGGAGTAACATGCTTGCTGTAAAGACGGCGCTAACTAGCAATATTGAGTTAAATTTGATGGCGTGACTTCTACCTATGTAGCTGACTACCTAGCTAACTAACTAACCAAGCCAGCAGTCTACTTGCTTGCTTACTTACTTTCTAACTAACTAAATAAGCTAGCTAGCATTCTAGCCAGCTGTGTAATTAGCTCGGCTAGTCGCATAGCTCGTCGATGTTAGTGAATTTATATTATAATTCAATTAAATAGTCAAATGTTTTCAAAAAGCTAGGTAGCACTTGGGGAAACTCTTTTAATGAACAACAAAAACCATGCGATATTTTGCTAGCAAGTGAGCTAACATCGGGCTGTCGTAGCATGTGATTAAAACATTAACTTGCTAGCAAGCAAGCTAGCATTTATTTATTTATTTATTTATTTTCTTATTTAGATTGATTTAATCGACTAAAACTGTTATTTTATGCCACGCAGTACATCAAGCCATGAAACCGAAAAGAGAGGCTAGTAGTTTTCTCACACGATCGTGTGTGTGTGTGTGTCAGGTGAAGTGAGTCCGCGCAAGAGGGAAGCCGTGAAAAAGAAGACCGCCGAGTACCTGATGCGCGCCGAGCTCATCGCTAACACTTACCTGAAAGACAGCATGGGCCAGAGCTCCACTCAGAACCGGGTGAGTGGAAATGAAATCGTTTTTATATTTTAGTTTTAATAATAATAATAATAATCCTGACTGCAAATGAATTATTAGAAATAATCCTGATTTATCTAATTAAGGAGATGAATGAGGATTAGCCTTACTTTTGCTTAAAATCTTAAATAATATTCAGTATTTAAGAAAACACTTTACGCAGCTTGACTCTGAACGCTGGCTTTAACATTTGACCTTTAACCTTTCTCTCTCTCTCTCTCTCTCTCTCTCTCTCTCTCTGTGTGTGTGTGTGTGTGTGTGTGTGTGTGTGTGTGTGTGTGTGTTTAGACGCTAGCTGCTCAGTGCTGTAAGGGTTCATGGGGTCAGCAGAGTCAGGCTGATGAATTGCACAACTACAGAGTGCTGGGAGTCATCGATAAGGTGAGCAAAGGGCAAAGGTTACTGATCTCCGGGAGGAGGGGGCGGGGAACGACTCACTCTTTATTTATTTATATGCGAAAACGAGTCCAAGATTTGTGTGTGTGTATATATGTTTGTGTGTGTGTGTGTGTGTGAACCCAGTGCTCCATTCATATCCATTAAGAGCTGCACCTGTTCTGGTTTCTCAAGGGGCGTGCACACATAGACACAAGCAGAGGTGTGTGTGTGTGTGTGTGTGTGTGTGTGTGTGTGTGTGTGTGTGTGAGACTTAGAAATGGAGACATCAAATAACACAGATATATAGCCAGCCATGAAAAACGAAACTGCTGAAGTTTGGGCCGGCGCCAAAACAAGTTTACATTACACACATAGTTATTTATCTTCCTTTGATTTTTAAGTAAATGTGTTTAAGTAAATGTGATCTGAATAAAAACAATAATAAATCCCAAACTATAAAGCAGTAATAATAGCATGCCCATTTGTTAGAGGTTTTATGGTCAAGTAAAGCCCCTAACAAATGAGTACAAAAAAAGGCACTAGTTCATTTGTTTTTTTGTTTTGTTTTGTTTGTTTGTTTGTTTGTTTGTTTTTTGTTTGTTTGTTTTTTTGTTTTGTTTTGTTTTTTAAATCGTCCAATTCTCGACTCACAGCTTCTCATCTGCATTTAGTTCTGATGCAACAATGCCACGCCCACAGGAAGTGACATCAGTGATTTCCTGAAAGTGTTGCTTGCTCATGCTGCCGTGTTTCCTCGTCTCATCTGCAGGTGCTGCTGGTGATGGATAAGAGGACGCAGGAGATGTTCGTCCTTAAGGTGGGTGAGCGTGTGTGTGTGTGTGTGTGTGTGTGTGTGTCTGTCTGTGTGTGAGCTGATAGCATGAAGGTGTGATGATGGTGTGGTCATGGTGGATAATCTGATGCATTAGAGAGTGCAGAGGAGAGAGGTGTGTGTGAGAGGTGCCATTATTTGTGCTGTCCTCCACTTTGGACAGGCTCCAGATGCCAGCTGATGGCATGGACGGGCACAGATGATGCTGATGCCCCACACACACACACACGCGCACACACTCACACAGAGAGCTCTGGCCTCTGACAGCAGAGTAACTCAGACAGATGATGTGGCCCTAATGGGCGTGTGTGTGTGTGTGTGTCCGTGTGTGTGTGTGTCCGTGTGTGTGTGTCCCCGTGTGTGTTTTCTATTTTACCTATGATGTGTCTTTTCCAGGGTTTGCGGAAGAGCAGCGAGTGTGGACGTGTGAAGAACACCATCGTCCCTCACACGGTGCCCAACATGGTACGACTCAGGAAGTTCATCGTCTCCGAGGACTCCATTTTCCTGTTGCTGAATTACGCCGAGGGTGCGTCTCTCTCTCTCTCTCTCTCTCTCTCTCTCTCTCGCGCTCTCTCTCTCTCACACTCACACACACACACACGCATTTACATTTCTTCATTCGGCAGATGCCTTTTATCCAAAGTGACCTACAAATGAGGCAGAAACGAGTCAAAGCACGGCGCTAAAAGTCAGCACCACGAAAGTTTATTTTATTTTTGTTTGTTCGTAATTACCGACATTCCTTTACCCAACCTCCTCACACACATTTATGCTTTGTCCTCCATTTTGGATAATATTCATATTCACTTCCGGGTTGGAAATTAGTTTAAGACATTAAGACATCTCTCTCTCTCTCTCTCTCTCTCTCTCTCTATGTCTCTCTATGTCTCTCCTGACTCTGTGATCGTTGTTTTACTCGGTTGCACTTGTGACTCTTCTCAAATGCTCTTTTTCTGGCTCGTCATGGCAAATCCTTTCTCCTCCTTACACACACACACACACACACACACACACACACACAAAACCCCTCGCTCGTCTCTCTCTGTCCTTGTTAAGCTTGTGTCACAGGTCATTATCTATGGTAGCAGGTGCTGCTCCGGATCATTAACTAAGCTAACACCTGCGTCTCCTTATTCTCTACCGGCTGTGTGTGTGTGTGTGTGTGTGTGTGTGTGTGTGTGTGTGCGCACGTGAGCCTGCGAGTGTGTGTCAGTGCACACATCTGTGTTCAGGAGCGTGTTTATATTGGAATGAATAAACCACTTAATCTCCTAGCAGTCGTTTGGGCAAAATCATGCGCCCGCGTTAATAAGTTGCCTCAAACCTCTCAAGTAGCCTAAAGCGCCGTTTCATTTCACAACAGGCACGGCTACGGGAGCGAGCGTGCGACTTTGCAGAACGCGGTTTAAACGTCCCGACTCGCCATCAAGACTGGCCTCATGTGTTGATCTAACACGAGGTAATGAGCAAGACTTGCCAGTTTAATAAGTATCCTAATGTAGGAACTAACAAACTGGCAACCCAGAGTGCATTAGGGCTGTCGAAGCTATAAAATAAATAAATAAATAAATAAATAAGCATTTGGAGTTGAACAACTTGAAAGTTTTACTCATTTCGAACGCGTCCGTATCGCGATTCGAGGAGACCGTGTCATCATGAATGTTCTATGTTTTGGATTCTTTTTAGTTTTTTGTTGTCTTGTAACTTGATATTTAGCTACGTAAGATCATTTAAACATTTGATTTATTTCTCTTAAATAAATGCATGAATTATTATTATTATTATTATTATTATTATTATTATTTAGAATTAACCGAATCTCCGATGGCTGCCTGTTCACCGTATATGCTCACTACATAGGGTGTAATTGAATGCTGATTTTAACACTAGACACGGCATGGGACCTTTTATTTATTTATTTATTTATTTATTTATTTATTTATTTATTTATATAAGATCCCGATACTCGTACTGAAACCTTGAGCGTCCGCTGATTATAAATACCCAGGCTAATCTAGAATATATAGCTTCTATATCCCCAATATCCCATCCACCATTTTGTTCTGGTTTGTATCAGAGCTTTATTTAAAACATATGTAGTGCACTTAGTGTCCAAATATATGGTAATTTGTCCAAAATTGTTTTGTTTTTTATTTGCCATAGACTGTTTTGGCCTTTGAATACATTCATGTATTATTATTTTTTTTAATACACACCGAGAGCGCCAGTCTGTATGCATCAAGTCTTAAAGGAAAACACCGGTAAAATTACACCCTTCCAAAGCCAACAGTAATTTACGGCTGGCACCTACCTCTCCAGTAAATGTATTACTGATGCACTAAGGTTCCCAGTCTTTCATGCAGAAAATAATCTCTCGCAAACAAACGTAGATATCAGACGGGAAGTTTGGCCTGACCCGAGTGACATTGCCGGAGTGCGATTGGCTGATTCTTGTTTGTTTGTTTGCTTTGTTCGTGGACTGGAATCATTTGGCTGCAACGGTGTCATTATCTTAGCGGTGAAGAGCCAATTCATTCTGTTAACGCAGCAGATGTTACCCTCCAATCACTCACAACACAGCTGTGCAAGAGTGTGTGTGTGTGTGTGTGTGTGTGTGTGTGTGTACGCACTTAGGCTTTCAATCTGTTAGGAAGGAGATGATACCATTTAAAATCCTGGCTCTTTACATTGTAGTGACCTTTTAGCTCGGATTTATTCCCGTCGTCGAAGTTGTGTAGGAAAGCTAGACGTTTTAACTTGGTTACGGGTTTCTCGTGTATCTAAGTGCATTCCTTTGGCCAATCGTTTTCATTGAAGTGGTTTACAAACGAAGCATAATCGAATTCTGCATTGAGCTGAGCAGTTAATGGTCTCGCTCAAGGGCTCAAGAGCAGCTCCCTGGTTATCCTTAGATTTGAACTCTGAACATGAATGTACAAGGTACCATTTCCGTGGACATTTGGATTAGACTCCGGGCGTGCGTCCTGTTTTTCTTCGTCTCGACTTGTCCTCCGTTGATCCAGAGTCGAGACTGTCTTGCAAGGTCTCCTTGACCGGTAAAACCAACTTTACCAGCTCGAGTGTCTAAATCCGTATCGTAAGCTGTCTGATGATCCAGGACTCGTTGACGACGTTGATGTTCACTCCTATAAAAAGATTTCTCCTCGCACCCTAAAGGGTACTTCGGTTTGTACCCGCTAAAAGTTGGTGGAACCTTTCATGTAGAGTTTTGTAGAGAAAACATTCCCAAGCCAAACCTCTACTTCTACAACAGATTATATATTATACATACGAAGAACCCATGAGGAACCTTTTTCTAAGGATGCTTTAGTAAGACCAGGAGTGAGGTGTTACTTTGCAAAGTCCTTTTCCAATGGAAAGACTTCACTGAAGTGTTTTTTTAACGTGCGCTGCAAATTCAAAACCCGGAACTGGCCCCATCCCCCAACTGTGGAGGGGAAAAATGTGGGGGGAAAATCTCAAAATCTATCAGTGTTGGTCTCTTGTCACCGTGTGATGCGGTATGGATTACTGTTCTGCAAAGGACAGTGCTGCTCCTCCGCACCATGTGTGCCATTAGATTGGTCGAGGAAGTACCAAAAATGATACAACTGGTGGTACAGGGATAAAAGATTTCTGGTGCCAAAACTTCCGGGCTTTAATTGATCTATTGGGTCTACTCTGAAGGGGTTGCTTGCTTTTTTTTTCTTTCTATGCAAGTTTTCAGTCTAAATATCTCCCCCCCCCCGTCTCTCTCTTTTTCTGCTCTAGGAGGTAAATTATGGTCCCACATCACCAAGTACCTACATGAAGGTAGTCAAGAAGATAGCTTCGACATCCCCTTCATCCAGAAGTCCCACACGACGACAGTTCACTGCACCGATGCGCTGATCAGCTCTGAGAGCAGCGGCTCACGGCCCAGCGTGGAGCTCCAAGAAGAAGAAGAAGAAGAAGATTCCCAGCCGATTCTGAGAGTCCAGAGCGAGAGTGGCTCACGTGCCCCCCTGTCCGGCTCTTCAGAGGAAGAAGAGTGCACCAGCAGCTACCTGACGCTGTGCCACGAGTACGAGCAGGATAAAGTGGAGCCTGAGGCTCTGGGCGAGGAAGAGGAAGACGTGAAAGAGGCAGAGGAAGATTCTGGCGATCTCGGAGGTGAAGGTTCTGGTGCAGAGGCATTACAGAGGTCGTACCGAGGCTCGGTAATAAGCAGCGATAGTTTGTGTTCTCCGGTTGGTGGGCAAGAGCTGCGCTTCTTCACTGAAGAAGATGAGGAGCTTGTTGACCCGTCCCCTCTCGATTCTCTGGACCAGTTGAAACGTTCACCCATGGAGTTGTTTCGGATCGACAGCAAGGACAGTGTTGACGCCTCCCGAACACTGTTCTCCACCTCAGACCTGGGCTCGGAGGTAACAGAGGTCACTGAGGATCCTTTGGAGATCGGCGAGGTAGTGGAGGTGAAAGGTCACCTGTCCGATCTGTGGCGGTTCGATAGCGATCAGGGTTCTAATGAATCCGTACCTGTGATTTCTTTCAAAGAGGCCATGGTGGAGGACGCAAACATGCCCTGTGTTGATGAGGGACAGCCTCCGGACCTTTTAGTCAACCTTCCCGGGGTCACGGGCGACGATCTGGAGGAGGAGCTTGCGGCAGCGGGTGTCGCTTTTGCTGTAGAAGCCAAGCCTTCACCTCAGTTTGGCAAACCGGATGTACTCCAGCTGGGAGAGGAAGCAGGCCTGGAACTAACTGCTGAGGAACATGCTCCAGAGATCTCCGTTTTACATCGCCAATCGAACTCGGATGCGTCTGAACAGAAAGGCCACGCCTCTTCCCTAAACAGCAACACAGAATCTCAGACACTTTCCCTTCCCTTTGATTCGCTCAATCTCAGGACTGAAATGGACCCCTCCCACCCACCACCCTCTGCAGGGTCAGAGGTCGCGGAGAAGAGGGAGGGCAGGAGTGTGTCGGAGATATTCCGAGAGCTGGACGAGTTGGCCGAGGTGGCGCTGCACACACACCTGCCCGAGGCGCTGGTGAGGAGCTGGGCGGTGGACATGCTGCTCGCCCTCGACGCGCTGCATCATGAGGGAATCGTCTGCAGAGACCTTAACCCCAACAACATACTGCTGGATTACAGAGGTACACACACACACACACACACACACCAATGTATATTGTGTAACCACAGCTTGTCATGTTAGAGTGTGAACTCCTCTGTCCTTGAAGACTTTCCAGTGGCAGAAAACTTACTATTACAAAGTGCTGACACTGGAGACTCCTTCCATAAATGTTAAATAAACAGCTCCTTACACAAAGCCATATCACAAGTATGTGGCACGTCTGCCGTACAGGTCTCTTCTGACCCGTCAGAGTCGAGAATTCACTAGCGCTGTGATGTAAAACTCCTCCTCAAAAAAATAAACAAACAAACAAACAAATAATCGATTGACTTTTTAGCCGTTATCGCACAGCCCTGAAATGATAATTGTCTGTTTCTCCGACTCGCATAAACACCAGAAAAAAAAAACAAAAAACGAGCCACTTGTAAATATAAGTACTCGCCACGTCATGCTAAAAAGTCAATAACGCGACCTCTCGCGTTGCTGAACTCTTAAACAGGAGTTATTAGTGCCCTAAAGGTTGTTTGGTGGGCGTTCGAAATGGCATTACGCTTATAATGACAGTTTTGCTATAGAACATTTATAGAGACATTATCATGATTTCAAGTGATGCTGAGAAGTCTGTGGAAACGTAATGTTGTCTGATGTTATCTCTCACACACACACACACACACACACACACACACACACACACACACACCCCAACATCACCACCACCAAACATTATTCGGTATTATAAACGAATACATTTTTTAAAAATAATACGTTAAACAAGATCCACACTGTATATGCGCCTGTGTAGCATGTTTAACACACCCTTAACCTTCCTAACAGGTAATATGGGAATAGTTCTGTCTCCCATTGTGCGATGGATTTTATATTCCTGCTGTTTCCTGCTGTTCCGTTGTTCCTCTTCGCGTCTGTTTGTTTTCGGGTTGTTTGAGTCGGGCGATTTGTCTGGCCCTTCTCTCCGAGGCTTAGGCCCCCTGCTCGGCGATCACAGCTCTAATAGGCTCTAATGGTTAATAACAGCATTACTGCCAATGACACAGTGCCAGCACTCAAAGCACAGCAATTACCGCTCCCTCGCTCACAGATGAGTGTGTGTGTGTGTGTATGTGTCTGTGTGTGTGAGAGACAGAGAGAGACCGAGAGAGAGAGAGGAAGAAAAGGGCACATTCGTTTCATTTTGGGCGAACATTGTAATTTCGTCAGACTGTTTTAGTGGAGAGGTGGAGTTGCTTTCAGTTTAATTAGCCGCTCCATTTTCTCTCTCTGTTTGCTCTCTGTTTTGCTCTCACTCATGTTTTTTTTTTTTTTTTTTTTTGCTGCTTTCTTCCTCTCCATCTCTCTCTCCATCTCTCTCTCTCTCTCTCTCTCTCTCTCTCTCTCTCTCTTTTTCCTTTCTCTCTTGCACTTTCTTTCAGGTCATGTAGAGTTGACTTACTTCTGTAGCTGGACCGAAGTGGAGGAATCCTGCGATCCTACCGCCGTCGCCAAGATGTACTGTGCTCCAGGTCAGTCACGTGTCCAGCTGAACGGATTGTTTACGTCAAGTTTATTGGTCAAAAACAAACAAACAAACAAACAAAAAAATATCACGGGTGAATCACAGTGTGGTTTAAAATCCCTTAACAACTGAGATCCTACAAGACACATGGCCAAAAAAAAAAAAAAAAAAAGAAGCATTTTCAGAAAATGATTTCATCACAAATTGTATTAATAGTTAAATGTCATTCAAGATGGACGGATGGATGGATGGATAGATGGACTGACGGATGGATGGCTAGATAGATGGATGGATAGATGGACTGATAGATGGATAAATGGATGGACTGATGGATGGATGGATAGATGGACGGATGGATGGCTAGATAGATGGACAGATAGATGGATGGACAGATAGATGGATGGATGGACAGATGGATGGACAGATAGATAGATGGATGGACAGATAGATAGATGGATGGACAGATAGATGGATGGATGGACAGATAGATGGATGGACAGATAGATGGATGGATGGACAGATGGATGGACGGATAGATGGATGGATGGACAGATAGATGGAGGATGGACAGATAGATGGACTGATGGATGGACGGATAGATGGATGGATGGACGGCTAGATAGATGGACGGATAGAT
>JANDJT010000026.1:35067-49928 GCA_024331685.1 Stegophilus panzeri | reverse complement strand
ACAGCGTTAATAAACACACACCGCGTTAATAAACACACACAGCGTTAATAAACACACACAGCGTTAATAAACACACATGGATATTGACAGAGATTGTTAGATCACACAGTAAGGTCATATGGAATATCTTAGATCATGAAACAATCGCCACACTTAATAATTAACTAACACTTCATTAATACACAGAATGCAGTAATGTTGCAGTGTGTGTTCCTGCGAGATTATACACACACACACCTTAAAAACACACACACACACACACACACACACACACACACACACTGTCCCATCGTGTGAACTGGGTTTTACCCCATCATCAACATAACCACTATAACAACCCTGATGACTCATGGTCTTTCTTTAACTTCTGATTGTCAGATCAAATTTTATAGGAGACACATATCAAACTACACAATGCTTATACACACACACACACACACACACACATTGTTGACAGTCCATTGTTTCTGATGACCTTCGGTGTTGGTCATGTGACTCTACAGGCCCTACATGTGATCAGGTGTGTTCTGGGTTTGATGAAATGTAGCAGTGTTAATTTAGGATTTTTAGCTGCTGGTGAATTTGACTTTCTTCAAGAAATCAGAATCATCTGGAAAGTTCTCTCTCCATTTCTCTATGCTGGATGAGTTGGTTTTTGTATAATTGGTCTGTATGTTGATTTTTTTCTGCTGATTACACATACAGCCCATGTCTGCACAGTATCTGTCTCAGAAGGCATAATGTGTCAAACGTCCAAGCCACTGAAGCAAGAGCTTAATTACACTGGTCTGAATATTTAAACAAGCTGCTTTGTTTCTCCAGGAAATGCTAAGAATCCGCTGGTGATGTTGGATGTTATTGTGGGTCTGAGGTTAAGATGAGTGTGTAGAAGCCAGGCTTTACAGCTGTACAGGCGTGTAGAGACACAGGTTGTGGGATAGATATTAGCAGGTCAGGGTTTATAAAGTCATTTGTTTTTCAAGGTTCCACCTGAATATGAAGTGTTCTCCTGGGTCTTAAAGCTGCGTTCTCAGTGCGGTTTGTAGCGTCAGAACAATGGATTCAGGAGCAGTACAGTGTCAATCATATTCTGTCTCCTCCACAAGAACGTGTAATAATAAAACAAACTGAAATTAAACTGCAAACTCATTATCAGATGAGAAAAGACAGACCACACAGTAACGTCCTGATTAGCAGCCATGATAAACCGAGCACATTCATAACATATACAAAACTCACGCAATGGGAAGGTTCATGCTACGTTTTTCCATCCACGCGAAACAGTCAAAACAGAGTTTTAAAATTTCTCCACCTTGGAGGATGTTTACAAAAAGAACTGTTCCTCTGGTGAAGGACACGGTCTTACTGCCAGACCCGGCTAATGAGCAGATGGAGAGCTCTAGTGATGAGATATTCTGCGTGTGCAAAGACAGCTGGAATGTTGTGGAACCTTCGCGTTACTAGATTAGCCTCCGAGGCCATGGCACAGTGGGTGATTAGCTCCACAATGGACACCATCCTCTGAGGGCCTGTCTTGGCCAAAACTTTCTATCTGTCTATCCATCGATTTTATGATTTCAAATAAAGATTTAGCCATTACCCTTTTACTTTTTGTACTAAGATTTGCTTTTATCTTTTCACACTGATACTTATCATCTCACACTAAGCTTTTCATTAAGCATAGCCTTTAGGCTTTCAGACTAAAGTTAGCCTTTAGACCAGTGGTCACCAACCCTGTTCCTGGAGATCTACCTTCCTGAAGACTTAGGAACCATACCATAATCATGGCCACCTGATCATCTAATCATTGTGTTAATAAGTTCTTGATCAACTAAAACAGGTGTGTTAGATTTTGGTTGGAGATGAAACCTGCAGGAAGGTAGATCTCCAGGAACAGGGTTGGTGACCATTGCTTTAGACTTTCACAGACTAGTCTTGCATGACAGATTTGTAGCTTTTGCTTGAAACTGTGCTACATTTCAACACTCAATGTGGCCAAGAACCCAGTGAGTTTGTGCTCATCACTGTCACCTCTGGCATGTACAGTATACACACTATATGGCCAAAAGGTTTGTGGACACCTGACCATCACACCCAAGCTGTAGCCACAAAGTTGGAAGCACACAATTGTACAGAATACCTTTGTACACTGTAGCTTTACAATTTCCCTTCACTGGAACTAAGGGTCCCAAAGCTGTTCCAGCATGACTGTACACAAAGCGAGCTCCATGAAGACATGGCATGTTAAGGTTGGAAGAAGGTGGAAGAACTCGAGTGTCCTGCACAGAACCCTGATCTCAACCCCACTGAACACCTCTTGGATGAACTGGAATGGCAACTACACCCCAGGCCTCCTCACCCAACATCAGTGCCTGACCTCACTAATGCTCTTAGTTACAGGTAGTTACAGTTGCATTTATATAGTGCTTTACATGGTATGGAGGGAGGGGGTCTCCTCAACCACCACTAGTGTGTAGCATCCACCTCGATGATGCAACGGCCATAGTGCTCCAGAACTCCCACCACACACCAGCTATTAGTGGAGAGGAGAGAGTGATGTAGCCAATTCAGGGATGGGGATTATTAGGGGGCCATGATAGGGTTAGGGTCAATGGGATTTTTAATGACCAGCGAATCAGGACCTCTAACGTCTCATACAAAAGTCAGTGCTGTTTTTAAAGTATAGTGTCCCCATCACTATACTGGGGCATTAGGCCCCACACAGACCACAGGGTGAGCTCCCCCTGCTGGCCTCACTAATACTACTTACAGCAGCTACCTTAGTTTTCCACAGGAGATCTCCCATCCAGGTACTGGCCAGATTCCACCCTGCTTAGCTTCAGTAGGAAACCAGGCAAGAACTGCAGTGAGATGTAGCTGAACGAACACAAATCCCCAGAGCCATGCCCCAAAATCTAGTGGAAATCCCTCCCAGAAGAATGAATCTTATTATAACAGAAAAGGGGGAATGAATGAGACGTTCAACAAGCACAGAATGGGTGTAATGGTCAGGGATACACATACTTTTGGCCATATTGTGTATGACACCATCTGTGGGTGGAGCATTTGAGGCTCACATTGTTGCTGCTACTGACGATGCTGGTGATCTCACCTCCTCCCATTGGTGGATGTATCGAATGAGACGAGACAGTCTGAGCAGGCGCAGCAGGCTGAGGATTTTTGTGAAACGAACGATGCGCAGAGCTCGAGCTGTTCGATACACCTGAAACACAAATTCACAAACTCATTAAGATCACATGACACTCACTGAAGTCACTCGTAGGTCAACACTTGGAAGTTTATCAGGTCAGAGATAACAAACTATTTTGTAATGTTGTGGTGGACGTGTATGATATTCACATGTCCATACTGTAGGATTTATGTTGTGACTAGTGTGCAGTTGTGAGAAAAATTGTGTTTAATGATATCATCTTTCCTGTTATGTAAAGGAACTGATCAAGGAACTGGGTAATATACCCTACCATACACACTTCTGCCTTGAGAATGAGAGGTCAAAGGTTGTGTGTGTGTGAACCTCAGAATCTAGGCGCTCCTCCAGGTCCACCATGAGGAAGATGTAGTCGACAGGGATAGAGGAGATAAAGTCAACGGCGAACCAGCTCCGTAAGTAGTTGCGGCGAATGGTTTTCGGGTCAAGAATGATCTCGGTGCTGTCCTCCTTCACAATACCGGTCCTGAAGTTCAGCACCAGGTCCACCAGGAACAATGTGTCTGACACCACATTGAAGATGATCCATGGTGGCGTGTTCTCATCCTTAAAGAATGTGATTCCCACTGGAAGGATGATCAAGTTCCCCATCATCAACAGAAGCATCAAGAGATCCCAGTAAAACCTGAACACAGGGAGAATCAAGGCAAAGTGCTGCATAGTTCAATCAAACTAATCTAAATAAAACTAAAATAAAATTCAAATCAATGCTAAAATACATTAATAAAACAACAAATTTGATGATAACAGTGTAGATGGGGGCTCCTCCACCACCAACAATTCTAGTCCTTCTTGTTCATAATTTGTATGCCAGAACCCTTAAAATACACTTCAAACAGGAAAGAAGATATCGAAGAAAAACTGTTTCAGACATTTGACCTTGCTGTGACCTTGACCCTGTTTGGATCAATTCCAAACTCTAATCATCTGCTGATTACAACGATAATTCCATAAAAATCCTTCAAACATTCAACCACTCGTTGTTGAGATATCACACTAACAAGAATCTTGGATGGGTGGATGGACGGAGGAAGGATGGACAGACAACCCAAAAACATAATGCCTCACCCACTAGGTTGCAGAGCCATAACAAAAAAAAAAAGACAGTAACCAAGACAAACCGCTACTGGCAGGAGAGGACGAAAACAGACACTTGCACAATATAAACTTTAAAAAGACTAGCTTTTCTCTAAGGTAAAGGTACAGATATGGAGTGTTCATGGGCATAGTGTTTAGATGCTGTTGCCCCGACCATCCGGGATGTTTGACTAGTTCATGCAAGTTTGGTGCACTTCAGGATGAGATGAAACGTGAGCAGTTAATTGAGCACACCATTAACATGAAAGTAAGCTAGGCACTGTTGCTGGAGAATGACGAGATGTTAGTATCGAAGACATTGGCCATAGCACTGAATATAAAGAGTGCAGCTACCATAACTAAGCAACAAGGACCCACTTTCAGTCAAGCAGCCCTCTGAGATCCTCCTTCCCACTCCAGCCTGAGCGAAACACAGAGGCCCAACACCTTCGCTGACTGTCATTCAACTGGGATAACAGCAGCACTCTCGGCCATGCCGACAGCAGTCATGCCGCAACTGCGTTAAGCTGAATCATTTTGCTCACGTATGTCGCTCTGCCCCACGCGGGTCAAACGGCCATGCCACACAATCTGTGTGTTTCTCCCTCTTGGATACAGGGGGGTCTGCAATTTTGGTGGTTGCCACGCCCCGGTAACAGAAATGGCCTGCACTGTTCGAGGGACTGGGCTTCCTCTCTGCCTTTGAGCACCAACCTCTCCTCGACCCGTCTGTTACCCCGGTCACCCAGCCACTTCGCTGCATCCCACTTGCGCTCTGTGATGTGGCAGCTGCTAGACGTCAGCATCATTGAGCCAGTGGGCGCCTCACCTTGGGTCTCATACCTGGTGGTGGCTAAGAAAATTTGCCTAAGTCAAGTGCTCTGCATATCTGTGTGGACTTCAATGCAGTTAATAAGGCTGTGATACCTGACAAACACTTGCTCCCCACTTCTGAACTCTCAGCTCAGTTCTATGGCTCAACAGTGTTTTAGACTTGACCTAGGACAGGGATACTTACAGTTTCCGCTCCACCCCAGCAGCAGACACCTCACAGCTTTTGTAATGCATGCAGGCATGTTCCAGTACAGCCAAATGCTGTTTGGTTTAACCTCCGCCCCCAGCAGCTTTCAGAAGGTCATGGTCTCTGTGCTGGCTGGCATCCAAGGTGTGGTTATCAAGATTGATGACATGGTCATACATGGGCCCACTCCTGAAATTCATGACAAATGACTCAACTTTGCAGCCCTATCCAGTCACCAGCTGCCACTCACTGCCAACAAGTGTGTCCTCTCCGTGCCAACTATTGAGTATGTGGGGTTCCGGATATCTGCAGACACTTACAACAGATCACCAGGGCCTGACTGCTCTGCTGTCCACTTCAGGTACAGGCCAAAGACCACTAAGGCTACACCGTTGGTTGCATCATCTCCATCACTACAACTATATTCTGCAGTTCACATAAGGCAGTGACAATATTGTGGTGGATCTACTCTCTCACTGCAATTCCGCCCCTGCTCCTCACAGGGACCATGACCAAGCAGAGCAGGATATCATCCAAATGCGATGCACACTCCTCCAGGCCATAGTCTCACTACTGAGGCAGGACTCCAAACAGGATCCAGTTCTCTCTCAGCTCTGCACTTTCATTCAGGACAGCTGGCCTATCAAGGTCCCAGAGGAGCTGGCCTCCCGGGTAAATAAAATGGCCTCATCAACTGGGCCTGTTTATCTACTTTCTCAGTGACAGCACACAGTAGCACTTTAGCCACCTCTGGAAGGTACGAGCTCCAACACACAGTGAGGATAATACATGCCAGACCACACCCACACCATGGCATGATGCATCACCTGCACCTCCAGCAGTCTCTACACAGGTCCAGGATTTTTTCCCCAGCTACCCCAGTCTTGTGCCTCCCCACCTACGTTGGGAATGTTGGGTTTGCAAATGGACTAATTCTGTGTCCTCTGTGTTATGTTGTGTTCAGTTATGCTGCAAATGTCCAGTAATGTGTAATAGAATAACACGTGAGGGATTATGAGTAGGGGGAGGGGGGCTTTTGAGATGTTTGATTACAAACACAATACCTGTCTCAGATGCTTCTACTCAAGAAAAATCTGGTGACGTCGGAAAGAAAGAGAGAGAGACAGAGAGACAGACAGATAGACGGGGGAGGGAAAGAGAGAGAGAGAGAGACAGACAGGGAGAAAGAGACAGGGAGAGAGAAACAGGCAGACAATCGCAGTACAAAACTGGAAGCTTTTTCATGAGCATGCACACACACACACACAGCTGCCCTTGAGAAACTGAAATGAGTGAACCGCTGACTGTGTGTAAATCTGCTACATTAATATTTATCACATCGTTCAGTGCTATGAATAAAAATTCTAATTGAAAATATAAATATGTAAATTTTTGCTGATGTGGTCTGATGATGTGATGAGTTCATTTACATACAGAGTAGCAGTGGAGGTTCAGTGTTCTCAACACAGGAACTCAAACACAGAAACAGGAACGCAAACGCTTGTTACCCTTGGGCTACACCTACATAAATCCAGATACATCTGAAAACTACATTTTCATTTGAAAATGCTCTCCGTCCACACTGGAACGTCTGAAAACGCTCACGTCCCTGTACTGCACCTGTGTAAAAATGTAAGAAGCTTCGGCTTCATTTCTGTCAGGCGTTTATTTCAAAATGTAATCTGAAGCTTGTACAAAGTGACATTCATCTTAAACAAAGCAATCAGAATGGATCACATTCACAACAGCTGAAGAACAACATCGTCCACCATCTTGTTTGTTTTGAGTTGAATGGGTCACATGACTGTCACGACTACAAATACATCATCGTTGTTGAATATCTCTGTTTTCTCAGTCCACACTACAAGGCCAAAACACCATTTGCAAATCTGTCCACTTGGGAGAGCAATTTCGAAAAGCTCCGTTTTCACTGGACAAACCGTCCGAGTGGAGGGAAGAACAAATGTAGAGAAAAAGATGCGTTTTCAGATTTATCTGGATTCATGTAGGCGTAGGCTTTATACATCTGTACACTGTAATGATCTATAATCACACTATCCGGTGTCACCCAGAAGATGGGTTCCTTTTGAGTTTGGTTCCACTCGAGGTTTCTTCCTCGTGTAGTCTCAGGGAGTTTTTCCTCGACACACTGACCCAGGCCCGGATTGGGCATCGGGGTTGTGAGTGAAATCCCAGTGGCCTGTCTTGTGACTGATTTGGCTTTTTTTGTCTGTGGAGTTGCTGCAAACCCTGCAGTTCCTAGAAATTAAATTTGGTGCATTTAGTCAAACGCAATTGGTTAATAACTCATGAACCCATTGGTAAACCTTCACCTCAGCTTCGTCCAGCACCTGTAATAAAAGTAAGATGAAACAGAAAGTGATGTAATCACTCTGAGGTATGGACAAGGAGCAGTGAAGTGGAGCAGAGAGAGAAAGAGCATGAAAAAGAAAAGCTCTCCAATACTTTCTTCTTTTTTTTTTAACGTAACTTCAAATGCAGGTCAGTCTGATCCACAAATACATAGCTAACTTAAGTTAGGCTGTATTAACCACAAGATCACTGTCTAGCAGGTAAAACCACACCTGGCTGGATAACTGACATATTTAGGCTGTACAGGTGAACATATTGTTACAATTAGTTCTGAAAGTCAGTGGACATTTTTCAGGACATTTGAAATTTCACTATAGAACTGAAGCTCTGTCATGTCCCAATACTGCCCCATCCTGCCCAATACTGCCCCATACTGCCCCATACTGCCCCATCCTGCCAAATACTGCCCCATACTGCCCAAGGCTAGCGAGCTAGCAGTTACAATTTAACGTAAACTGAAAGAAGTAGCCACAACTATGTGTGTGTAAATAATTTGTACAAGCATTTAAACAAAAAATTTGGTATTCATCAAAATCCTGTAACTTCTGGAAAATGTTCGTATCCTACTCCCGCTCCTGACTGTGTGTAAATTTAGATGTGATGTAGTCTCCATCCAGAACATTTAATGAAAACCAGTTGCTTTATATTATTGACATTAATTAACAAGTTAGCACAAACCCATAAAAAAGCCACGTAAAACGAATCGTTTAAACACGATAAAAGAAATGTCAGTGTATAGACGGAGGATGAGCCGCTTTATTCAAATCAGCACACAATGGAGTTTTAATAAACTGTTAATGTGTGTTACCTGCATTTCTGCACACTCTTTGCATTTATTTATTTCTTGGTGTTTGAACAAAATTCTCATGTTTCCTCGATCTGCTAATCTCGCCTTGGCATATTTTACAGTCTGCATCATGTCAGCTGTGTAAAATCACAGTTCCATATAACCGATGTAAAATGTTTTAGACGCCAGCTACTCTGTGCTGTTAGCCGTGTTACTGCACTGTTAAATGAACCGAGGAGGAACCAGAAGCTAAAGAACTGCCTACTCTGGGTTCTTATTGGTTTGTGTGTGTGTGTGTGTGAGACTGAGTAAGCTGGACTAGCAAACAGAGTAAAGTCTGCTTCGTAAAACTTGTGGTGCCATGCCTGAACATTTACAGAGCAACTGACAAAATGTCTTTAGTATAACGGATTTAAATCGGTCATGATCATCATATGGCCCACACCGTGTGTAAGACCCCACAGAGGGTACAGCAGGGCATTCGTAGTAAATGTGACTGCAGAATATCATAAAATAATGAAATATCAAGAAATATCACTTAATAGAGGAACGTGTAAATGACACAAATGCTGAACTGTAGAGTTCCTAGGAGAAATCTGAGACTCAAGAGAACTGAGAGAACCCAGAGAACCTAAATTATAGGCCACCTGGATCTAAATCATTGATCGGTATGAGTAACAGTGAGAACACATCTCCATAATCAGCTTTACACCAGACTCTAGACTAAATTGATTGGCCGGGTCGTTCCTCTTATTTGCAAACAAGGATTTCACAGACAGCCAATAGAAATGTGGCACACATTACTGAGCTTGTGAATATTAATATTATAAACCATTTATAAATTCTATTAGCTTTTCATATGACCCAGAAATTCCTGTGCACACACTCTCTCTCTCGCTCTCTCTCACTCTCTCTCTCTTCCAGCATCGCACTCTCCTTTCTTTCTGTTTCTACACTCTCCCTATCTTGATGATTTATCTGTCGCTCTCATCCATCAGCTAGTACAGTTTCACTCATTCTTCTCTTTCTTCACCTTTCACTTCCTCCATCCCTCAATTAATAACTTTTTTGACCCATCTGTCCATCCCTATATCCATCAATCTGTCCATACAACCACTGCATTTCCACATCCCTGTTTCACTCTCTGCCTTCACACACTCATCCCTCCCGTCCTGTGTCCCCTGTACCTGAAGTCACTGTATGGGTGGATGATCCACACACCGGCACTCTTCAGTCGTTCCTGTTCGAGTTCAACAGCTTTGTGGGATCCAAACATGCGCAGTGAGAACTTGTTGACTCCCGGCTGTAACATGGCGCCGAGCTGCCGCTGCATAAACGTCGACTGATTTGAGTAGCTGTAATAGTCCTCTCCATCCAGTCCAGGAAAAACCTCTGGACTTCCAGCTGCTGTTGTAATAGTGGTGGTTGGCTCCGCCCCTCCTGTGCCCCCACCTCCAGCAGCTACCACCACCACGCCGGTGCCAGAGGACGAAGTGGATGGGAGAGCAGCGCGGGACGCAGCAAAGCCCACAGTACGCGGCCCGCCAGCAGAGGGCGCAGAGCCAGGTGGGCCAGGTGTGGTGGGCGTGCCTGCTGCCGTGCCGGACCGGAACGTACTGGTGCCGTCTCGTGACGAGCTCATTACGGATGGGCGGCGTCTCGGGGCCACCTCGCCATCCAGAGACGCCTGAGAGAGACGGAAGCCGGGAGACGGTAAACTCCCCTTACTACGCCGCTTCGTGTCTCCGTTACGCACAGGCCGAGAGTCCGATGAGGCCCCGCCCACCGTCCCGCCCACTGCTCCATCCATGGTGCGTGAGGTCACACACACACTAACCTGTTACACTGCCTCACTCAATCTATAAAACACACACACACACACACACACAGTCACTGAAGTGACACACAAGAGCGTGACCTCGCGCGCGTTTCGTTTAGAAAGGTGAAGGTCGCTCGCTGCCTTCATCCGGTGTTGAGAGCGCGCGCTGTGTCCCCTCCGTCCTCCATGCTGCTCACCTCAACGCCCTTGGAGCGTCATTCAGCCGCGCGCGAGTTCTTCTATGTCCTTCAGCGCGGACGCGCCATCATCATCATCATCACCATCACCACGGTGTGTTCGCGGAGTCATCAGCGGAGAAACCTCATCGTTAACCACCACCCCTCTCCCGCGTGATCACGCTGTTGCTCCAACGGTCTCCGGTGGATGCTGATGGCCGTCACACTGTTCGCGTGCTCGTTTGTTCTGATTTAATATGGCAGCGGCGCGTGTGTCCCGTTAACGTGAGGATGACAAGGACATTTGATCCACGTCAGAACAGAAGGTTCAGCAGACACCCGCGCGCACTTATTCATACTGACACACATTCACCCGCACGCACGCGCTCACATCAACGGCGTGTTAAAGAACAGATAAATAAATGAAAGAACGAAACCATAAACGCGCGCGCCGAATGTTTATCCTAGCTTTTCCCAAATCAAACACGCGCGAGTGAGACATCGGCACGGCACGCGCAACAGTGCTTCCGTCCGACAGGAACACCAGACATCAGCACGAGCTGAAGGTGAAACTCCGCTAGCTCTCGCGCTCTATTCCATGCGCACGCTTCTCCTCCTCAAGACATCAAAACGTGCGCGTGCAGTCAGCTCAGTCTCCCGTTAGCACGAGTCTGTTTTTAGTATTTGATTTTTTTTTTTTTTTAAACATTTAAAATAAAATCTTATATTAAAACAAAAGTCTTTTTGTAGTCAAACCTCCACGTGCTGATCAATAAAAATGTCCAGATTTCCGGTTCTACCCATCCACTATAGTGCGTGCAAGAGTGAAAAACGACATACACACGCGATTACATAAATATAGAAACACACAATCACACTTACACATACACACGCAAGCAGGCTAGGGCTCGGCGCCCCGTTACCATGGCAACCGCATCCCAGAGACGGGAGCGTGCCGCGACAGTGTCAACCAACCAGATAAAAGCAAGAAAAGGCAGAAGGCGGGGCTTAGAGCGAGAGAGGATGTGAGAGACACAGAATAAACGAGAGAGAGCGAGAGAGAGAGAGAGAATAAAGACAGTGGCAGTATCTGTGGTGTCTGGATGATCTCTACTGACAGTGTGAATTAAAGAAAAAAGAAAGAAAGAACACACACACACACACACACACACACACACACACCTGTGTAATAAAGCTACAGCAGGACATTCTCTAAATTGACAGTAGCAGGTCTGTCATCCTTAATAACACTTAAACTGTAACTCTGTGTGTGTGTGTGTGTGTGTGTGAGAGAGAGAGAGAGAGAGAGAGATCAGGTTGTTTTACACAGTTTATATATGAATATTTCTTTTGCAGTGTTTGACTTCTATTTTATTAAGATAATCATCATAAACATTTATTGAATAACGTCAGTATTTGTGTAAAATCAGAGATGAGAGTTTAAAGCCTGTGTCCAATCAGAGTTGAGGATTCATGGAACTGTCACTGCTCTCATGATATTTGTGTGTCCAGATCCAGGGCTCCATCCCGTCACTATGATCACCATGTCACCTGGTTTAAAGAAGCCTCGTGCTTTACCTACACACACACACACACACACACACACACACACACACACACACACACACAAGCATGAGAGACTAACACCATAACTGTTTAAAGCTCTCTACAAAAACCTCATCACACACGTACACGCACATGCGCACACGCACATGCGCACACACACATGCGCACACCTATGTCCATGCCGAAGGTGACCCTGTTGTCAACGTCATCAGCCCAAACCTTAGCAGGGGGGTCTTGGAAAAGGGCGGGGAATATTCCCCGGAGTAGCTGTGATTGGCGGGCCATTTGAGCATTCCTCGTTACGGCGATAATGGGACAGCGGGGGCGGTACCGAGACAACAGGTGAGCAGACCTGAAGAGGAGTAGCCAAAATTAAGGGTGTGCAGAACTGAGTGAGAGGAGCCAAAAACAGGTGAGCAAATGTAAAGGCAAACTTTACAATGAATTTAACAGGATTCAGGAATTGTAACAGAAAAAAGAAGAGAGGCTGAAGATGTACAGGAATGTTCATTACGCTAACAGCATGATTATGTGTGTGTGTGTGTGTGTGTGTACCTCCCAGAGGTGGTGAGGACAATGATGGCCCCTGCACTGCATTTGAAACTCGACTCGACTGCTCCGATCGCCGTCACCTCTGTGGGGTCTGAACTGAGAGCAGTGAGACGCCGCAGATCCTCAAACACCCGCTGGTGGAAAAGAGCTGCCTCAGCCTCCCTGCAGATCTACAGAGAGAACGAGAGACAGATGTAGGGAGAGAGAGAGAGAGAAAGAGAGAGAGAGAGAGAGAGAGAGAGAGAGAGAGAGAGAGTGTGAGAGAGAGAGAGAAACAGAGAGAGCAAGAGAGAGAGATAGAGAGAGGGAGAGAGAGAGAGAAACAGAGAGAGCAAGAGAGAGAGATAGAGAGAGGGAGAGAGTGAGAGGCCAACATGAGAAACAGAGTATAAACATGTCAATGATAATGACTGGAAAACTCTTTTTTCTTTACTATAAGTGATCTAAAAGAACTGAAAAGTGCTTAGGCAAAGATAAAGATCTTCTAGATAGTCCAGAAACCCTCACAGCAGACTGGACCATCACCAGCCTAACACTCCAACTGCAACAGTGCTCTCCACAAACCTCTCTGCTCCCACTACAGTCACCACAAAACACATGGCTTTATAATGGGAGACAGATCAGTAGATGGAAAGGACAATGATACGGTTATCCTGAAATGTAACTGTAAATATATATATATATACACACATCATTTACAGATATATATAACGTCTTCATCACATTTAAAGGCAGTGACGTTAGTCTCAGCTCCGTACAGGAGGACTTCAACATACTTAACTTAATAAAAGCCCAGCTCCAATGCTTCAAAGACAGTCAACACCCCCCTCCAAACCTGCAGAGGGACAACCCGCCCACCCAGAACCACAACCCACCCAGAACCACAACCCGCCCACTTTGAGATGCATCCCGCCCACTCAGAGACACTACCTGACCAGCTAGGTCGGTAAGAATGAAAAGGATCTGCTGCAGCTCTGTCAAAGCCTGGGTCTGAACATTCTCACTGTGAGTGTGTATGTGTGTGTATGTGTGCGCATGTGTGTGTCTTGATTCAGATTCTAACTACAGACTACTTGACTGTATCCTGCCTCCTCCAACAGAAGTGACATATTCACATATTTACATAATCATTATATCCGTATCTGATTTACATACTGATTTGCATCAAATTTACATAATCACTTCTTAGTTGTGCAGAGACAGGTACTACTGAAGAATAGAAGTTTTGGCCCAAACATAGAGCAAAGCACCCCACACACACACACACACACACACACACACACACACACACACACACTCACTGAGTGCATCATGGACACTGCCTCCACTGGGTAGCGCCCTTTAGCCGTCTCTGCAGAGAGCATGACACAGTCGGCTCCATCCAGCACAGCGTTGGCTACATCACTACTCTCAGCACGGGTTGGCCGGGCGTTATATACCATACTCTCCAACATCTACACACACACACACACACACACACACACACACACACACACACGAACAAATGTAATACAGTGAGCTTATAACAATAAAATAAGTGTCTCACAAGTGTCTCTTATATCGTTTTATCTTTCTATCTATCCAGCTGCATGTCTTTTTGTCTGTGTGTCCACACGGTGTATCTAATTAAAACACACATTAAGCAGCATCAGGGTGGTGTTCTGTGTGCTTTTGCTTTTGGAGCAGACGGTGGGACATTTTAGGGGCATAGTTTATTTTCTAAAACAGCTAATAGCCTTCGACATACTACAGAGAAGAAGTGGGGCGTGTGTTGATCCGGGGCGGGTATGATGAGGTGCTTTTCTACTACATGAGACATTAATCATGACGACGAGGACAAGGATGAGGAAGAGGATGGAGTTCTGATTGAGGAGTGTTGTGCCTGTGTGTGTGTGTGTGTGTGTGTGTATTGGAAGTGCAATATGTCAAGATCAACCGGATGATGTAGTCCAGCTGACCTGTGTAGCACAGATGACTGGTTTTCCCACTGAGTTGCAGCGTCCAATCATCATCTTCTGTGCGATGAACACTTTCTCTGCTGGAATCTCGATCCCTAAATCACCACGAGCAACCATCACTCCATCACTCTCCTTCAGAATCTCATCAAAACTACAGAGAGAGAGAGACAAATAACCATTACTCCCATCAAATCTACACAGTAACAGTAATGTGTGTGTGTGTGTGTGTAACAGTAATGTGTGTGTGTGTGTGTGTGTGTGTGTAACAGTAATGTGTGTGTGTGTGTGTGTGTGTGTGTGTGT
>JANDJT010000025.1:76744-97020 GCA_024331685.1 Stegophilus panzeri | reverse complement strand
GAGAGAGAGAGGGAGAGGGGGGGAGAGAGAGAGAGAGAGAGAGAGAGAGAGAGAGAGAGAGAGAGAGAGAGAGAACAAAACAAAAGTTAATAAACAAAATGCCCTTACACATAAACACACTGGATTACCACACACACACACACACACACACACACACACACACACACACACACACACTTCCCTTGGCAGCACAATAGGAATAGCAAGAAACAATCAAGGATGGTGTTATTTTTGGCAAGCTTTAAAGGGTCCGGACTATTCACTTCCTGCACGGCCTGTCGGTGACATTTCAACATTCTTATTAGAGATGTCACACACACACACACACACACACACACACACACACACACAGAGGATAAAATTATATAAAGGTGTCATGGCTTCTTGTAAACTGTGTTTTCAGTGGAACATCACCCTGGGACATGCCAGAAGATTTGTGTTTGTGTGTTTATGTGTGTGTGTGTGTGTGTGTGTGTGTGTGTGTGTGTGTTTCAAGATGGAGCAACAAAATGCTTCTCTATTGTTTTACAGGAGAATACAGGGAACTTACAGGACGCTTGCAGCAGCATGAGAACGATCGAGATACTCAACCTCACACACACACAACACACACACACACACACACACACACACACATGCACACAAACACACACACACACATGCACACACACACACATGCACACACACACACATGCACACATAAGCCAAAAGGTCACAATAATATTGTGAATATGAGACAATGAAATCGGAGGCTCGGTGTGACTGATCTACAACTCATACCAAACGGTTATCAGTTGCTGTTTAGTGTTTATTAACTAAACGATAAATAAATCATCATATTATAATAAAATCATTACACATAGTTTACCTAATGTTTTTAAACTGCTGTGTTCTCTCTTTGTCATATCTCTCTATCATTTCTCTGTGTTCTCCCTGTGTCTTCTCTGTGTTCTCTCTGTGTATTCTCTGTGTTCTCTTTCTTTTCTCTTTCTGTTCTCTTTCTGTTCTCCCTGTGTCTTCTCCGTGTTCTCTTTGTGTTCTCTTTCTGTCCTCTCTGTGTTCTCCCTGTGTCTTCTCTGTGTTCTCTTTCTGCTCTCCATGTGTCCTCTCTGTGTTCTCTCTGTGTTCTCTTTCTGTTCTCCCTGTGTCAGCTTTGTGTTCTCTTTCTGTTCTCCCTGTGTCTTCTCTGTGTTCTCTTTCTGCTCTCCATGTGTCCTCTCTGTGTTCTCTTTCTGTTCTCCCTGTGTCAGCTTTGTGTTCTCTTTCTGTTCTCCCTGTGTCTTCTCCGTGTTCTCTTTGTGTTCTCTTTCTGTTCTCCCTGTGTCTTCTCCGTGTTCTCTTTGTGTTCTCTTTCTGTCCTCTCTGTGTTCTCCCTGTGTCTTCTCTGTGTTCTCTTTCTGCTCTCCATGTGTCCTCTCTGTGTTCTCTCTGTGTTCTCTTTCTGTTCTCCCTGTGTCAGCTTTGTGTTCTCTTTCTGTTCTCCCTGTGTCTTCTCTGTGTTCTCTCTGTGTCCTCTCTGTGTTCTGTCTGTGTTCTCTTTCTGTTCTCCCTGTGTCTTCTCTGTGTTCTCTTTCTGTTCTTCTTCTGTTCTCCCTGTGTCCGCTCTTTGTTCTCTCTGTGTTCTCTTTCTGTTCTCTCTGTTCTTCCTGTGTCTCCTCTGTGTTCTCTTTCTGTTCTCCCTGTGTCAGCTGTGTGTTCTATTTCTGTTCTCCCTGTGTCCTCTCTGTGTTCTCCCTGTGTCTTCTCTGTGTTCTCTTTCTGCTCTCCCTGTGTCCTCTCTGTGTCTTCTCTGTGTTCTCTTTCTGCTCTCCCTGTGTCCTCTCTGTGTTCTCCCTGTGTCCTCTCCGTGTTCTCTTTCTGCTCTCCCTGTGTCTTCTCTGTGTTCTCTTTCTGTTCTCCCTGTGTCTTCTCTGTGTTCTCTCTGTGTTCTCCCTGTGTCTTCTCTGTGTTCTCTCTGTGTCCTCTCTGTGTTCTCCCTGTGTTTCTCTGTGTTCTCTCTGTGTCCTCTCTGTGTTCTCTCTGTGTCTTCACTGTGTTCTCTCTGTGTTCTCTTTCTATTCTCCCTGTGTCTTCTCTGTGACCTCTCTGTATTCTGTTTTCTCCCTGTGTCTTCTCTGTCCCTCTCTGTATTCACTCTGTGCTCTCTCTATGTCACCTCTGTGTTCTCCCATACAAATACCAAATAAATAGAAAATCATACACTTGGCATTAAACTGAATGCTACTTACGACAATTACTTCTAGTGTTCTAACAATGTTTATTAACACTGTGTGTGTGTGTGTGTGTGTGTGTGTGTTTGCTTGCAGTATTACTGATAGCACTGATAAGCCAAAGCTTTAACTCATCATTGCAGTGCCTTAGAATAACACACAGATAAGCAGAAATGCCTCGGAGTCCGAGACCTTTATAAATCTCAGAGTGACAAAGTTCATTTCAGTGTTTATTACCATCACCTTATTGCTCCTGAATGATTACAGGAGTAAATACACAAACACACACTATTATATACAGACCGACACCCCGGCACACACACACACACACACACACACACACACACACACACACACACACACAAACTTGACACTGAGGAGCAAGCAACCACAGAATGTGTAACACTCCCCTTCTCCCTCTCTTGCATTCTTTCCTTAATGAGAGGTCATTTTTTTAGGCAGGTAACACCACACTCACCCTTTCCTGCCGAAACACACACACACACACACACACACACACACACACACACAAAGCTCTGCTCCATTGTGTAACTGTGTATGTGAAGCGGATGTTACTCTGCCAATGTTCTGATAAACACAACCATTAGCTCTTCATTCAGCACGGCACAAACGAACAACACTTCACTCTTGTTGGCCTACACCCATGACTCTCTCTTTTACACACACACACACACACACACACACACACACACCCTGATAAGCTCCAGCAACCTTTTAAAGCCTTATCTTTGATTTCAGAGTTGCACCAAAATGCTCTTATTAATTAATCAGAAGCGAAGATCAGCAGCTTTTCAGCACGTGGATCTGATTAACTCCAGCTAATTAATTTTCTGGAGTAGCACACACACACACTCATTAACCACGATGACTGCCTGAGAAGCACGTCCACAGTCTACACACAAAAAAACCCCAACCCAAAACAGAATAATAAAACAACAAAAACAAAAATTCATTTAAACTAATGCCAAAAAAAATAATGATACACACATATGAAATTATACTGTATGAATTCTCAACTCTGATTCGTCAGAAACTGTTCATTCGTTTTCTACAACAGCGGCTCTGGAAGCGGCGCGTCCTGTGATTTAAACGACAGGTTTATGTTATTGCGCTCATTCGTTATCGTTTCTATAGTAACGACTTACAAAGGGACTTGTGACATCATAAGCGTAATAATAATAATAATAATAATAATAATAATAATAATAATAAAGAACTAAAAAATGTGTCATTATTTAACCGAGAAAAACTTGAAATCGTTGACGTGTTGAAGTTTTCTGTAAGGAGACGTTTATTTAATTTGTTTAATTCATTTAATTACATTTACGGAATGAGTCTCCAGTGTCAGCACTTATCCGTAAACGCCAGTAACTCGGAAGCGGGAAGTCAGAACTCGGACGGAATTGCGTCGTTCTTTCCGTGGTAACATAACGCGTCTTCGCATCACATCACGCCGTCACTGAATATTGTCCTATAACTGCACGTTTCCAAGTGTTTTATTCCTTACGTTATATTAGAGGGAAAAAAGTGAATATCGTTATATATGATTCTGTAAGATCTGGCAACATTTTTTACTCCAATAAGATGAACAAACCTACACGAACAAAACGCACCAGGTTAAAGAATAACTCCTTTGTCCATAAACAAAGAGGATTAATCAGAGCAGGAGGTTCGAGTTTCTCAAAAAGCTTCAAAGCCTCGCTCGCTCGACCGTCTCTTAATGAGCTTTGTGCCGCGCCACTTTCGAGAAAGATTCCCCAAGAGATACGATCCCCTAAGAGAGGCATTTTTGGAAATCTTTTATGCGTTCTATCGGTCTGCGAGCTGCTACTGAATAGCACGAGTGTTCTTACTCTATCTCTCCTTTCCTGTCTCGCTCCTTTCTCTCTTTCTCTCGCTTCTTCAAACATGAGGGTGTCCGGAAGCCGCACGGACTCGCCGTGGCCGTGTGTTATGACAAAACATCATCGCCGCGATTCGAGCTAAACGACCTGAAGAGGTGGTTATCCGTCTTCTGTCTCATTCCTTCTAACGCTCTGTCTGACACGAGGAACCGACGAGGGGAAATACGGAAACCGTAAGAAGTCGTAACACTCTCCGAACATCGTGACAGATTCTTCTCTCGTCTTATCGGACCATGACATCGTTGTCATTTCGTGTCATCGGCGTGATCCGTTTTAAATGGACTGAAATCACAAAAAGTGTCGAAGTTCAGAGGAACAAACCTCCATTTGAACCTGAACCAGTCGAGTTTCCGTCCAAACTCCACTTCTAAACTCTAAACCGTTTCTTCTTTTCTGGAATTAAGATGAATTTGTAAACATAATTTTTTTAAAATAATAATTTTTGCAGAATGGTTTAAAATGATGGATTTACAACCCAGGAGTTCGGTTATAGGTTATAGGTTATAGGTTATAGGTCTGGGATAAGTGCAGGATTGTTTATTTCAAAATATAATCAAGGTATCATATTTAAATTTGTAGGTTTTCTTGTTAGAAGTGAGCTTTGAAATGAAATATATAGATATGTCATATAACACAAAACTGTAGTAGGAGGGCAGGTACTGAATTGTTTCAGTTCAGAGAAAGAATACGAGCTACAACGCTTTATTTTTCATATATATATATAAGTACAGTATATAATAATAATAATAATAATAATAATAATAATAATAATATACAATCACAGCTTGTCTCGGATAAATAAATAAAAACGAACCTATGGAAAAACTTATCCAGCCAGATGTTGTGTTTTGATTCAGATTTAGAAATGTGTGCAGTATTACTGCAGTCAGATTAAAGGTGTGAGGGTGAGAGTGTGTTAAGGTTTATGGTTACTGCTTAACTGCTTATCATTTTGACGTACGCTTAAAAAGATAGATTAATAACTTTACATAGGATTGTTTCAGTGGATTCAAAACAAACCACAAGTTAACAAACAAAAAAAAAAGCTAACACCATAAATTTAGCGTTAATGTTTTTTCTCAGTCCTCCCTGTCTCTGTCTCTCTCTCTCTCTCTCTCTCTCTACTCCAGGTGGGCAATAATCTTTGCCATCTTTCATTCTTCACATTTCTTCAGCGTGTTAAACTAAAAAGAGCCACACGCCAGGCTGCATGTGTATGTGTATGTGTGTGTGTATGTGTGTGTGAGAGGGTGTGTGGGTGTGTGTATATGTGTGTGATCCAGGCCTGTGGTCTTCCATGCTGCAGCAAAGATACAATAACTGGGAAATGCAAACAGACACACTTGCAAGAGAGAGACAGAGAGAATGTGGAGTGCGCGAGTCATATCATAACAACACCTTTATACACTGCGTTATACGGGCCATGCAGGTGTAGTGTGTGTGTGTGTGTGTGTGTCTGTGTGTGTCTGTGTGTGTGTGTGTGTGTGTGTGTGTGTTCTGCGTACCTGGTCATGTATCGGAAGAGCTGTGAGGTTGTACTGGTGGGGAGACGGTGATATCTGGACGTGTCTTAGCCAGTTTGTGCTATCACACACACGGCCATTGAGTCCAGCCTTCTGTTCAAGAGAAAGAGAAGTGGGTGAGAGAGATAGGGAAATAGATATAGAGAGAGAGAGAGAGAGAGAGAGAGAGAGTCACTCTTTGATCTTTATCTTTTACAGGTTACTCAGCAGTGCCTAAACCGCATGCCACCCACGGGGCGAGCGGGATCTCTCTCTCTCTCTCACTCTCTCTCTCTCTCTCACACACACACACACACACACACACACAGAGTTCTCTTAACTAAAAGGAATACACACTCTGATATGATTGCAGCATCTGTAACGTACAAACACATGCAAGATGACGACAAAAGCAAAAATTATGATCATGACAAAAAAAAAAAATCTTGTAGAAAACAAGAATAAGTGCATGCTGTCAATCATCAGTACATAATAACTGTGGACAACCACCTGACCTCATCAACCGCATGACAGATCATTAAAACCAAAACCAAAAACAACAACAAATAAATAAAAATAAAAATATACCCACACCTATTCAGGTTAAAAGGCAATTTTGATTAATTTGATTTGTTATCGCATCATAACAAGCAATATTTATGCTTTTCATAAACAGGCTATGCTTGATGTCTTCTTCTTCTTATTATTATTATTGTTTTAAATTAAATAGCATTTTAAGCTTTTCATAAATGTGCTGCAGTCATGAGTCATGATTTAAACGTGTGATCACAGACTCCACATTTAGCGAAAATGATTTTTTTAAGAATTATAATTAAAAGATAAAAAATAAAAAGAAATTTGCGGATGTCAATACAATCATATTTGCAATGTGAATAAAAAAACGTGGAGTTGCAGACACTGAAGCTTTCTTATCTCACACACACACACACACACACACACACACACACACACACACACTCGAACTCTGTCTAAAGGAGAGAAAACAGAGTAAAAGTGTAGCTGAATTGTTTTCAGCATTTTGGTGGCGAATTTGAACTTTTTAGGATGAATTTCTACTTCTTTATTAACTCTTTATCCACGTGATGACGTCATTCAGTTATCCGTTTCACTTATTTATGTTCTTTTTTTTTTTTTTTTTAAATCATTTTGTTGTTGTTGTTGTTGTTTTTTAAGTCGGAAACGGTTCCGTGTTTGTCTCACATCTCCACGAACCAAAACTTTAAATCCACACGTGTCCGAAAAAAAAAAATGTTTTACAAACAAACTCGATGTATTTCTTTAGGTAGCCTATAGATGACAAAAATATATCAAATCGGCTTTTACATATTATGTTGTTGTTTACTTTTTTCAAATTGAGATTTGTTAAATTGTTTGTTTTTCAGGTCCATATATTCCAGCAGACTATTTAGTAATTTATTATATTATTATTATTATTATTATTATTATTATTATTATTATTATTATTATTATTATTCCAGTCTCTCCCTGTGCATTTGCGCTGCTGCTCTTTCTCTAAAACTAAATGAAGCGCACTCTGAGCTCGCGACTCTAATAATCACATTCACACACAAACCCGGGTTTATCACAAAATATAAACATATATCTTCACACAGATTTAATAATTGATCTCCTGAAATAAAAGACTCTATATTTGTCATTGATTTAAAGCCATATCTCTGTGCAAAGGCTGAGAAGATTGAAGTCCGATGCGATTTTTTTTTTTTTTGTAGCTAGTAAATAAAATAATCCGTGTAAAAAATATTTTTAATACAATTTGTTTTTTTGTTTTTATTTTACAAAACATTTGCCTTCGTATTTTCAACAGAGTCTCGTACTGTTTGTTATCAAGTTGCTTTACTTTAAACTTTACGCATGCATGACAAGTGTGTTTTACGGAACGCCGATCAAGTTAGTGCGAGAAAGCTTCAGTGCACGCGCTCCGAGCGGAACAGAAATGAAATAATTCAGTGCTGCACCGAAAAGATTTGCGACGCGCGCGACAAGTGGGACGCAACTCGACATCGAGTCGTTTGCGTTCGCTTCTGAGGGTCGGAATGAAACTCGGAGAGTTCAAAGGTGAATGACGGAGCGAGTATTATTTGAGTCGTTACACGCGCTCGAACTCGAGCATAAAATACAAAACGCTTACCGTGAGCTCTGCTGCACACAAAAACACGCGCGCGCGCGCGCACACACAACACACACGCAAAAAATGGAGAGCACGCTTTCAGAAAATCAGAGATGAGGAGGATAACGAGAAGGGTCCCGGTTTGTGTTGTTGTCCCATGCGTCCACGTGCGTCCAGGAAATGTTCCGGTTTTTTTCGGTTTCTGATTTATTTATTTATTTTTTTTTATTTTTTTTAAACAACACCAACAAAAAAAAAAAATGAACTTCAGCTCCGGCGAAGAATGCAAACTTTTTTTTTCGTCCCCTCCTTTATGTTTTTGTTGTGCCCTCGGGTTTGTCCTGTCCGCTTCTTGACGTGATGCGTGCGGTGTCTCGTTAAAAGCGCATCCTCGCTCCTGTCTCGTCTCGTCCTGCCGCGCGCTGTCCGGTCCGGGGGGAGAGGGAAGGAGGGAGGGAGGGAAAGGGAGCGAAGGAAGGAGGGGTGGATGAAGAGCACTGAGGCGGAGGGAGGGAGGGAGGGAGGGACACAGCGGGGTGAAGGAGGGAGGACTGTCTCACGCGCAGAGGCGCAGTTCGGAAGTTCGGAGGCGCAAGGCGGGTCACAGCCAGGTCGGACCCTCAGCCTTCACCCCCGCGTCCGAAACCGCAAGTTTATAACGCGTACAGTATATGCTAATCAACACAAGTCTATATCAGAATCAGTGCGCGTGCCATGGTTGCACTATTCCGCCAGAGTACTTAAGGTCCAACTCTCTCCAGAGCCTTCAAGAGAAAAAAAAAAAAAAAACATTGCTTGCACTTCACTTCAACTTGAGCTTGAATGTGTGAAATTTTTATTATTATTATTATTAATGTTCAAACCGTGTCGCCTGATGGTTCATTCAGAGCCAAAGAGATATGAAGCAGTTTGATATTGAAAACTACACCTGCCGCGAGCTCTACAAGGAGAAGGCCTGGTACACACAAAAGCAACAAGAAGTGAGAGAGAGAAAGTTCCAGGAACTGGTGTAGGCTGTTTACATTTTTGCAGGAAATTCTTACACTCTTAGAAATAAAGGCACCAATAACAGGTACTATCCTTGACCCTGCGATGGTAACATCAACATCTTTTGTAGGCTTTTTTTTCTTTATCATGTATGGCTATCTTTTACGTGTAAAGGTGCGCGTGTGTAGCTTTAATCGCCTTTACAACAACCTTTACACTGGTCATTAATGCGCAATTCTTTTTACCCGCTGCATCCTCGCTTCCAGGTGAAAGTACCTTTTACTGTAGAGAGTGTGGGTCTGACAAAATAAAGGGGACACACACTTTACACACAGCAGTGTAAAGTGATGATCAGGAAGATCTGAGAGACATTCCAGGAATGTTGAGAGTAAAATTGTTTACGCGCTCAGCACTTCTTTGGTGCCGGTGTATCACGCGCTGATGGAGATTAATCACAGTGTCTAGCCGTTATCTGTGGCATTGAACTCGGCGTCCAGATAATGTCCATTGTTTGTGAAATCTCGGGGCAGGAACGGAGGAAGGACGGGGGGGGGGATGGGGGGGGGGGTAAAAAAAAAAAAAATCCCGAACGAACGCGAGAGATTCCCATGCACCGGCGCTCCTTGTGAGAACTCCACAGCGCTTCCGGTCCGCCGCGCATCGACTTCCTGCCACTCCTGGACGCGTCCATTACTGGAAGTCTTTTTCATTTAGCCATAAATCGCATGGGCTCGAGCCACGAGCGCTTCTATTTTCTCCCTGTCAGGGTGAGGGATTGTGTTTTATGATCCATTGTGTATTAAATACGAGGAGGAACCTGGGAAAGTGACTGGCTCAGCTTGATGAAGTTCATTATTATTATTATTATTATTATTATTATTATTGTTGTTGTTATTATTATTATTATCATCATCATCATCATACGTATTTCTTTGTATGAACAAGGAGGAAGAGGTAGCCAATACACAGATATCTCGATGCCTCGGATGCCCCTGATGTCTTTTGCACGAGCTGGGGGTAACACATGGGGGTAAGACACGCGCGTTTGTCTGTAGATGGCGTTGTGAGCCGAATAAAGAAGAACATTTCTTTAGAGAAAGTTGTCCGTTTGACATGTTGTTTAACACCGCGCGCAGAAATCCCCTGAGATCCCCTACCAGGCTAGGAGGCTTAATTTGTTAAATTCGTGGATGTTTATACTCGAGCTGAGAGACTTTATTATTTCCCTGCGTCGGGAACGCGCAGCAGTCAGTCAGGCGCACAGGCTTATTACTTTCCGCCAATGCGCAATTCCTACCACACATTAAAGCCGTCAAACTTACTTCACCGACCACGAGAGATATTTATTTATCAATCTATCTATCTATCTATCTATCTATCTATTTATTTATTTATTTATTTAGTTTTGCTCATAGAAAAACGGCTCGCTTCTAAACAATAAAAGTACTGAACTCAATCCGATTTTATTAGGAATTCATTAAACCGGCGCGCACAATAATAATAGAGAGCGTTTTGTTTGTACAACTTGTTACCGAATGCTTTATTTACTGCGTTAAACCGTTGTATGGCAATAGGACTGCCGGTGTAAGCGCGCGGTGCATGCGGTGCACATCACGCAATACGACTCGCACGTGACACGTTGTAAATGTTTCGCACGTGCACACAGAAGTCTTCGTCCCTTTTGGTTTATTTGGAGCTGGTGGTCGGTCTCTCTCTCTCTCTCTCTCTCTCTCTCTCTCTCCTCGACTCCCCTGAGCTGCGTTTAATGGAAACACTGTGTTCGAGGCACATTCCAGCATATCCTAACAAGGGAAAGGGGAGTTGGGAATTTCAGAAGGTCTATAATAGAGAGAGAGTGAGAGAGAGAGAGAGAGAGAGAGAGAGAGAGAGATAAAACCCGCTCCCAAGCCCCCGAGTCTACCTGACCTCTATCTGGAGACACCACCCGTAGGCGCGACCCGAAAAAGCTGCATGCATTAAAGCTGTAGAACAGCGCGCAATGAAGGAGCTTCAGCAACTTCAGACCTGCTCAGGACCCGAGGCTTCCAGCTCACCTCTCGGTACTGCTCACAAGACTGGACCACTCACGCTGTCCTCCCGGTTCTTATTTCATGCACGCGTGCGTTTACGTATGGAGAAGGAAGCAATTCGCAATTTGCTGGACGCGCGCCTTGAATCAAGTCACGCTTCATTTAAGTGCATGAGATGCGTTTAAGTGCAAAATAAAACATCACTGCACCATTACGCATATTTACTGCGATTACTATAACTCCTGTTCTGTAGGCTACAAGTGTACATGTCTTGAGGTCTTGCACGTGTGTGTGTGTGTGTGTGTGTGTTAAAATAAAATAAAAATAAAAAAAAAGAAATAAAATAAGAAGGCTAATAAGAAGACTAAAGTTCTGCTAAAGTTCTGCTCTGGCGCGTCTATTACTATTAAACTAGAAGAGAGGAAATGAAAGTTGAAAAAGGTAAATAACTTTTTTTTCTCTCCTCCTCTAAACTGTGGAAGTGTGCCTGTAGAGTGCGTGTTAATCTGTAGCGAGAGAGAGAGAGAGAGAGAGAGAGAGAGGCCCTGCTTTCCCCTCTGCTGCCCCCCGCGCAGTAAATTACAGCTTTATGCGCGCTCCCGCTCCTTCACTGCGCGCCCCCGCCACCAACAGCGTTTATCCTCTCGCCCCAAACGAAATATACCACAAACCGGCTCAGGCTAAGTTATATAAACTAATAAAGTTCCAAAGAAGAAAAAAATACTAAAACGACTAAGAAAAACAACTTGACAAAAATATCCTAAACACTGGCTCGTGCTAACAAAGTGACGTATATAAACTTCCTTAAAAAGTTATTTTTAATCGAAAAAAAAAGTCTATATACACTGCCTTGTGATAAGTTATACAAACTAATAAAGTTCTAAATGAAAAAAAAAACAGAAAAAAAAACGACTAGGCTACAAATGACTAAAAAACTAAAACTTTTTTTTTTTTTTAAAAAAACCTCCACAGAACAACAACAACAACAACAACAATAATAAAATATTCAAGAAATGGGCTCATACCCATCATTAATAATAATAAAGTTAATAAATTAATAAAGTTTCAAAGAAAAATGGACAAAAAACCTGCAAATCAGCTTGTGCTAACAAAATTAAAGAAATATACATAAAAAAAACAAAAAACAAAAAAAACCTTAAAAGTAAAAAAAAAGAAAGAAAAAAAAAGAAAAAAGGATTTTGGTACAAATTGCAATCATCTTGTGAGATACACAATCTTTTCCATGACCTTTCCATTCATTTTAGAGTAATGGAGAATGGAAGAGAGATGGATGGAGATACCGAACATTCGCCGGTGTTTTGTGAACAAATAAAATCTCCAAATTTAATTAAATAAACAAGAGTTGTTGTTTTTTGGAGTTAATGATTGATGAATTAGCAAGGACACAATCCAGTCTTTTCTTACAGGCCTGTATTTAAACGCATGTAAGACCTACTCTGTACTACCTACCAGCATGTTGAATTTGTAGTACAGTACAACACCAAGATGACGTCATACCTTACAAATTTAATAAGAATTCCTTTCAAAATTTAGGTTTATGATCGTGACTCTTATTTATGACTATTTCTAACTGTACATCATGTTACTCTGTATAGTCGATCCAAATACATTATACCGAATGTTTTTGCGAAACACACACAGAGTCACTTTATAGGTGTTGTGTTATGTGTGTGTGTTTTTTTTTTTAATGCGGTAAAAGAGTGAAAGAGAGAGATTGTGCGTGCCGTCCACTGTGACGTTAATTGCTTTGACAGCAGGAGCACTGCGATGTGACTCGTGCACTCTGAATGAAAAGATGGCGCAGCAGCCCTCCGGCACAATGAGCCATTCAACCCGAGACAAGACTCCTGAAGGGGTGGAGGAGGTTGTGGTGGTGGTGAGGGGGTGCTTACAAAAACATAGGTGCTAGAAAGTCTTCACCCTGGCTTAAAAAGTCTGTCCTGGGTCTGCGTCACACATCGTACATCACTATGTTAAAATATTCGAAATATTCTTGAAGGTCTGAACCTTCAATCACATCCTGAGTTCAATTTTTGAGTATTTTTACATCGTTAATCATAAAGACCGCCCTGTGCTCATGCCAGGACTCTTCTTCGCAAGGACTCTTCTGTTCGTACTGAACATCCTGTACACACACTCGACACTGTTCGACTTCACCGTATAGAATTACACTCGTAGAAAAGTAATCACGCTCTATAATCTCCCTGAAGAAGATCGGTTCTTCTCAAGGATCCTTGCAAACGCATCGTCTGGCTCGCTCATTAGGAGTCGAAATCTGCATCTGGATTTCCGTATAGCTGCTTTGGGACGATATCTATTGTTAAAAATGCCATACAAATACAATTAAAAAACTGAAAATGGAATTAAATTGTGCCAGTAGGTCTGTGGTACCAGTAACAACCTTGTAGAACCAGTACCAATAATTCCACTTATAATAATAATTAGTGTGTGAGTGTATGAATGCTATCCAAAACCATTTCCAGTTTCTTATTATCGATTAGTATTATTATCGATCAGTATTAGGCCTGATTGATCTAACAGGATACGAACAAACATCTTCGTAAAATCCTTCACATTTACACAAAATATACAGTATGGTATTCATTCGACTCCGGTTAGGTCGGTAAAATGTTCGCTTCCTGCTAGAGCTCCGGATTTTGAGAATAAGGAGAATCACTAACATGTGAAGTGGCTTCAAATCGTACAACTGGCGATGTTGTTACCTTGATTTTTTTTTTTTTAAATCACTAATTTAATTTGATAGGAACATTGTGAAAAGTTCTTATTAAAATAACTCAGTTTCATATTAAAGACTTATTGAAAAGACTGGCTATTATTTATTATTAGGGCAAAAGAAACGGCGGTGTATAAAAGGACTCGCTGCATAAAGGACTCGCTGCGGTGGCTGAGCTGTATTACTGGAAGATTTTTCACCCTTTAGTTGGCATTTTCAGCTCTCTTTGCCTTTTATGGAGTTTTTGTGGGCGTGGCTAAACATAAATCAGCTGTGCTCTGAATGAACTCTGTAGGTAGATTTATGTCCAATCAGAATTTACTAGCATATAAACACCAGTAGCAGGCAAATCAGCGTGAATGAAACATTTGTAAATGGGACCTGTGAAAACATTCACACACAGAACGCCACTGAAGCGCTGATAAACGAAGCGGTTTTACATAGCCGTTTGAATCGACAACGGTTCGAATAGTACGCCGTTAAAGGTTACCGAAAGCCTGACGAGCAGCAGGGCTGAGGAATGTACCACTGCAGGGCGGACAGCGTTACAGCCAGCGATAACGCTACACTTCCCTTGCGGATAACTCGCGCACACAGGCCACACTGTGTGTAGGGCCGCGGGGTGCGATAAAACCCCACGCCGGTGTCAAAGGTAACGTTTTGAAAGCATAAATTAGGCGAACCAGAGAGGAAAAGGAGGGGAGCGCGTCTCCAAAAACGCCACGGGACACGCTGGAAACTTCAACAAGTCATCTCTACCCACAGAGAGTCTGCTTTTACATCTCACTAACGCTGTATGTGTGTGTGTGTGTGTGTGTGAGAGAGAGAGAGGGGGTGGGGTGGTGATTAGACCATGTTGTTGGACCCTGGTGTGAGAGCAAATTGCTTCTTAAACATCCACTGATATCATCTTTAAAATGGCATTGTTGTACCACAGGAAAGACTTTGGATCACACCACTTAAGATCCTGAGTGGCGTTGACCTAAAACAAGCTCATATTCATTCACTTTTCTTGCAATTGGAAACCCTTTAAAGTAGCCTCATTACATCCAGAGATTGACCCCTCCTCTCGTCTCCTCTCGTCTTCTCTTCTTTCTCTTCTCGCCATCCGGCGACTCTTTCAGAGCGCTTAATGAAATTCCTCTGGAGCAGCACGAGTCGTTAAAGCACTCGATACGTGTTTAATAATTACACGTACACCAAAGCAGGGGGTGCTGTAAAGCGTTCAGGGGGTGGGGGTAAGTCCGAGACGCGTGGGGCAGACGGTATTAGTGCAGCTTAATGTGGTGTCAGAAAAGCAAGAAACCAAAAAAAAAACAAACAAAAAAACAATAGAAATATATATTAAAATATATAAGGGAAATAAAGGGGAATGTCAAACATCATGAGCACATATATAACAAATGATAAATATAGTCATATTCACGAATAAAATGTCTGTTTTGAATTGTATCTACAGAATATATGAAGTTCATTTCTTACTTGAGGTCAAAAATCAAAAATGAAACGTAATAATTCGCTCCATTGCTTGGTTGTTGTTTCCGGATCTGCCTTATCATCACGCCAGTGATATCTAAATGCAGATTTTCTGACAATTTACTCAATTCCTAGTATTTTATTTGATAAGTATTTATAAGTCATAAGTATTTATCTGTTGCGTAGCTCGTTCCTTCTTTTTTCCGTTCACACAAACCCGCACAGCGTCTGCTAGGAGAAAAAAAAAAAAAAAAAAAAAAAAAAAAAAAAAAATTGAAAACAGAATTTTAATTCAAGCAGGATTATAGACGATCTAAATCAAAGGCCGTTACTGCCACGACGTGCTTTGATATTTCTTTTCTCGGACGCAATAATGACGCCGAGTCGTAAATCTATTCACCAATTTCCTCTGTACGACGGGCCGGTGTGTTCTTTGATTCCATTTTCTTTTCTTTTTTTTTTGTTTTGTTTTGGCATGAGTGGTTTTTAACGGAGATCTTTTTTTTTTCTTTCTTTCTTTTTTTTTTTTTTTTCTTCTTCTTTTCCCTCCAGCTACGTTTACTGAGTTTTATCTCAAGAGCTTTTAAGAAAAGGGAAACGGACACCCGAGCGTAATTGCAAACAGCGCTAACCCGAACGCAGCTTTTCAAAGGCGGACAAGAAAGAAGACAAACTAATTAAGCTGCTGCACAGAGTCCGGGGCCACTCCTATTTAGGGCTTCACTGCTTTTTACCGGCTTCAAAGGGGTCCTAAGTTGGGACAGTTTATATTTAACCGGCTTTAACAAGGCACAGGGGAAGCGTGGTCTGCACACACACACACACACACAGACATACACACACACAAGCATCTACGCAAACACCGATATGTTTTTCCTAAATATGTCATTAACCGAGTGTGTTCATGCATTATTTAGTTAAATCCTCAAAGGTTGATTCATTTTCTATAATCGGTCTGTACAGGATTTCATGGAGTTTATTTATTTATTTTTTGTGATTGTTGCAGCCAAAAATATTCTTTTTTTAATTATTTATTTATTTATTTTTATTTTTTTTTTGCGGAAAACTCACATGAAAAAGTTTCGCACGGTCTTTCCAGTGATGTTTTGTCGGTAAATGAGACCTTTTAGCTGACGCACGTGAGTCGAAGAGGGTTTTTCGGTGAACACACGTCGTGTGCCGTCGTCACGAATCCGCGGAAAATCTGCGGCGATTTAGAAAAATTCGCTTGATTTCGCGTTAGTTTCCGCGGTCTCGAAATCGTGTAATCCTGGAGGGACTGTACCGTATAACAGCAGCTCTGACAGTGTTACTTCTTCCAATACGTCACTGTTTCTATGGTAGCAACGTATGAAACATTTAGCTAACATTTACGGAAGGAGTCTCCAGTAACAGCGTAGGGTTTTCCACCGTGCGAGTGTGTTTAGCGTGTTTTCGAGGAGGCTCCACGACGTTAATTGTACCTACTGTACAAACCGGATAAAAAGTACATTGTTATTATCTTTAAGTTGTGCTGCACCAAACACCACACCACTCATCACTGATTCATTTCCTGCAACAACGCAACAAAAATGTTTTATTCCTTACATATGATACCATGTGCCATATAAATCACACTAGTGTAATATTTATGTGTATGCTTTGTGCATCATTGGTAATTTGGATCTGATTTTCCCACAACTACGATATGTGTACTCTTAGATATTAATGTGAGTGTGTGTGTGTGCGAGAGAGAGAGAGAGAGAGAGAGAGAGAGAGTGAGCTGGGAGTTGATTGACTTGTCAGACATGGACGTCAATAGTGCAGGTTTATTCAATTCCAGCCCAATCATGGAGGTGTCACGGCATTTTGGGCCGCAGCTCCGGCTCTGCCCATGATAAATCTGCTTTTATGAGTCTCACTTATAGCTTTTATGGCCCAGTGTTAGAGAGGCTAATTCAGAGATCAATCACGAGTGTGTGTGAGAGTGTGTGTGTGTGAGAGAGAGAGAGAGCAGGGCGAGAGAGAAGCGAAGAGCAGTTCTCCATTCGCGCTCACAGGTAAAGGTGGATCGATGCATCAGGAGGTCGGGTGATTTAATGCTACTGGACTATGACCAGATTGTCTTTCCATCTCTCTCTTTCCATCATTCCCTCTCTCTATATTTCTCATTCCATACATCTAGATCGCTCCAATATTTCACCGCTCATGCTCTCAGTTTCTCGATCCATCTGTCTGTGCATTCCCATTTCTCAGAAGGTTTCCTCTCTTATCTCCTCTCGTCTTCTTTTAAGAAAGAAACTGACTCTAGGAACTTTCATCTCTGTCGTCTGATGCTAATTTGTTAGGGCGCTGAGAGAGTTTTAGTTTTCACGCACACACACACACACACACACGGTGGTTGACCTCCATCTTAAGCCTCTCAGTAGAAAGAGTGTGAAACAAAATCTGAGTGGAGAGAAAGACAGGAAACGACTACTGATTACACACACATTTACACACACACACACACACACACACACACACACACACACACACACATTTACACACACATTCACGTCTTACTATCCTTATGAGGACCTTCCATTGTTATTAAGGTAGTAAATTAAGGCCACACCTAAATCCAACTCTAATCGTAACCTCAGTAACCAAAAGCAAACCTTTTGGCCTTTTAATATATTTTTTTAATTTAATTTTTTAATTAAATCTATGTTTTTTGTTGAAAAATCTAAGTTTTCCTTGTGGGGACCAGCAAAATGTCCCCACAAGCTAAAAGCGGCAGATTTTTGTCTCCTTTTTATCTCCATTAAGAAATACACATATATAATTACCATAGTGTAATTTATGTTTTCTTCTTTTTCTTCTTTTTCTTCTTCTTCTTCTTCTTCTTCTTCTTCTTCTTCCACATTTGGGTCTATGGCAGTCCTTAAAACGTTCTATATGCATTTAATGCAATTTATTCCAGTCTCAGTTGCCTTCACAGCAAATATTGGTGTACGCCCCCAACAGGGTAAAGTTGGATATTTACAATAATAACTCTGCAAGGTAACGTCATAGAGACGAGATTCTTTCAATATATGTTCATTTCCACCGTATTGGATTTTCTGCCATTTTGGATAATTTCTTCTTCGACAAATTTTGTCCGATCATCACGGAATTTGGATCAAATCGTCATTACACCAACCACAACAAAACCGGTTTCTCTGATTCTCGATATGGAGGACAGTTTGCCTAGAAATACACAAATGTATTTAACGGCAAAATCGCCAAAGAGGAAGTGCAGTGAAGGGTGAAGTATTCAGACCAAACTGTGTACATGGGTAGAAGACTTCAATGAAGGAACTTCAAGAAGTTCTGTCTAAATTCATTTCTAGGGGGTGCTAAAATTCACAAATGAGTAAAAACTGCTTATAAATTTTGTGTTCTTGATCTAAGGATTTTGTGGTTTTCCAAAAAAATAAAGAAAATGGGTCGGTCATATCGAATGATGTCAAAAAGTGTTTTTTCGCTTCTCCTCCTACAGATCTTGGATCACAGCATCAAGAATGTGAACCAATCTTGTTTCTTGCGTTTTCGATAAGTGGCTTTACGGCTCGTCCATGATGCGCGAACAATCTGATGGCGAAGTTGCAGAACAGGAAGTGATGACATATCTGGGTTGTGGTGTGGCATATTTGAAACAGACTCGTACGTGAGTAAAAAACCTTGTCCTATGGGACTTCAAGGTATTTCACATTTTAATCACAAAGCAAAGCAGACTACAATCTGTGCTCTGTGAAAATATCAAGTGGAGGAACTACAGAATAGAGCAGAGCAGTATCATAGCATATCATAGTGTAAACATGGCTAAATTAAATGTTCTAACCTGCACCTTGATTGATTAATGCTGAAGGATTAATACTCATTTTGATAGTAGTGTTAGATTGGAATTGGGATCAGTGAGAACCAAAAAGCATATCTGTAATCATACTCAGTCTGATAAGAACTGTATTATCGTTATTATTATTATTATTATTATTATTATTATTATTATTATTAGTAGTAGTAGTACTAGTAGTAGTAATAGTAATAGTAGTCATAATAATAGTAATAGTAACAGTAATAGTCGTAGTAATAGTAGTAGTAGTAACAGTAATAGTAACAGTAATAGTAGTAATAGTCGTAATAATAGTTATAGTAACAGTAATAGTAGTAGTAATAATAGTAATAATAGTAGTAATAATAGTAGTAATAATAATAGTAGTAATAATAATAGTAGTAATAGTAACAGTAATAGTAGTAGTAATAGTCGTAATAATAGTAGTAGTAATAGTAATAGTAGTAGTAATAATAGTAGTAATAATAGTCATAGTAACAGTAATAGTAGTAGTAATAATAGTAATAATAGTAGTAGTAACAGTAATAGTAGTAGTAGTAATAGTCATAGTAATAGTAGTAATAGTAGTAATAATAGTAATAGTAGTAGTAACAGTAATAATAGTAGTAGTAATAGTAATAGTAGTAGTAATAATAGTAGTAATAATAGTCATAGTAACAGTAATAGTAGTAGTAATAATAGTAATAATAGTAGTAGTAACAGTAATAGTAGTAGTAGTAATAGTCATAGTAATAGTAGTAATAGTAGTAATAATAGTAATAGTAGTAGTAACAGTAATAATAGTAATAGTAATAGTAATAGTAACAGTAATAGTAGCAGTAGTAATAGTCGTAGTAACAGTAATAGTAGTAGTAGTAATAGTCATAGTAATAGTAGTAATAGTAGTAATAATAGTAATAGTAGTAGTAACAGTAATAATAGTAATAGTAATAGTAATAGTAACAGTAATAGTAGCAGTAGTAATAGTCGTAGTAACAGTAATAGTAGTAGTAATAGTTGTAATAATAGTAGTAATAATAGTAATAGTAATAGTAATAATAGTAGTAATAACAGTAGTAGTAATAATAGTAACAGTAATAGTAGTAATAGCCTTAGTAATAATAGTAGTAATAATAGTAATAGTAGTAGTAATAGTAGTAATAGTAGTAATAGTAGTAGTTTATTTATTGTAGTAGTAGTAATAATAGTAATAGTAGTAGTAATAGTAGTAGTTTATTTATTGTAGTAGTAGTAATAATAGTAATAGTAGTAGTAATAGTAATAGTAGTAGTAATAGTAACAGTAATAGTAGTAGTAGTAGTAATAATAGTAGTAATAGTAGTAATAGTAATAGTAGTAGTAATAGTAACAGTAATAGTAGTATTAGTAATTATAGTAATTATAGTA
>JANDJT010000025.1:31536-42127 GCA_024331685.1 Stegophilus panzeri | reverse complement strand
GTCAAGAGGATCAGGGATCGGTCCTCTGGAACTCACCCAGTCAAGAGGATCATGGATCTGTCCTCTGGAACTCACCCAGTCAAGAGGATCAGGGATCGGTCCTCTGGAACTCACCCAGTCAAGAGGATCATGGATCTGTCCTCTGGAACTCACCCAGTCAAGAGGATCAGGGATCGGTCCTCTGGAACTCACCCAGTCAAGAGGATCATGGATCTGTCCTCTGGAACTCACCCGGTCAAGAGGATCAGGGATCTGTCCTCTGGAACTCACCCAGTCAAGAGGATCAGGGATCTGTCCTCTGGAACTCACCCGGTCAAGAGGATCAGGGATCGGTTCTCTGGACAGCACCCGGGCTCGAAAACAGCTTTCACACTTCACTGAACGTACCAATACATTTAGTGCAGGAATATTTGCAGGAACACCAGCAAATGAGGAGCTGTTCTTGTATAAGAATTTTTTCCCCATAACCTCTGCTGGATAGAACAACCCTTTCCCCACCATCACCAAACTTGAAAGAAGAAGTAACATGACCAGTTGAACCAACCACGTTACTCGTCATGAAGTGTAGAAAGTGGATAGCTTCAACTGAAATGAGTTCCAGACCACCATTTGGTTGTCTGGACATCATCCAGGCTAAAGCCAGCTTTCATTGTACCAAACTCAAACAGCCCTGAATTTGGGAAAATGCAAGTGTGAAAACAACCTAAAAAAAAACAAAAACATCTCTCAACTTTTAACCACATGTGATTCATTTTTTTCCCCACCAGCTAGCTCTCTGCTATCATACAACAGTTACCAACCGCTGAGGGTGAAGTCTAACAATGTGCTTCCTCTGAGACACGTGAAACCAGCTAACAGCATCTTTTCAAACAGCTGTAACACACTCAGAGGAAAGTGCCATCTGCCCTCATCCACATACATGAGCTCACATACGCTCACGATTGGCTAGTGTTCTATAACAGGCTGTGTGATGTCAGATTATATGACAGGGATCCTCGAACGAAAGACCTGCCAAGAAAATGACTACGTTTGTCACTACTACTTCGTTGATCCAGACTCGCACTGAAAACATTCTTCAAAGCTATTTTGTAATAAAGAGATTTTAGGCCACTAGCGTAGCTGTAGCTATCCTGCAAGTTTCACCTGAACAACGTGCCGTGTTCTCATCGCTTGCTTTTAGATCGTCATAGCATCGTAGCATCGTAGCAGCGCTCACAGTAAGAGTTCGGACCAAAATTTTGTTCAGTTATAGAACTTTTTCACCAGCTGTCTTTGGTCTTAATGTCACCAAATTGGCCGATGGTGAGCACGTCATATTATGAGGAATAAGACAGACGACCAAATAATTATTTACGGTGCGCTATTTATTTATTTTTGTCAGCAGAATCAGTGGACATCAAACTTGACTGCATTTGGGGGTTTGTGTGCACATTTTATTATTTGTTCCTGAACATTATGGGCTGTTTTTTATTGACAAATAAAGCACATTTCCTCCTTTCTCATGAACACACACACACACACACACACACACACACACACACACACACAGACCTTAACAGCGCTGTGAACCTTAAACAATGACTTTTAGCTACACTAAAATAGACAATAGGCTGCTTAAGTGTGCGTGTGCGTGTGTGTGTTTGTGTGTGTGTGTGTGTGTAAGGGAGATATATGGAGCTGTCGAGGAAAAAATCCAGTGTTCAACTCATCCTCATGTTCATGGGTTAATGAAGTCTGTCCCTCCCGCAGCAGCACGCTGGCTCTCTGTCTCCGTCCATACTCCTCTCCTCTGGATTTATCTCTCCGTCTTTATGAACAAACGACAGCTGAGCGAGGGATGAAAAGCAGTGGAAAAGAGGAGGGAGGAGCCGAGACCATCTGTGCCCTGCTCGTAAAGGGTGGGGTTAATAATAATAATAATAATAATAATAATGACAATTTAATATTATTTAACTGTATTCACACTACTGTGACCTACAAATGACCCTGGCTGATAGTCCTGACAAGACAAGACAAGACAAGACAAGACAAGACAAGACAGGAACCGGGTTCTGTGGGGTGAAAGGTCAAAGGGCAAACTGTAGGTTTGAAAGAGAAGAGAAAGATGACAGCGCACACTCAGTGAGTGAGCAGTGTGTAAATCCTCTATCCATCTGCTCATCTCTTCATACGCCGGCTGATGAGGTCGGCAGAAAGGACACGTACTGCGAGCAGAGTTCGTGACCTACGCATGACCTCACCGTGACCTTGAGGTGGTGTGAGAGAATCCTCCTTTCTCGCTCACCCTTTTGTCCTCTGTCTAGCAGTCGCTTTTAGACGAAGGATATTTGTAAACGCAGACATATCGAGGGGAAAAATAAATAAATAAACAAATCGGACACTTCAGCTAGTCATCGATAACAGAGCATGAAGTACGTAACTACTCTGCGTGTACGTTCCGAAACTTTTCAAATGAAAAACACGGCTTAATTAGTGAATTTGATCTCGCTGGAAAGTCCTGGGGAGTGTGTTTAAATTAGTGCGATAAGAATACATCAAACGCACACAAACACACATGTCCGCCCGCTTAAAGCCTGCCACTGTTATCAGGATGCAGCAGCACCACGGCACCACGGAACCCACACACACTCGTGTTCTCCTCGCTCCGACTGGAGTGTGTTTGAGAGGTATGGGGTAGGTGGTGTTGAGGGGGCGCGCAGCAGGGTGCGAGAATGCTGCTGGGGCTCAGGGGGAGCAATTTGGAATAGAGCCAGGATTCCTGCACTAATATTTTATTTGAGATTAAAACATGGAGCTGCAATGCTAGAAAGCGACAAATCCACGCAGCCTCGTGCCAACTATACACTTTCCCGAGGTTCGCCGGAAAGAGCGTTCGTTACGAGTTTGTTCTGATGATTACTCCCTCCAGGTGTTTACTGATGTGCAGCGGTGTCTGGATGCGATTTCCTTTTTTTTTTTTTTTTTTTTTTTTTTTTTTACACCAGAACACTTCTGGGAAGTTTCTGGGAAGTTTTTGTAACATCTTGGGAATTCACCATAAAAAAAATAAAAAAAAACGACTGAAAACCACCAAGTGGTTATGACTAGAGTTACTGTAAAAGCGCACACACACACACTCAAGGTCATTTTCTCAAAACAGGTGTGGTTGAAGCATTTTCAGCTAATTTGGGCCGGTTTGATATAACTTGTGCGGTGTGTGTGTGTGTGTGTGTGTGTGTCTGGTTTCATTCCCTGACCAGCAATTTTGGGTTTGAGTAGAATTGGAGATGAACTGTTCTCTGCGCGTGTGTGTGTGTGTGTGTGTGTGTTTGTATGTGTGTGTGTGTGCTAGGACATAGCGATACATAATTTTATCCTTGTCTCTGTATTTATTATTTTATATGTACAACAAAAAAGTAGCTTTTAACGGCTCCCCCTTGTGGCACAACAGAAAAGCACGTCAGGAGATCGTGAGTTCGAACCCTGACGACGACGACAGTAAATTGCTCGTGCGGTCTGTTTGGGTGGGAGGGGCACACTCTTTCTCTCCTGTGAGATCATGTATGCAGAAGAGTGTAGATAGCGCTTTCCTGCGAGTGTGGTGTTACGCTGCCATGTGATGCAGCAGGAGCAGCAGTTTGAGAAAGGACTCGAAGAAAGCATGTGTTTGGTAGCTGTCGTGTGAGAGGTTTTACTCTTCTTCTTCTTTTTTTTTTTTTTAGGTAGAGATGAAGCCAAACGTCATCGTGGGTAATGTAGGAAACCGTTAACTGGATGGAAAATAAGACCAAAGTGTTTCCTTTAATGTAATGCTTGTGTCTCTTATAAAGTGGTCAATAGTAGCCCATTAAAACAAAACTACCCCAAAGAGATGGAAATACAGGACCGTGTGTGTGTGTGTGTGTGTTTGAAAGAGAGAATGCAGGTATGCATGCACACTGAACTGTGAGAAGAGAGCCATGATGTATCTATTATAAGTGACAGGCACTTAGGAAGCGTGTGTGTGTGTGTGTGTGTGTGTGTATGTGTGTGTATGTGTGAGAGTGTGTGTGTGTGTGTGGGTGTGTGTGGGTGTGTGAGAGAGAGAAAGAGAGAGAGAGAGATGTATACCCAGCAAGTGACAGCTACTCAGCGCACTCGCCCTTATCCTCCTTTTTATTAGCCTAATTAAAAGACCTGCATTTGTCTCCGTGACGACTGCTCGCCCCATCACGGTGTTATTTACCGGCTAGGCAGCCATGGCGATCCCGTCGCCGTAACGACTGGCCTCTCTGATTGTTTCCGTGACAACAGAATGCATCATCTTCTCTCTCGCATCTAATATCACACACACACACACACAGCCGCACAGACACACGCTCAGAAACGGATGGAACTGTCGGTTATAAAAGCCCATTGTAGCCTTACTGAAGGTAGCGGCCATCAATAAACGTGCCACGGCGCCGTGTGTGTGTGTGTGTGTGTGTGTGTGTGTGTGTATGTGTGTGTGTGTGTGTGTGTGATGTGTGTGTGATGGATAAAGCGAGTGACTCAGTGTAAATAGCCCTAATGCCTTATCTCTTATTTAAATGGAGTTCACTTATTTACAATGCCACAGGGCCATTGCTATCTTTCTCACACACACACACACACACACACACACACACACCTGGGATCTCCAAGAGGGATTTATGTGACTCTGAAAGGAGATTTGATGGGAATGGGATAGTGTGTGTGTGTGTGTGTGTGTGTGAGATGCACCTGATCAGGCCGGACCCTCCCGCCCCTGCATTGCCCCCACCGTTAACAACGGCCCATCCGTTACCGTGCCGACAGGCAGAGTGACAGGCCTATTTGCGGGCCCGGCTGAGCTACTCTTGACTTATTGGATGGCACATCGTCAGGGGCGACGGCCTTGTGACAGCACACACACTTCCATTTGGGTGAAAAATCTGGTTAATTTGGCCAGTGTGTTCAGGGAACTAAAGAGAGGCGTGGCCTCGCTAACTAAAGGGATTGTTGCGACCAAAAATGCTCGATTGTGCTGCAGCTTTTTTCAAAACCTGTGATGCAACTTGTGCTTTTATTTGGTGGAAAACTACTCGAGTCGCACGAAATAGTTTTCTTAGTCTTTCACAGCGGTGTCTGTTGGTAAACGAGACCTTTTAGCTGTACTCATGAATCGAAGAGGGCTTTGGCTGAATGTTCGTTCTGATGACGTCACACGATGCGTCTCGGCCCGAACCTACGGAAAAAAAGCGGCGATTTCTTTTTCAAAAACTGCAAGCTTCGCCGAACAGTCGCTTGATTTTGCATTAATTTCTGCGATCGCAAAATCATCCAACCCTGTAGGGGACCGATATGTGTTGATAAACACCTGTCACCAATCGTGTTCATGGTACAGCTGATTTGCATTTAGTCACGCCCACAAAACTCCATAAATAGCAAAGCTCACAGCGATGAAAACGACTAAACAGTTTTCTCCTCAGTGCTAAATCTTCCAGTAATGCAGCTCAGCCACTGCAGCGAGTCGGCTACCATAGATACACACCGACTCTTCTTCCTTTTCTAACCGCTGTGACACATTTTGGTGCTTCGTCTAAATTATGTTATGATAAACAATGAATTAAAACCAGTAACTAATGAACTAGTAGTGCAGTGTTCTTCTATCATGCTGCCTCATAACATGTTAGCTAGCAAGTTAAGTCAACAAATGCTACATAGGACTTGCACTTGGTGAAAAAAAAGATGTAATATGACATATTATTTTTAAAAATAGTACGTTACATGACAGTAGGTGGTAATATATCATTTCTTAGCAGTGTGCTAAAACTTTAACATAATTAAACATGATCGCTAGATAGCTAGCTAACTTTAACCTGAGAAATTGCTTATAACAAACGTTTTATTTCTCTTTAGTACAGTAGCACGCAGTACGATGTGTGTTTCTTTTAATTAACGCTGCTCTTCTAGCATATTATCTTGACATGAGTTGAAACTACACTAACTACGTTATTTTCTATCTTTGGAACTGCCTGAAAATTCGTCAAGCATTTGAAGCATTTGTGATTTTAATTTTTTTTTGTGTGGAAAATATATAAACATTTTTGTTCGGGCGAGAGAAACTTTCTCACAAACGACGTAGCGTGAGAAAGAAAGAGAGATGAAGACAGTGGTATAACAACTCAATACCCAATTCATCACCGAGTAAGAAACGAGCGTAATGAAAACCTCCGTACTTTCCTTAAGAAGGAAAGACGAATTGTGGAGAGAGAGAGAGAGAGAGAGCATGAGAGAGAGAGAGACACAGAGAGAGAGACACAGAGAGAGAGAGACACACAGAGAGAGAGAGCATGAGAGAGAGAGAGAGACAGAGAGAGAGAGACACAGAGAGAGAGAGAGACACAGAGAGAGAGATAGAGAGAGAGAGTGCGAGAGAGAGAGTGAGAGAGAGAGAGAGAGAGGAGTGAGGAAAAGACATGTTTTTAGAGTAAACCTCCAGATTTGTGTGAGAACCACACAGGAATGTTTTCCTCTCGCGGATGGCTGACACTCGTGCCACACACACACACACACACACACACACACACACACACACACACACAAGGTTTCAGACGGGACATCCAGATTTACAGAGGTGTCAAAGATTTCATGTCCAAAGCTCTCTTGGGTCAAGTCCCCTACATTCTCTCAGTCTCTTAAATACATCTCCCTCTCTCTCGCTCCATCCGACGTTTCTCTCTTTCAGATCAGAGCTGAGAAAGAAAACAGGCCCGTGGCTCCGCAGCCGACACGGTGGCTGAAAAAGAAAAACACTGAGAGACAGAGAGAGGGAGAGAGAGAGGAGAGGTGCAAAAACAGAGAGATGGACTCTTCTCATCCTCCTACAGTGAAGGACAGAAGAGGGAGTCTGAGTCGTGCTGAAGTGTTTCACCTTCCTGCTCTTATCACCTTCAGCTATCAATGTATAGTATTACGATTCTAAAAAGTTAAAAAGACCTATTATCTAATATCAAATATTCATTCATAATTAATATTTATGCAAATAAACTCTCATAAGCCCCTCCCACACCTGAGGATTCTTCCCATTAAAAAAAAAACCCAAAAGACACTTTTATTTTACCTTGATATTCTCAGGTCAAAATGCCCCGAACAAAGTGCTTCTTTCTTTCTTTCTTTCTTTCTTTCTTTCTTTTATATTCGGTTTATTAGTGAAACTGAGCCAAGCACAACAAGTATCATGTTGGGAAAATACATTTCTGTCCTGTTCCACATGTAGTAAACCATTTTAATGGGTTATTTTGGCCTGAAAATGAAAATAAGAGTGCTGAGCACTTTTCAGGACTTCACTAGTAGAAAAGATGGAGATGGTAAAAAAAAAATAAATAAATAATAAAATAAAAAAAGTCCACATACCTTAATAGCTTTTATGTTTTATGTGAATTTTTAAGCACCTCATGATTCAATTCAATTCCATTTCTTTTTCTCAAATCAGTTTCATGAACTTTAATATGATTACGGTTGAGTTAATGACTTAACCACATAAACGTAATCACTGGGAGATACTTTATTTACCTGTGTTATTATTATTATTATACGTTTTGGTGCAATAGTTGAAAGAATCTACAGATAAACTGTACTTTATAAGGTTCTAGCTGCCAGCCAATCATCAAGCATGAACGTATGTTCTAAAAAAATGAAAATAAAACAGAACTAATTGCTGCTTTTATAAATTATAAACCTGCTGGATCATTAGCAACTGACATTAACTAGCTAGACTCTAAAAAGTGATTACACAGCTTTAACATATTCATACAGTATAATTCCATCTTTTTGTTGAACTTTTATTTCAATATTTTACTTCATTCTAGCGCAAATTCTGCCCTTAATTCAAATATGTTGATGAATTACTACAATATGAAAGACTTTTTTTTTTCCCCCCTCTGTACATACAATTTACTCCATAAACCCAACGTTTAAGCGATTTGTTTTAATATGTTTGATCAGATGTAAAAAGTTCCCAAAAAGTCACGAAAGTTGATCATATTTGTAAAACGATCACTTATTACTTCATAAATTCGTAAAGTACTCACTAACTCAGCAGTAAGTAATCGAGTGTTACTGTAGTAATTCTTCACTAATTACTAATCACTATCATTAATTATTAAAAGTGATTATTAACTGATATTAAATACCTGACAAATAATTCTACATTATTAACATTAATAACATTAACGCATCGGTAATTAATGCTTCATAACTTAATGTGTAGATAATTCAGTGGTTCAAAAGATGTCAAAATCATTAAGTCAGTACAGTAGTTTATTACAGTGGTTAGGAATTACTGAAGAACTTCTACGGTAACACGCGAGTACTTACGGCTTAGGTAGTGAATAATTAATCATTAATTAAGGAACTGTGTTGTAAATAAAATGTCACCTGAAATGCTAATACGTGTTTATTTAAACAATTCTGTTTCCGTGTCTTTTCAGCAAGTCCTCTTTCCGTCGTTCGCTCTCACACCCTCGGCTCTTGGCTCATCTCTGATAGGTCTGAGTGTCTGTGTGTCTGGCGCAGGCTGGCAAGCCGTCAGAAACCTTCCTAAACCTTCACCCCCCCGAGTAAAAAAAAAAAAAAAAAAAAAAACACCCACAAAGGGTTTTTTGTGTCCCCCGCAGGCAGCCGTAGCTTTACAGGAAGTTGCTGCTGATGATTTATGGTTGTGTGTCCTGGGTGGCAGCTGGCCGGAGTCCCGGCGTCAATCAAGCCGGGTCCGAGAGCACCGGCCAATGGCGTGGCTTCCCCTGCATGCTCTAAAATAAAAAAAGACTACAATGGATGTCGTTAGGAGAGAGAGAGAGGGAGGGAAGAGGGGAGTCGCCATGGAGGAGAGGAAAAAAGAGAGAGAGAGAACAATCAGAAGACGAGAGAAGATGGATGTGCTTTGGCTCGGTTTTCATGGGGGAAGCCCTGGAGCTCTGTCTCTCTCTTTCTCTCACACACACACACACACACACACACACACACACACACACACACACAATATGTTTACACACATTATACCATTTTCTTTCTTTCTTTCTTTCTTTCTTTCTTTTTGTGTGTCTCCTGGAAGGTGGCGAGAACACTGACAAGAGCTTTGTATTGGAAGAAAGTGTGTGTGTGTGTGTGTGTGTGTGTGTGAATGACCTAGCAAGATGCTAATGTGTTAAGACTTCAGAAGGTTCTCCCTGCCCGGCTCCATCAGCTCAAACACAACGCTGAGCCCAACATGGCCGCCGTGGAAAGTGCCGGCAAATCCCGTATGATGGATCGATGCGGACGTGACGGACAAGAGGGAGGCAACCTGTGGTGTGTGTGTGTGTGTGTGTGTGTGTGTGTGTGTGTGTGGCTGTGTGAGGGGGTGTTTGTGTGTCTCAGTAACCTTTTTGCAGATTTAATTTGATAGTGTGTCACTTCTGTGGAAACTATGAACATTTTCCATGACGTCCTTACTAATAACGTGGTCATGCAATTAATAAATGCTCTCAACAATGTACATGGATATGCCCCGCCCCCAGTGGGCGTGTCTTGTGCTACAGTAGCAGCTCGTTAGCAGCAAACATGTTCCGTTAGTGTGTTTTTGGGTGTTTAGTCTTCACGCACGATATTCACTTTTCCAACAAACAAAAAAATGGCGGCGGTGAGAAGTTTAGCTCTCGCTAAGCTCTTCGCTTTTCTCCACATTTAGCTAGGTCACTAAGCTAGCGTCAAGTTCTTTTCGATTCAGCGGCGGTGCGGTGTCCGGTATGTCGAACGCTATTGTGTAGACCAGTCACTCTGGCTTCCTCTTCCAAAAGCAAATACGTGCTTATTCTATGCAAATGTGGGGGAAAAAAAGTGAAATTGTATGAAAATTGTACGTTACGATTAAGCTAACTTAAATAATCGTCCTGTTTGTAAGAAATTGAATAAAACTGAACTCCTGCACATTCGTCATGAGCTCAAGAGACAAAAAGGTTCCTGGAACTATGACCCAGGAACTGAAATCAGCCCGGGTTCCTGGAACAGTTTGCGTGGTGGACATGTGGTCTTTAGTAAACATTAACTCTGAGCTTAATGAAAAGAAAACCATTTTGGTTCTTTTAGTTTTAGAAGCAGTTTTCAGAAGGACTTTTTGGCAGGTCCCCGCAAAGTCAGGTATATACAGGTATAACTTTCAGAAGTGTCACAACACACACTGCAGATGTGTAAATGTGATAAATATCTAAGTGTGTGTACGGATTCAAGACGATTTTAAACACAAATTCAACTTACATTAATGAGGCCCAGCGATTTTCTAGTATTAGGCCTAATGTTAATGATTTACGGGCCTGTATATGCCTGACATGTGTGTGTGTGTGTGTGTGTGTGTGTGTGTGTGTGTGTGTGTACACATGTGCACATGTGTGTTATTATTCCATAACAGGCTACTAATATGAGCCACATGACAGAAACTCTTAAAAACTCATTTGGGCCAAAGCACACACACACTTTCTGCTCTTTGTCAGTGCCCTGACTCTTTAGACTGTGTGTGTGACTGTGTGTGTGTGTGTGTGTGTGTGTGTGTGTGTGTGTGTGTGTGTGTGTGTGAGAGAGAGAGAGAGAGAGAGAG
>JANDJT010000024.1:70336-80933 GCA_024331685.1 Stegophilus panzeri | reverse complement strand
GAGAGAGAGAGAGAGAGAGAAAGATAGAGAGAGAGAGAGAGAGAGAGAGAGAGAGAGAGAAAGAGCGAGAGAGCGAGAGAGAGAGAGAGAGAGAGAGAGAGAGAGAGAGAGAGAATTAACAGACAGAAATATAAAACAAAACGAATGATGTGGAGGAATAAAGTATGAAAAATGGAAAGAAAGATTAAACTAAAAAAAGAAAAATTGAAAAAAGTTGTCTCTCTGAATAAGGCAGGAATCAGTTACAGCAGGATTTTGATGGAAAACTGTAATGCTGTAATGTTTAACACCTCACACTGACTCACACAGCTGGGTTCTGGGTTCAAAGTTTGAGGTTCTAGGTTCTGGGTTCAATGTTTTAGGTTCTGAGTTCGAGGTTCTGGGTTTGAGGTTCTGGTTTGGAGGTACTGAGTTCTGGGTTCTAGGTTAGATGTTGTGTATGGTGTGTGCAGGGTTTGATGCTCACCGATGCAGCTGGTTCCCTCCTCGTCCAGATTAAAGCCCAGCTTACACACACAGGTGAAACTGCCAGGTGTGTTCTTACAGCGACCGTTAACACACAGGTGAGGATCGTCCACACACTCATCAACATCTGTCACACATTATAACACAAACTTCAGAACAAATCATTACTGACTCACCTTCATTACACTCTAATAACACTGAAAAGAAAGAAAGAGATAGATAGAACACATGAATCAGCACTTTCTGACCAATCAGAATCCACAAAAATACTGAGAAACTCTGCGTATTGTAGAAAAGCCGGTTATATTTTCACCTAGTTTTTGTTTTTGTGCTGTTCTTAATTAACAAATATATACAGTATGTTGCTCCTGTCTAGAGCTTTCACAGTCTCAATAAAATAATAAAGCTCAAAAACAATCTAACAATATTGTTTTTTTGATTTATTTTAAAATTATATTTAATATCGGAAGAGGAAAATAAATTGTAAATTGTAAAAATCCGTCAGAAACCTGTAAAATTATCTGTAAAAAAAATTATATTCTGCGATTTTACAGATTCAATGCTTTATAATACATTTTTAAATATTCAAATCAGTACAGAGTCTAATCAGCTGCTCTGAATCAGACAAGTGTATTGTGACACAATTTATAACATTAACAATATTATCATATCACCCAGCACTACACACTTATAATGTTATTATATATCATTTAAATATTTAGGTGTGATAATAATAATAAGAAGAAGGAGAAGAAGAAAAAGAAGATGAATGATCATAACAATAATAATAAGAAGAATAATAATAAAACTACTACTACTAATAATAATAATGATAATTATAATAATAATAACAATACTAACAACAATAATAATAATAATAATAAAAAGTATAATGCTAATGATAATAATAATTATTATTATTATAATGATGCTAATAATAATGATACTACTACTACTACTAATAAAAAATAATAATAAGGCTAATGCTAATAATAATTATGATGATGATAATAATAATAATAATAATAATAATAATAATAATAATATACCACTTTTCATTTTGATTTTGAAAGTGCTTTACATAAAACATTAATAATGAGATAAAGAAGAAAATCAGTAATTATAGTGATAAAACAAATTAAAAATGACTTTCATTAAGAATAATTCTGACTTGTGATTTAAAGGATGTATTATATTTGGATGTAAATATACAGTTTTTACTCGATCAATTCTCTCACCTATGCAGGTAGTCGCCTCGTCGTTCAGCTTGTAGCCCTCATCACAGATGCAGTTGTAGCTCTCGGCTGTATCGTAGCAAAACCCTTGACCACAAATATCAGGACTAATCACACACTCGTCCACTTCTACAGAGAGACGGGAGGAGAAAAAGAAACAGCGAGAGAAAAAATGAGCGTGAGTAGTAGATTTAACTGATACGAACACAACACTCCATAACTGTTTACATTTCATCAGCATTACACTACAAACAATTATTTATTAGCAAGTAAAAACTGCTCGAATATCCTCAAAGTTTTGCTGACTATTTCTTATGAGTTAATTATAAATCCAATATACGATTATTCCGCCTGTTTATGATTATTATTATTATTATTATTACTCTATGGGCAGATCATTTTTAAAAAATGAAATGTATGAAATCAGTAAAAACAATATTGCAACTATTTCTGATTTTCTTATTATTATAGGTTTATTTATTATAAGTTTCTAAAAAATATATAATTGAAAACATTAAAAAGCAAGATTTATTTACACTTAAAAGTAACAATAAAAGGACAATAATGAATTATTTTCAGTTAATATTTTTTTCCTCAAATTTTAATATCTGTTGAAAATGAAAAAAATAAAAAGTTAGAGCTTTGATATATTTGTTATAGTGACTTTGCAAGATTAGATTCTATTGTTTGTCATAATTTTTCCATTTAATAAGTAATTACACAAAAATTTATGACATTATTTATTTTAGATTTAAAAGGACAATAACGAAACTTTTCTACTTAGCTATTTTATTTTTTTCGTAGTTATTTCCTCAAAAATTACGAGTTGAAAATAAAAAGAATTTTAGAACGCTAGAGCTCTGCCGTATTTGTTATAGTAACTTAGTTTATTTATTACGTCATACTTCTTTTCCATGTAATAAACAATGACAAAAAAAAATTCAAAGACAAGATTAACGTTATATTTATAAGGACAATAATAAATCTTATTTTACTTAGCTATTTGATTTTTTTTTTTGTATATATTGCCTCAAAAATTTAGTTTGTTAATATCTGTTAAACATAAAAGGAATTATAGAAAGCTTTACCTGCTATATGACTAATAGCAAATAGCAATTTTCAGCTATTATTTAACATTTACACCATTTAATAAATAATTGTAAAATATTAAATGACAAATGACTTTTACTTAATATTTGAAAGGAGTGGAACGTAAAATCAAGTTGCTATTAAACAAACTAACAGCCAAAATGTTCTAATAAAATCTACTATTACTAAATCATTTATAAATAAAAAATAACACAAAAGCATGTAGAAAATATACAGCTTATACTGTGATATAAGTAGCTTTTCATTAGGACAGCCCATTTCACGAGCTAGCCATGCTGCTGTTCCACAGATAAAAAAAAAATATATATATATATATACAATAAGTGCTGTTTACTGACATTTAAGTGTTTGTTGATATATATTTACATAAATGTTTATATATTTCAAAATAGTAACGAGTGGACGTGTGGTTAACAGTGCACTGCATCTAAATAAAACCGAACACGGCGTTGCCCGGATACGGCACAGCACCGTGAGCACTGATACGCACTTTGGACAGAAAATAAACACAGCAACGAGAGTCTAAAACGAGCCACGAATGCAATAACATGCATAAAACTGACACGTCCAAAAAGTTTTTGTTAGCGTGGTGTGTTCGGAGCGCTGAGATTCCACATCGCCGTGCTGACTGACGGCGGCTATTTTAAAGGAAGTGTTAAACGGGGACCTGGAGAGTCTGTGGTTTATTTTATTACAGAACACGGAGGGTAAATATAGAAGGAGACGTTTACTGAGAACAGTCTCATTAGTAAATTGTGTGTGTGTGTGTGTGTGTGTGTGTGTGTGTGTGTACCTGCAAATTGAGTTGGGTAGATGTCCTGACTAGCGCTGGATGGTAAAAGGACGACCGGAGCAGCTGGAGAGGTCTTCTCCAGCACCACTGCAGAGACGGAACGAGTAAAAAAGAAAAAGGAATAAAGGATGAAGGTAAAAAGAGAAAAAGAAAGAACACCAGTAAAACACACACAGCAATCTGTACACTCAGCACCGCTGCCCCCTGCACCGTCTCTGACATTATTACAGCCATATAACAACCACATAACTTCTCACAATGACTCCAGGGTTGGGTTGTGAAAAAGTTCTCAAAAAGAACGAACGAACGAACGAACACACACACACACACACACACACACACACATACACATAAATACACAAACACACACACACAACCACACACCCCTACAAAATTCTGCTCCCCACAAAAAGTGTGTTTGTATTCATCCATTTATGGGGACCATTCAAACACAAACATACAGACACACACAAACACACACTCCTACAAAATTCTGGTCCCCACAAAAAGTGTTTATATTCATTCATTTATGGGGACTATTCAAATACACAGACACACACACACACGCACACACACACACACACACACACACACACACAAACATACACACACACACCTACAAAATTTTGGTCCCCAAAAGTTGGTTTGTATTCATCTCTTCATGGGGACCATTTGAACACACATACGCGCACACACACACACACACACACACACACACACACACACACACACACACTAATGTTCATACTTGTATTATACAGTACTGAGATTTTTTTTGTCCCAACCATGTCAGGACCCCATAAGGTTGGTGTGTATATAAAAACACTTGCATAATGATTTTATTTGGATACACACACACACTCACACACACACACATACATACAATTTTATAACCACAACACTATATCTATAAGTAATAACTTTATAAGTTCATAATAACTCATAACTGATAATAACTGATGACTTCAACACCATTACACAGAACATTATACCAATAATTATTTTATTATTGGTATATATTGGTCTATAACTTTATTTCTCTAGTCAATTATTTTTATTCTATCTATTCAAAAGTACACATAATAAATTTATGCAAAAAATGATGCTAATGATATCATTATTATAAAACTTTATATAAAACACCCAAAAGATATTCATTAATTACTATTTTTATGACTTTGGGTATAAAGTATTGGTACCTATTACTGATGATTTTATACCCGTTAGGGCTTATAGTATAACTATAACTAATTAACTTGTACAATATCATTATATTAACTTTATACTTATAGCTAATAACTTTATACCTCCATAACCAATAGATCTACATCATATATATCTTCATACCTGATTTTAAATATAAATGCATATTTATAACTCAACTTTGTTCAATACCTGTATAACTGATAACTTTACACGTTTATACAGAACTTCATACCCAAAACTCAAAGTTATATATCTATAGCACATCTATATCAATAACTGATGACTTTCTACACCTTTATACAGAACTTTGTACCTATTATTTTATAAGTGTGGACATTTCTTTAAATATATTATCCATAGCTTGTTACTGTACCACTTTACACATCATTCTATACCTGTTTTGTGATTGAGTTTATATTTATGGTTCACCTGGGATAGGTAGGTGTCTCTCGGTGAAGCCGAAAGCCTCGACGGGCTGCTGGACCGTGGGGATGGGCAGCGGTGAGATCGCTACGGTGGGTTTTGGGTGTGTGATCACAGGACGGTATCCATCGCCTCGTTCGTACACCTCCGGGTTTACAGGAGGAGGAGGCGGAGGTTTGGGTTTATAGACGTACGGATTGGTCACATGATAACCCAAACCGCCGGGACAAATCTCCTTAAACGCAGCTGAGAGAGAAAGACAGAGTGTTTATTTTTGTTTTAAATGTAATATATATATATATATATAGTTTTGGTAGTGAATTCAGACAGATCAGGTCTCGATGGTAAGTTACTGACGGCTCCAATAAAACGCTTCCACTTTGGTAGAACCCTCAGAGGTCTACGTATACTTAACATGCAGTAAAAATGCAATAAAAATGCCCCTGTTTCAAATAGATATATGGGGTTTTATATAAAGTGTCAGCACAGATAAGGAGATGTGACAACCGTAGTGTGTCAGATGCTCAAATAAAAAGCTAAATCGATAAAAATGTAAAAACAAAATGGAGAAATACCTGCTATTCACAGCACAAATGACTCCCGTCTTAAAAATTCAACAGTGAGTGAATAAAAATACTTGAAGGGCTGGGAGATACAGCGAAAATATCGGATCATGATACTTGAACACGTTTGTATGATACATTATATTGTATTGCGATACAGAATTTAGCTGACAAACTGCCGGCAAAAAGGAAGTTCTGCGTCAAAACTGTAAAAATGATGAAGATTGATGATACTTTTATTTAATCGTCACTTAAAACAATTAAAATTCTAATATTGAAAAGGGAAAAGAAAGGATTATTTTAAATATGAAGTAAAATAAATGACATCCAATCATCTGCTTCCATCAGAATACCGACGATATATTACATCTTAGAAAAGTACATAATTATCACAATGTCGATATTATATCGTCATACATTTCACCCAGTCATAAATACTTGTTATTATTCAGAAAAAAATAACAAAAAAGTAAATGAATTTAAAACAATTTAAAGTTTCAGTGTTAAATAATTTATAAATTATTTAGCAATATGTAAGATGCCATCACAGAGCGTGTTATTCTGACTGAGATTATTATTATTATTATTATTATTATTGTTATTATTATTATCATTATTATTATTGGATTTATTAGGCTGTAATTAGCAACATTTTCTAATTAATAAAACAATTAAAATATTAAAATATGATAATGTATTTAAATAAAAAATTGTAAAGATGATTTTTTTCCTGAATAATTCTAAAGGTTTTAAGAAAATTATTTATTCCTTTCCACCACAAATGTTCAGGATTAGGTTTATTACCAAAAAAAAGTAACAGAAAAATAATAGCTAGAAGAAAAACAGACTTAAAAAACACACACACTCACACACACACACACACACACACACACACACACACACACTGGAAGTGAACAGAGAAAGAACGTATGTATGAACAACATACATGAAGACAATACGAAAGGAGTGTGATGGCGTGAAGAAGCATCTATGAAGCGCGGTGGTGGCAAACACACACACACACACACACACACACACACTTATGTAGAGGCAAAAGTCAAAAATGGTGTGATGAGAAGAGACAAAAGAGATGGACTATGATAAGGCAGTTGAGGTGTGTGTGTGTGTGTGTGTGTCCTTACCTGTTCCGGGCAGTGGACAGCGCTCACACTTGCCCCCCCATGCCTTCCCCACGCTGCAGCAGCACAGCTGTTTGCTCAGCTCGGTGGAGACGGGGTGTAAACACTGATGCCCGCCACCGAACACACGATAACACGCCCCCCTCTCCTCCTCACGCACAGGGGGCGGGGCTTCGGCTGCTCCGCCCACAAACAGCAAGCGAGGGGTGTGAAGGAGGAGTGCGTAACCATGGAGGAGCGAGAGAGAGAAAAAGAGAGAGAGAGAGAAAAAGGAAAAAGTTCCCTTCACCGAGTGCAGAGAAGCAGCAGAATATCTACAGTGTTTACAACCGCAGTGATGTAACTATAGCAACGCACAAAGAACAAAACACATGAAGAGCGACATGCGAGAGTGAGCGGTTGGGAAACAGAGCGCGGTGGTGACGTAGGGTCGTATTCAGAGTAGAGTTAATGACGCAGTGAGGATTTAATACTGAAAACACACGTCAGCGTTCAGACCTCAGACGTAACTACAGACGTTTCAGAGGTTACGTGAGAGTTACGCACGCGGGGGCGGAGTTTGTCTAAAACAGAGGCGTGTCTCAGTTACGCTCGATTCCGATCTTCAACATAAGCGCATGTTTCTTGCGTGATTTCGGCTCAAGTGAGGAGCGGTGTTAAGTCCAGCACCACCGTCTGACAGTCTGATGTAACTACAATAAGTCACGATGACAATTATTTTTTATTATTTAATTTGATTAAAACTTTATTTCAGGACAATATTTAATACAGAAATATGACACTATTCATTAATTAATGATATCGACCCTTTAAAGTCCACAGAATGCTGTTTGTGGACTTTAAAAACAGAAAAGAACAGTGTGTGCTGGATCAAGTGCTATTCTACGTGCTGCTGAATAATGAGCATGGACGCCGTTTTGTTCGATTAAACCAGTGATTAATGTGAGAATTACAGCTAGCAGTAATATATTATTTAATTCATTATGAATATGAATTTAAGGGACTTCTTCAGTCTGTATTTTCTATCCCTGTTTTTTTTTTTTTAAGATGTAAAGGTGAGTGTTCGTGTTTAAACCTGTGGTCTGGACACTAGTGTAAAACTCCACCTCAGACGCTTCTACACACGTAAAATCTGGCAACCTCCGAGGTGTAAACTCCACGCAGGTGATCTGAATAAACTGAATGTGGAGCTGAAAGCAGCTGTGTAACCCGACTCTGAATACCAAGAACTTTCCCGGCGTAAATACCGTACTGCAGTTACCGAATCCGAATACGACCCGCAGGAAGGAGGAAATTAGAGAGGAAAGAAAAAGTCTAATTAAAGTCCAATTAAAGAACACTGAATGTGAGAGGAGTATAATGTGCAACAAATTAAACCATTTTGAAGAAATTTGAATGCATGCACACACACACACACATTTACACACAATACACAGACATTCCTGAGGAAGTGTTTGTGTTTTGAGATGAACACTTCTCCCAAATCTCTGAGTGACCTCTCACGTTTTTAATTTATTTATTATTTTTTTAAATCTCCCAATCAGATCTTAATTTTCAGGACAAACTAAAATAAAAACAAATATGGAGGACACAGCGGCAGTGGAAAAAAAGAGGTCTTGTTAATGAGCGAATGTTCCAACGTTGCTGTAACGACGACGGGAAGAAAAACCACAAATTCTGACTCGCTGCTTCCTGCTACCGTGACTCACGACTCAACTAGAGTAAAAACATCGACCTGACCTTCTCACCAAACCTCCGCATCACTGGAGTTACACCAATCTGCATTTCATCTGCATTCCTGAGAAAAACTCATCCAGGCTAGGCTAGTTAGCCGAGATTAGCTAGGACTGGTAGAAGCATAGCACAGAAGCTAACACTTTCGGGAAGGAAAAAAAAAAAAGTTCCTCATTTTGGACAGCCAGCGGCATAAAATCAGTTCTTGGTTGTGTTTTTAAAAAAAATTTTGGTTTCATGAAAATGTGCATTACTGTAAATGAACATCGACTTCTGTAGCTCTTAGCATTTTTCTTACCATTACAATTTCTGTAGCATCTGTCATTCTCAATCTTTACTAAAATTCTTCTAAATAAAATTCAAATAAGATAAAATAAAATAAAAAATCCACTGATCAATGATTTTTTTAAACTAGTTGTTGTGGTTTAATTTGTGCTGTTTGGGGGATTTTATTTCGCATTATTCAGCAGTTCTAAACGGTGTAAATTTTCAATGTACAGAATGTGAAAAATTGTATACTTTCATAACATCATACACATATATCAAATTTAAAATAATCTGGATATGCGTATAGGGTTAAATTCAAATCCCCGTCACGCCCTACAGGCGCTCGCTCTTTATTTCTCCGTCTGAACCGATATGAAATAACCAATCAATTATCAATTAATGACGTCAAAACAAATAACTGAAAACACTTTCGGTCAGAAACCGCTGTCCCGCGCCGTTAGTGTCGTAAAAACACGCTCCGTCATCTTTCAGGCTTTATAAGACTTTATAATCCCTTTATAACATGATAATAAGCAGCAATAATCACCTTTACTGCAAACTTCTGTTTATTTCATTCACATTACTAAAGAACGAAAGAGTCACGATGAAAAGGTGAAGAAGAGCGCACAGGATGAATGGATGGAGAGAAGGAGAAGGGAAGAGGAGATGATGGAATAGAGAGATTCAAGAAGAAGAGAAGCAGTGATTCGATGGAAGGAATGGAGGAGGTGAAAAGATGGTAAAGCAATGAGATGACGGGATAGATGGAGGGATTTGACACAGAGAGAAGAGGCGAGGAGGTGAGGGGACGGATAGAGAAAGTGGAGGAGGAGGAGGAGGAGAGTAGACAAAGAGAAGAAGAGAGATGATGAGATGGATGGAGGGATTGGAGAAGAAGAAAAGAACAAGGGAAGGAGATGAAAAGAAGAGGAAAAGATGACCGGACTGATAGAGAGAGGAAATGATGGGACGGATGGGGTGACTTGAGAAGAAGAAGAGAAAAAAAGAGACAGGTTTATAGGATGGATGGATGGATGGATGGATGGATGGAGAAGGAGGAGGAGAAGCAAAGAAGAGATGGTGTACTGTATGAACAGGTTTGAAAAGAGGACGAGGAGAGGTAGAAGAGAGGATGAGAAACTATCGTGGAATGTTTAGAGAGAGCAAAGGAGAAGAGGAGAAGGGAAGAAGAAGAATAGAGTGGATGATGGAACGGATGGAGGGATTGGGCAGGAAAAACAGAAATGCAGAAAAGCAGAAAAGATGGTGGGGAGAAGGAGATGGAAGGAGAAGGGGGAGAAGGGAAAGAGAAGAACAAGAAAAAGGATAATTGACTGGATGGAGAGAGTGGAGAAGACAAGAAGATGGGAAAGCGGATTGTAGGAGGTGAGCTGAAAAAGAGAGGAGATGATAGGATGGATGGATGGAGGGATTGAAGGAGAAGAGGAGAAGATGAGAGGAGATGATGGGATGGATGGATGGAGGAATTGAAGGAGAAGAAGAGAAGAAGTGAGGAGATGATGGGATGGATGGATGGAGGGATTGGAGGAAAAGAGAAGAAGAAGTGAGGAGATGATGGGATGGATGGATGGATGGATGGATGGAGGGGTTGAAGGGGAAGAGGTGAAGAAGAGAGGGGATGATGGGATGGATGGGTGGATG
>JANDJT010000023.1:23954-36656 GCA_024331685.1 Stegophilus panzeri | reverse complement strand
AGTGTGTTGCTATGCTATCCCAGGCAGTTGCTAGTTTGTAGCTACACGGTTCCTGTGGTATCTCAGGTGGTTGCTAGCAGGTTAAGTGGTTGCTATCGTATTCCGGAGGGTTACTGGGGTATTAGACGGCAGACTAATGAAGTTTTAATGACCTTTCTGTCGTTTTTAATTAACACATTATTCAAATCACGAGAAGGAAACATTCCCTGTGTATCATTATGTATCTTATGGGGAAAACCACTCTTGCGTAAATCCGTAAATCCAATCTGTCCCAAAAGCACAAGCACATGTATTCCTGTATATTTCCGTGTCAAACTAACATTATCTGCTACTGGAACATATTTAGGACAATATGAGTCTGATGGTATGATATATAACGTGCTAACAGGCCACCGAGGAGTTGATTGGATCTGACGATCAGATTTAGTTCCAGATGTGCGTTCTCTTGGCGTGTACAGATGAGAGTGTTTTGTGTTTTAGGTGGAGCTTGCCGAGGCAAACAGCTGTGATTACAGCATCTGTATACTGATACAGCTACGATACACGCCTGGCTAACAAGGCTGGCCCCGAGTCGATTAGACCTCATTACAGGGTGAGACAGATCACATGATAGTCTCAGCGTGCTGAACGACCAAACAGCACGCTATCTGAAACGCCCTTATCCCACCGACAGCTGCCTGCCAGCCATCTGATGTCACTTCCTGAATTATTTGCGGGCGAGAAAACAACAAAGAAGCTCTATTAGAGTATGCTGCTGTTCGAGTAAAAACAAAAACACAAACTACAGCCAATTACTTCCTTTAAACTCAAAAACAAAAATCCGCAAAGTTAAATTTAATTAACTAATCACAAGCTGGATCACACGATGCAACCCCGAGGCTTTATTTTCATCTTAATTGGGTCATGTACTACTTAGCGTATTAAATTTAATTTATTTCTCTCTCTCTCTTTTTTTACTTCAATAGTTTTTAGTTTAATCTTCAGATTTTAACTTAACGCTTTACAGCACTTTGGTCATGTTTATAAATGGGCTATATGAATAAATTTGACTTGACTTTAACATTTCAGCAACGTTAGCTAAGCTAGCGAGACGTCTCCTGAGTTCACATTAGCTAAGCTAACTAGTAAGCTAGTTGGCATGAGTGCAGTAGTGTGTTTAGGTAGCTTAGCATAATATAAGCTTAATAGTTTAGCAACGTTATGTCGCATTTTTCCCCCCAGTTACCTAGCAACAGTGTTCTTGTATCATGTGTTCGATCAAAGTTATGCCCGGTTCACACACTTGTTCTATCAAAGTTAAAGCACGTACGCGCTTTTGCGAAATGTAACGTACTTCTTTAAACCTAAATCCTTAAAGTTCTGTTTTTAAACAGTATACTCTTTTTAAATAAGTTATGTATATTTGAATTATATCAAAGTCACAGCAATAGCATTCACATACTTATGGGAAGATCCAGATTATTTTAGTTTTTTAATCTCATTTTTTTTTCAGAGGGGGTGGATGAGTATAACACAACAATTGTTGAATATGAATAGTCTTCTTTTTTTTTTTTTTGGTGGCCAATATGATAATACAACGATGCAATAATGGGGCACTTGGCTATTTGAATAAGAGGTCAAGAATACTTATATGCAAATATATGCCAGGTGCAAAATAAATACAATGGACTATCAATCAGTGGGTTATCATTGACATATTTGCAGGGAAGAGACAAAGAGACAAACAATGCTATTTAGTGTAGAAAGCAACACTTAAAGAATTAAATGGATCATTTATGAATATATGCTTGCGTTTCAGTGTCGTAAAAAAAAAAAAAAACCAGCCACACCATAAGAAATGAGTCACGAAGTTCTCATCAGTATTGAACTAGAATATGGCCCGACTTGAGGCTTTAACATACACACATACACACACACACACACACACATACATATATATATATATATAGTATTTAGTGGGTAGTTTTGAATCTGGTGCTTGTTTATCTGTGTAGGCAGAAGAACTTATTAGCAGTGAGCATTTTATTTATATATCACTCATGCACTCTCACTAAAATGGTGGATGCTAGTAAAGAGGTTTCAAGTTTGCATGTTGAACGGTATTTCCTTGCTACAACAACTACCTCTTATCAACATTTTTGTAGTCGCTGTGGAGTTTATCATAAAACTCTCAGCGTTCAGACATGAGGCGTGATAAACGCACCATTTAACGCACTGAAAAAAAGTTGTTCACTAGTGGTCAATGCTAATGTGATTTTAGTTCATTTAGCTTCTTTTACTGCTTATTTAACAACACGTCCGAGGTAAATGTTGATATTACTGATGATTTGTTTCATTTTTACCAACATTTCACCTTCACACTGTCTGTACTGTATAAGACATAACAGCTACATGATTATTTACATAATATAGCCATGATAGTTTAGCAGCATTAGCTAAGCTAGCCAGCAGCCTGAACATGGCACCGCTGAATGCTAACATGATGGCTACAAGGCTAGCTAATATTAGGCTAACTATTAAATTGGGTAATTAAAAAGAGTAGACAAGCTAACCTTAAGTGAGCTACTTTGTTCTGTAAATTAATACCGACTGTCTAAGTTTACTAGCAGGCTGACTGATGTTGAGGAAAGTATGATATTAGCAACAACCGAGTTAAGTGAAAACATTCAAATTTGATGTATTTTCACACACAAAATTCTATTTTTTTTCTTTCAGTCAAACAATTAAAAATTGAAATTGTTTTTCCTCGACATCCAGCTAATTGAAGCATACGAAGAGCATCTCATAACTGAGACAAAGAGAAAAAAGGAATTTTAGGTAACATTCTTGATTAAATTATTTCAGATCGTATCCAGATATTTCAGATGATTTTCTTTTTAAACGATATTAAATTGCATGTCATATAAATGTAGAGTTACAATTATTTAAAAAAATAAATAAAATGGATTCTTCACGTGTAGGAACGCTTTAAAATGGTTTTTTTTTTTTTTGTTTTTTAAAAAGGCAAAACGTTATACAAGAAATAAAAACACTCTTCCGGTGTGATTGTTATTAGTTGTGATGTCATTTGAGTCTAAAATATTTAAGGTTGACCAAAATGATAGAAAATGTAATTTTATTTATTTATTTATTTATTTATTTATCAGAATATAGCAGTATTCGTTGCATGATGCAGCTGATTTCAGATGTAAAAAATGAATTTTTCATTAAAAATGCTAAGGCTTTCAGTGACATCCAGCGCACAAATACACCGATCAGCCATAACATTAAAACCACTGACAGGTGAAGGGAAGAACATTGATTATCTCATTACAGTGGCACCTGTCGAGGGGGGCGATATATTTATTAGGCAGAAAGTGAACAGTCAGTTCTTGAAGTTGATGTGTTGGAAGCAGGAAAGATGGGAAAGCGTAAGGATCTGAGTGACTTTGATAAGAGCTAAATTGTGATGGTGAGACGACTGGGTCTCTAAAATGGCAGGTCTTGTGAGGTATTCCTGTTATGCAGTGGTTAGTACCGACCAAAAGTGCTCCAAGGAAGGATAACCAGTGACTCGGCGACAGGGTCGTGGGCGTCCAAGGCTCACTGATGTGTGTGTGAAGCGAAGGCTAACCCGTCTGATCTGATCCCACAGAAGAGCTACTGTAGCACAAATTGGATCTCAAGCCTATTGAGCATCTGTGGGAAATGCTAGACAAACAAGTCCAACAATTTACAGGACTTAAAGGATCTGCTGCTAACGTCTTGGTGCCAGATACCACAGCACACCTTCAGAGGTCATGTGGAGTCCATGCTTCAACGGTTCAGAGCTGTTTTGATGGTACAAAGTTGACCTACACGATATTAGGCAGGTGGTTTTAATGTTATGGCTGATCGGTGTATTTATTTAGAAACAGAAATCAGAATGGTGATGAAGTGATTTGGAGGTGGACGCAGTGCAGGAAAAGAGTTCGAATTAACTTTAGAGTTTAGACTCTAAAGTGACGGATCATTGCTAAGCACATAATGCATACAGATTACTGCCTCAGAGCAGATGTTTCAGTCAGATTAACACACAGTAAGCAGGGCTGGGTCAATCCCCCCCAAACCAACCCCCCCCACACAACCAACACAGCAGGAGTCTTCACACTTCCAAGGCTGTATCGGTGTGTCATCAGACCTTTGTTTATAGTTACTACTCAAACTGACCTTGATTGCAATCTGATTATTGCTCAGTAAGCAAACGTTCACTGACAGTCTGACCTACTTAACACACACTGCATGGAAACTTACACATTTAACCACGTTTCAGGTTCAAAAAAACAACAACAAAACAACACGATAACCGTGTTAACCACGTTCTTCAGCAGAAAAGAAAGATGAAAGCGCAATAAACGTGATTTCATTCTCAAATCTGAAAATATAGATTATTAATCATGTGACAATCGATCATGATTGGTTTACGTTAACGCGCTCATTCGAATACGTTATCGTTTCTATAATAACAGCTCATTCGTAGGGATTTGTACGGTGGACGTTCCACGTAATCTACCACGAATGATAAACAAATTAAAATGTTGGTATGATGAAGAATAAGGAGAAATGTGTTTATTTAACACGTATGGAAGGAGTCTCCAGTGTCGCAAAATAACATTTACACGTCACCATGTTGCGCTGATATCATTTCGATAGACAGAAATATTAGCATGTCGTTCAGTAATAAATTAAAAATTTTAAATGTTGGCAAGCTGCTCACATCAATTCACGTTATCACACCAGCCTGTTGTTGATTGTTTTCCTATAACACCATCACCTGAAGTGTTTTATTCCTGATAAAGTACTAAGATTGATCATATATTAACTTTGAAGCATAATTATGGGAGTATCATGAAGTACACTAATCAGATAATAGTGACATTGTAATACAACCAAATTGTAGTGACTTTCAGTAACATATAATTGATTTTTCTGGCACTATTTAGAAACATTAGCATGTTTAAGTATAATGCATAATAATTGTGTTAACTGCAAACTTTGACACACCCTTTGTAATCCACACTTTGTAATGAATACTTTGTAATTCACCAACACATATGAGGGAAATGTTGGTATTCCTGGAATTAATTGCTATATGCTAGTAAGCTAAAACGCTATCTTCAGTCATGAGCTAGCGTGAACATAGCATCTGTATTTTCCACTTGCCTAGCAGCAGCATTCTCATGACTATTTTCAATTGTTCACTTTGCTAGCAATGTCAGTGCTCACTAATTATAATGTAATTGTAGTGATAAAGAGTCTTTCCCTACTGATTTAACAACGCATCTGAGGTAAATGTTGATATTTCTATTGATTTTGTCGCATTTCTACTGCCAATACACCTTTACACTGTATAAAAGACACAACAGCTACATGATAGATGGATAAATTATTAGTCGTAGTCATTAACTAGCATAAACATGACTTAAACATAAACCTATTGGGTGTGCTGCTATTTTCATTTGTTTACTGTGCTAACAGTTGATGCTAACTGGAATTATAATGTAGCTATTGTTATATAGAGTCTTTTTCCTACTGATTTAACAACACATCTGAGGTAAATGTTAATATTTCTGATGATTTTGTCTCATTTCTACTGCCAATACACCTTTACACTGTATAAAAACATAACAGCTACATGATACCTAGCGAAATTATTACTTGGTGTACGTATTTACCAGCTGCATAGCAACCAAAACAAGACTGACCAAAAGTTTTGTTTGTTCACACAGTTAGACACACTATGTAGGTTACTGCTAAAGGCTCTTACAGCCAAAAGAGGAACTCTGTGTGGCTATTAAACATGTCATTTTTATTACACAATTTTCCCAGGACTCACACTTCCTCTTGCACTCCTCGTGCTGCTAAACTCCATCTAATGCTTCATGTGTCACAGAAAACCTGATAGGTGTGACCATAGCACTAACACCCACAAATAAGCTCTGTTGTTCTCGCCCGAACATGAACCGGAGGTCTGTGCCCTCCAGGAACACCTTAAACCGATGGCTTACACGATATGTGACATTTATACCGAGGGGATCGGTTGACGTGATGCGGATTGGGTAACTGAAAAATCCACATTTCTCTTTTTGGTTTCTCGTGTTGGTTATCACTAGTATAAACAGTTATAAACAGTCTTTCCCTCACCAGTCTTTCTTTTTTCTCTCTCTTAACATCAATAAGACAAAAAATACCCCAGTTAGTCACGTTACTGAGAAATGGCGAAGCGAAAACTCCTGTGTCCTGAAGATCTCGGAATACAGCTTTACGTCAGACTGTTACAAAGCGCTGACACTGGAGACTCCTTCCTAAACGGTTAATGAACATGTCACAGAAAACTTCACCATATCAACGGGTAAATGTTTTTTTCTTTCTTTTAAAAATCTGTTTATTATTAGGCTTAAATTCTGTGGCGTGTCCACTGTACAGTACACATAACTATGTATGTACACTGTATTTGCATTTGAGCTACCATAACGCAAAAAACCCCCCCCAAAAAACCCCAAAGTATATAAAGAAATAAACCAATAAATTTGTAAACACATCTTCTGTTTGTATACTGGTTTACTTCTTGGTGTTTGCTAGTCATTGTATTAATAATGATAATAATAATAATAAAAAAGAGTACTTCACAAAAATACATACTGTATGTGCAGTCAAGTTATTTATAACCTCTTTATTACACGCTATTACATTATATAATTAAACATTATATAGTTTAATATATTTCTATTCATTTGACCGTTTGAAAGAAACAGAAACAACGAAATTGAATAAAAAAATAACCGCCGTTATTTTTCAAATACTTCTCGCACGCGCGTTCTCAATATGCTTAACGGTCGCCATGGCACGCGCTTGGCTCGTCAATTCTCAAATCTCATACATTTAAAATAAAACAATATTTTATCATGTGTATGTTATATATAATTTATAAATAAAAAGTATTTTACAAAAAAAAAATCTATTACGGGGAAAAAAAAAAAAAAAAAAAAAAAAACCCGGCTCAAAGAAACACACAAACTGCGTCATCGCTTCTCCAACCTCATTTGTGTTAGAGTTTCTTTCCCGGTGAGACTGTACCACTCGGACAGGGTTGTGTTTCTGTTCTGTGCGATTATTTTTTTTCAAGTACGTATTACAACTCGAATATTTATGTACATAACGTATGACACTAGAATATTAGTCGATGATATTGTCTTGTATTATCACATTGTGTTGGATTTATTTAGAAATTGGACTTCTTGATTAAAAAGCACACCCCCGCTCGGAGATTCGAATGGGTAATCCGAGTCTCTACTCCGCACATTAGAGCTATGACTCCAGTGTGTGTGTGAATGTTTAGTAGAAAACATGCAGCAATAAAGAAACATAACAACGTACGTGTGAGTGAGTGAGTGAGTGTGTGTGTGTGAGTGAGTGAGTGAGTGTGTGTGTGTGTGTGTGTTTGTGTGTATGTGTGTGTGGATTTTTTTTTTCTCTTTTTAACCTTTTAACACAATATGTAGTAAACAAACAAACAAACACCAGGTTGAGTTTTGGATGTTGTGCGACCATTCGATCAGCTTGGAAAGATGTTTGCTTTTGGTGAGTAACTTTATATATATATATTTATTTATTTATTTATCGATCACTGTCTTAAAATGGCACATTAAAATTCTTGTTTAATAAGCTCTGAACCAGCGTGAAGTTCTTAAGGTGCTAATCTAAAACATAACGCGTCATGTCAGCCCCTGGGTGCCGTGATAAACTTTTACTTTTGTCGTCACTATGTTCACGAGTCGTCCAAACCGATCCACGTTCATATGTAAGTGCACTATGTAGGGCGCACGTGAAGCCACTAAAACCGTGTTTATGTACACTAGGTAGCGCGCGTGTGTAGGGAGCGAGCAGCGATTTGGGCTTCGGCAGTACGCTAACCTGAACTAGCGTTTAGCCATTGTTTGCCAAGGCATGTTTTGAACCTGTGTGTACAGTACAGTATACATTTCTGTATGTGGTTTATTTAAAAACGATAGGAGCTGTAATGCTGGATTTAATCATTATTAAATAGTCGTAAATGTTGATGTTTCATTATGTTAAAAGCTTGTTAAATTTCCAAAGAGAGAAAGTGTATCACTATGTAAATATATAACTTCTATAATATAAATATCGACCTAATATTTATCCAGTTTACGATTTCGATAACACACTTATCTAAGTGCAAGTTTTCTTGTTAAAGTGCGTGATTTGATCTTTTATATTTATTTGCATGCATGCACTATTTAATCTTTGAAAAGTGTTAAATCTGGTGATATAAGTAAATAAGTGACTTTATATCTCAGTCACTGATGAACATTGAGAGCAGAGTAATGAATTAAAGTCAGATATCATCTTTAATACCGTCTTAAAGCAGATTAGTGTTTGTTTAACCCACAGAGAAGTGAAAGAAGCCTGGATCTTGTTGTAGGGGGCAGCAGGAACCACGCCGGGGCCGATGAGCAGGCCGTGCATGGCAACGTCGCACCGCCTTGTCTTGTCGGACCGGGATCTCCAGTCACGCGTGCAAATTAACATCAATTACCCGTCCGGTTAGGCTCCGTGATCCAGATTCTGATCTGTAGTATAAACACTACATCGTTACGACACTGATTACACCTCGGTTTACTTTTAGGAACTCTCTGTGTCGCGCTGTTCAGGGAAAACAATCAACGACAGGATGGCATGACGACGCGGAGTCACTCTGACCGTCCCGAGGCAGTTTATTACGCATGTACGACGGTAGAATTTCCGCTGACGTGCAGTGTTTCATACAAATGAAATCTTTGACTTATTAAAGAACACCCTGTCATACTTTTTTATCAGTTTATAGCTACGTCGTGGAAACGCGTTCGTTCCTGTCCTCACGGCGGCTGCAAACGGCCGATCCGAAGTTAATAAAACCGATAAAACCTCACAGCTTGTTCGTAAGTTACAGCTTTACCTCTCTGACTGACACTGGAGATTCCTTCCATACATAAATGTTACATAAACGCCTCCTTACAGAAAGCCGTCACCGTATCGGCGATTTTTCTTTACTAATAATCACTTTACAGCGGAGGGTACGCCGTACAGGTCCCCTTGGACGAGCTGTTACTATGGAAACGATAACGTATTACATTGTTGTAGAAATGAATCCGCACCGTTTCCGAACCAATCAGAGTCCGGAATTCAACAGAGATTTAATGATTATGGGATTGTAACGATTAAGGAACGTCCCCATCGTGTCATGTGAATAATTTTAGGTTTAATCCGTCTATATATGTATGTACGTATGTGTAAAAAATAAAATATATACACGCATATTGTATATAAGCTATAGGACGCCATCAGACTCTGTCATATCTATGATCTACTGTATATTATATAATTATAACAATTGTTTTTTTAACCATCAAATTCCTGTTCATTAAAAAAAAAATGTTGTTGAGAAAACGAAAACTAGTTTGGGATTGCGTGTACAGTTTTTATTGCGTAAAACGGTTTATTGCGTAGCTTATTTAGTAGCTAGCTAACATGCTTATTAGTTGAACTAGCCTGAGGATGTAGCTGTATGCCTAGATAACGTAATTAAATAATTAAACAAAGCGTAAAGTTAGACGCTACATTTAACTTTTTCGTTACGTTATAACGTACGCTTTGCATCGCAAGACAAATAAAACATTTAAAAAAAACCGACAACGAACAAGAAATATTAAAACTAATTCTGTGCATCATTTTTAAAATGGCCGACGTTTCGTACGAGCGCTAGCTAGTCATGAAGTCTAGTCTACTCCGTGTAACTGTCTGGTGTAACGATTTTATTTTAGCATGTTTATGCTAAGTTTTGTTCTCCTGTATTGATTCCGACGGAGCTGGGGTGTGATTTATACGCTCGGATATGTTACGAATAATAGGAATGATATTTTCATCAAAATATTTTCACTACCCTTTTTGCTCCAGTGTACAAATAACTCGTCGATTATCGCTATGTTTACGTGACTTTAACACGGCTAAGCGCAATGACAGCGCAATCGAGTCGTTTCTCAATAATTAACCAAGACATCCTAATGTGCTAACTCGCTAAATTATAACAGTGTGGTAACATGTCTTGGTCCTTGGTACCTAGTTGCCTAGCAACCATAATAATGTCGTAGTAACATGTCGTATGTTTAACTTTCCCTACTCTGTTTTAACACATTAGAGCGAGATATTATCACCGTTATTTAAAAACGTAACTCGCGACGCTAGGAGTAAACTACAGTGCGATTGTAGTCACTACGAGTCGTATTAATTCAACAACACAGCCGACGTGAACGTCGATATTCCGGACGGTTCCGTCTTCCCCCGTTTTCGCGCTCGCCACCGTGCCCGTACGAAATGCTCGTCAAGTGCGTTTATGTTGGAACAAGATGGACAGAAGATGACAAGAATTGTGGATTTGGTTGATTTTTAGCGCTTATTACGGGGTCTTGTGGGCGTGGCTAATTTACGGCTCGGTCTTTTACGGCTGACTGGAATTTATTATTTATGAGCGTGCGCACTCGCCGTGACACTCGTTGTGATGATTTTATATTTATATATATATATATATATAAAACGAGTTCAGCATTGGAGTGTGTATATATATGTATATATAAAATATATTTACAATTATGGTAACGTCCCTGATGTAGGTTTGACTTTCTGATGGTTCACAGAAGCAGTGTCTGCGATGTGCAGATTAAAGCGCTGAGACAGGAGCGAGTTATCAGACACGTGGCCGAGCGCGCCCTTATTAAGTTTCCGATATTCTGTGGAGGCCTTTGTACTCCGGAGGCTCTGCGTGCTAGCGCTCATGGCTCTGGTGTTATACAGCTGCCGCTTTGCCATTAACTGGGTCATTCTGTTTCCAGCAGGCGACCCCACCTAGACTGGAAGTTCCCCTTACAGTGTTTATTACCGGAGCTCCACGGACACATCTGCGTCACTTAGGAGTCGAGCTAAAAACAAAACTCATCGTCTAAGGGGATGAAATGTGTGTGAGGATTGCTGGGTCAGACGAGTTGTGTGTGTGAAAGCAGATGTGTGTGTGTGTGTGAGAGAGAGTAGAGTTTCAGTTGAATAATGACGTGTATAGATACACACCCAAGGTTTGCACTAGAGTGTATTTTGACAGCTCAGTGAGCTCCTACATGAATTTTTGTGTCCTCGTCAGATAACCGTCTGTAAGTCTGTGGTACGTGTGAGCTGTTGGTGGTGTCGCTCTTCTAGTACTGGCCCTACGCCTCGGTGTGTAGATACACTCCTGGTTGGAGCTGATGGTGTAGTAGCAGAGTTATACCACACTTCCTGTAGTGAAGATTCCTCAGGTTCGATCTTGTTTTAAAGTCAGCGTTAGCTGGCTAGCAGTACAGCTCTTGACTAGTACAAGGGGTACGCTCAGATCCTAGCTTCAAGATCAAAAAAGCCCCACCCCCACAAAAATGTGCGTAACCAATCAGATCACAGGCTCCACCCATGGTGACGCTGTAACCAATCAGATCACAGGCTCCGGTGCCGCTGTAACCAATCAGATCACAGGCTCCACTCACAGTGATGCTGTAACCAATCAGATCACAGGCTCCGGTGCCGCTGTAACCAATCAGATCACAGGCTCCACTCACAGTGATGCTGTAACCAATCAGATCACAGGCTCCGGTGCCACTGTAACCAATCAGATCACAGGCTCCACTCACGGTGATGCTGTAATCAATCAGATCACAGGCTCCGGTGCCACTATAACCAATCAGATCACAGGCTCCACCCACGGTGACGCTGTAACCAATCTGATCACAGGCTCCATCTACAGTGACACTGTAACCAATCAGATCACAGGCTCCGGTGCCACTGTAACCAATCAGATCACAGCCTCCACCCACTGCAACCAATCAGATCACAGTTTTTAACCCCAATGCAAATGTAATGAATGCTATTTTATTGCGTGTTATTGATGTATAAAGAGGAGTGTAGTGCTGTGTGCGAGTGTTTGGACTGAGAATGTCATGATAAACATCCTGAAGATGAATAATTAGGGGGAAAAGACTACAATATACTACTCTAGTTCTTTCTCTCTCTTTTTCTTTTGCTCTTGTTCTGGTCTCTCTCTCTTGTTCTTCATCTTCCCCCATCTCTCACGTTCACGCTGTCTCTCTTTCCTTTTTCTGTTTTTGTCGGTCTCGTTCTCAGTCATCTCTCTTTCGTTCTTCATCCTCCGTCTCTCTCTTTTGTTCCTCTTGTTCTTCCCCCGTCTTTCTCTCACGCTTTCTCTCGTTCTTTGAAGAACTTTTTTTCTCTGAAGAAAATAGTCTCTCTCTCGCGCGCTCTCTCTCAGGGCTTTTGTGTGTATGCTAAACACATGGGGCAGCTGTGTGTGTGTGTGTGTGTGTGTGTGTGTGTGTGTGTTTTCTGAAAGCAGTGTGTTTGGTGTTCCTTTGCCCCCGAGTCCTGTGTGAGCTGACAGGTTGGCACTCGCACCCGTGACCGTGTTCACCCTGGTGTTCATACGACCGTTATACAACACCAACATCTAAATGTACACGCTTTTATTAACCATATCACGGTACCGATATCACATCCTGACCTTTATCACAGTACTCATATCACATCCTGACCTTTATCACAGTACTCATATCACATCCTGACCTTTATCACGGTACTCATATCACATCCTGA
>JANDJT010000023.1:0-20020 GCA_024331685.1 Stegophilus panzeri | reverse complement strand
ATATAATATAAAATTCTATAACTTATTTGCTATTAACTATTACTTTTTAAAATAATACTGCTCTTAATTAATGAAATGCATTATTTAAAAAAAAAAAAAAAAAAGCACTACTTCTTTTATAATGTACCTTTTTGTTTATATCGTGATGTGTATATACTTTATACCTATGTAATTTTGTCATATTTAAACAAAAAAGGGAAGGGGGAAAAATAAAAGCACTTTTATCCGAGACCTCGTCGTGTTTTATATTTCCCCAGTCTGCACATCTGTACACATCAGCCTCAAATTTTTTATAATGTTGCAAAAATACTAGCTATATAATGACGATACTGTTCTACGACGCGCGATAATTAACTTAGCGAACACAAAGTGCTGCGTTAAAACTGTTGATAGATAGATAGATAGATTAAAACTGTCTGATGATAGTGTTACGTAACGCCTAACATTTATTCCGAGGGGGAAATTATTTTAAATAATACATTTATAATACGATGATAATACGATAAAAGATTATAATACGATATAAGACGTACGATATGACTGAAAAGCGATGACGACACAAAACCGATATCGTATGGTCAGCCCTCCCAGCCCTAACGTGGTGCATGTTAGAAGTGTTTCGGCGGAAGTTTCCAGATGTTCACACCGTGACACGCTAAGACGTTCCTTCTGTAACTCATCGTAGAGACTCGGATTCGGTAAGGCGGGATGAGTTTAGAAACTGGAGTCATACGAGTACCGTATTCACGTATGGGGTTTTTCCTCGTGACTATCGAGGGCACGTTGCGTCCATTCCCTCGCTCGGGGGGTGAAGTGTTACTCAGACCGGGTGGTCGGTTTTCAGCGGTGATTATCGGTGACGTCTCGGGCAGGAGACTGGAATGTTAGACCTTTTAGCCGTACTCATTTTCAACGCACGTGAACGGAAGACGCGAGTCGCGACGCCCAGAATCTGTGAAAAATCCGGTAATTTCGAAACATCACACGCTCGCTAAAGTCACGAAATCCTGGAGGGACTGAGTATAATCAGTGCACCTGATATTCATTCCTGATTTAACGACTGAAGCTAAGATCAAAGCTTTGCTATAGTACGTTAAGAGTGTATGCTTTGTCGTTGAAAACCCGAATCGTTCACCGCATGCTGAGGTTATATAACGGTGACCCCGTCTGGATCACCTCCTGCTGCGTGTACGTATTTTCACCAGAATGTTTCAACAAGCCCGAACGTTTGGAGATGTAATCAGACGAGCGATTGTTGGAGAACCTCCAGACGTACACACGGCAGCAATCAGGAGGGTTCGAGCGTGAGGCGTGCTCACTTCACCGAGGAAAGGGTGTATGTGTTGATAAACGCAGGGTCAACGCTATTCTCAGCCTGTGTCCCGATTGAGCTGATTACGACGATTTGGCCTTAACCTCTGGACATCGGCTCGCGATAAAGCAGGATTACACGAGCGCGCGGGATCACGGAGCGCCTGGGAGTATTCAACGAGTTCCGGTGTCGTCATAAACTCTTTGACAGGACGCAAGAGCGCTTTTAGGACCTTTGGATTGGTCTCGGTTATGATCTTCAGGTTTCTTTTAGTTAACGCGGATGGACACTTGGACTGGGTTTATTGTAATATGAGTATATTACACCACAGTGGAGTTGAATACTTGGCTCTGATTGGTCAGAAGGTGTTGTGTTATCGTTTCTATAGCAACAGCTCCTTCACAGCGGACCCTCCGGATAACGGCCTGTGAAGTTTTCCGACATCTTCATGACGGAGGAGTTTACGCTTTTTTTTTTTTTTTTTTTTTGCAGGAGCTAACATGTTTCGTGGATGTTAAACGCAACAACAAGCTGATTAAAAAATCAATTAAAAAACATGCGTCATTCTTTAATTAATAAAACATCGTAAGTGTCGGCGAATCGCTGTGGCGTCGGAGGAGTAAAGCACTTTGGGGCGTTGTGTTATGGGAAAGTGATAACGTTCGGTGTGGTAACGGAACTGATTATTCTCCAATAACCGCACACCCACCCTGTCTTGCTCGAAATGTTTTATCAAGAAAAGGAAGAAAAAAAAGAGACTCTTGTCCAGTCCTTCCATTGTTGTTTTTATGTCGGCGTGGGAAGCCGAACGCTAACCCCATGTCTTTTTTCTTTTGTGTCCGCAGGGTCAAGAGGGCTCCTCTCAAAGAACATTCCAGAAGTAACAGCAGGCCAGATGGAAGCGTGAGCAAATAATCTACTGCCTACCGCACGTGTAAAGATGGACGCTGGTAGAGTTTCCACTCGCTGAAATGGGCTTTCGCAAAGATGTGTGTGGCCATGGTGATCATTCACACTAAAACACTGGAAAAGAAGGGTGTCGATGATGTAACCCCCAAAGAGTCGACCTTGGACTCGGTAAGACGTCGCTAACGCCCGTTTCTGTAACGTAATGACACGATGAGACGTTTTTCCCCTCGGGGGGGGACGACTCGTCTTACTGTCACGATTTCACATTAACAAGCAGAAACGATTACAAAGGATTTCCACTAACGGTGTTTACTTTCCTTTTTTTTCCACGAGCCCTCGAGTCACAGGAAGTGAAGTTAGAGTTTGTTTATTATTGTGTTGGGAAAGAAGGCATGTTTTTCATCGGAGCGTGCCATGATTGCACTGTAATAAGTGTAATTGTTATCGGAGTTGCAATTGTTATCATCTCGTGACTGGAATTGTGGAAATCCTGATCATCATGCGGTGTTTTCTTTTGGGTCACACCAATCTGACTCAGGCTTCAGGCACGCCCTGGAAATCTCACAGACAAGACTCCCAGTCACTTGGGAAATGTGTGCAGAGGGTTCATATAGATGACTGAAAGTCTAAAATAAATGCTTTATTTCTTTCTTTAGTTTCCTAAACGTGAAATGTACGTGATATATCGGATATGAGCGCTTATCATATATCATATATCATATCGTATCATATTTAATGTTAAAGTCCTACAAAGCGTTTTTTACGCCCTGAAATAAAATAACGTACGATTTAAATTATAAAATAGACTAGCTAACCACATTAAAGCCGTGCGACCTAAAACTCAACCTAGAGTACATAAAGCTAGAAATTAATAATAATAATAATGATAATAATAAATCGTATTTTACACAAGGTTTGTACAATCTCTATAAAGCAGCTTGACAATAGCATTGACTTTGAAAAACAATTTAATTAGCAATTGGAACATGCAATTAGCAACTAAGCCTCGTTCCGACCTCAGGATTTAGTTTATGCGGCGTTTTTATGGCGTCGGAAAAGATATGGCAACGATATCAACGCTAGGTTTGAAAGATCAGGCCCTTCTGGGATTTTTTGCGATCACAGAAATGAACACAAAAATCGAGCAAACGCGAGATATTCGTAGGAACGTGCAATTTCTATTCAAAATTACCGCAAGATTTCCGCAGATTCACGTGCGTCAAACGCGAGTACGGTTAAAAGGTCTCGTTTACAGACAAACATCACCGCGATCAAACAATTTCGTGCGATCGCGATTTCGCCGATTCGACCAGTTTTCCACCAAAAAAAAAAGCACAAAAAACTCCGCATCGCAAATTTTTGAAAGAAGCCACAGGAAAATCGGGCGTTTTTAGCCGCAGCGATCACAAATAGACGCCGAAATCCTGTGCGGACTCTAAGACGGTGGGCGCGTTTCTGTAGAAACAACCAATTCCCAATTACGAAGTCCAGACAAAATCGCAGAGCTGCCATCTTATAATCACGGACGTAACCCGAGAGCGCTTCAGCGCCGGAACTGCGAATGTAAGACGCGATTTTTTGCGCCGTTTTGAGTGACATGTTTTGTGCCCGTTGTTTATCGCGCACAACTTCGGTGGTATAGCTCGCTAAGGCGAGGCAGCCATGTCGGAAACGATGCTAATTACGGACTCGTGGTTCGTAAATAAAAACGGCGTTCACGTCTTCGTCGAACTCGTAAAAACTCGTACAGAGTCGAAAGCTCTGTGAGGCCACGTTACAGATAAATAAAAATGGCTGCAGAATTTTAGGAAATGTACAGATGATGTGAACTTTCGGTTTGGAAACTTTAGGTTGGTGGGTGCGTTGGCATGGAAACGACTAATCCCCAAGCCCCAAAGTAAAATCACAGGGCTTCTTGCATGTTGTAATTGCAAACCTGAAGTGAAAGCAGAGACGCAAGACGCTATTTTTGCACTTTCTTTCATGTAGACAAGTCGACGCTGTTAGTCGACTGTTTAAACACCCTCCCCCTCCCCCTCCCCCATTAACCGTGACCCTTTTAACCATAGCCAACGTGAAGCATTTAATCCAAAATCTACACCTCGAGTCCAAGACCCAGTGAGCGTCTCCTCTCCCCTGCTAGCTAGCATCTGCTTTCACTGCACCAGTTTCCACGGTTGTGGTTTGCATGAGCTCGTCATCGCGAGCGTTTCAGAACCTAACGGCGGGTGGGAGGCTTTTGGTTTCCTGTCTTCATTGTGCACACGCACCATCACCACGGCCGAGGGGTTTCGCTTGGCGTTCCTACCCGGGTATCATCCTCCCATTAGTTCACACCGTCTCCTTTTATTAACCGCAGTTGGCGTTTCACAAGTTGTGACTCGTAAGGAAGCAGGGGTCAGAGGTCAGACTCAGGCATTGTGTGGTTCCTTTGGAGAACACCAACGTTTAGGGGTTTAGGGGCAAGTCGTGGATTTCCACCTCATTTTCTAAACTGGATATTTTCTTTCCACAGCATGAGCCGTCGACCATGAGCCAGGGAACGGCCCTCTTCTCCTGTGGAATCATGGGTAAGTGGTGTAACCCATTGTGGAACGTTACTGCACACTGTTTCTCGTGTTTCTTGATGTTTTTTTTAATCATAACCCAACGTCCCAACATCTTAAAATCCACTCTGCGTCCTTGAGCTTGACAGATCGCTGGAACTCACAGACGAGCACTCCACCCCGCCTTCCTGAACAGCATGAACCAAAAATAAAGTGCCGTGTTGTTGTGCTCCCTGAACACCTGTGGACCTGCTCCATCACCTGATAGCGGTTAGCTTTAACGCCGTGATGTCACAAGATGTTACCACTTCCCATAGGGTTCTCCTGAGGTGAAAGCTCTGCTTCGGTGGAATGAAAGCTCTCCTGACTCCACTTTTTAAACCATTAAACATCATTTTGATGCCCAAGAAACTAGCAAAAACCTCACAACCATTAAACATCTACGAATATGCATGAATAATATGCAAATTAGCAACGCGAATCTCACGAGTTGTGTGGACATGATTTGCGTGAGTTACGGTAATTGTATTTCAGTAATTGTTAAGACCAGCCAATCCTGTTCGAATATGAGGTTGCTGTGGCAACTGCAACACCTAGATCACCAAGTTAGCTAGCTAGCTTATTCCAAAGATTCTGTGGCTAAAAGTTACATGGGTATCCTCTATATAAAATAACTTGCGTATCGGACATAATAGGTTCAAGCCTGACCGAGCTTGTATCTAGCCCCGCCCCTTAATGATTTATACAGAGGTACTGACATTATCTGTTATAATTATAAGTATTCCTGTACTCGAAAATGTAATGTGTAAATCTTTAACTCAAATAAAATTGTGAGCAGATTTTTCTATTTAAAACTTTGAGTGCTTTCAGGAGCGGGGCTACGTACGAGCTCAGTTAGTGATGTCACAAAATAAGATGTGCTGCTTTGAACCAATCACATCCAGTATGCAGATTAGTATGCAGATTGCCACAAAACCTGCATGATAAGCTAGCTAAATTTGTTTAATATTAGTGACGAAGAATATTGTAGGTTGTTATGGTAACGTTTTTTTGCCAGGTTTGGACCGGTACTGAAATAGAACTTGTGTTGGCTAATGAGCGCTAGGTAAATTAGCCAGTCAGGAGGATGTGGGTGTTTCCGAACTGTATATTTATGAATATTCACAATCCTGCCATTTAATTAGGTGGTTTATTGTTTCTGTATACGAGTCGAATACGATGGATATGAAAGTGAAATACGAGCACGTGGATGTGAAACGCTGACAAACAACCCGAAGGCCAGAATGACTTTTTTTTTTTTGTTTTTCGTGCTAGCGTCTAGCCGGGCAGACGAACGCCAGTGCATAGCGCCACACCCACATCGGCGTGCGCTCTCGCGGGCGCTTATTGTTCGCCCCCTCATCCCCTAGCACAGGGGCATTTTTGTCTCTGACTTCAGAAAAATTTCCCCCCTCACCCCTGCTTGTGTGGAGTTAAAAATGCTGAAGCGCTAATTTCCTCCTTGACGTTAGCGAGGATTTAATCGTGAGGAACTACCTCGTGCTGGTGAACCCTGACCTAGAGAACATGGTGCCTTGTGCAGAATTCATAAAAGCAGATGTTTTCCTTGGTGTGAGCGTTGCTAAGCCCGTCCGTCAACAAGTCGTATGCGGTTTAGAGAAAGAAAAAGAAAGACAGGAAGCAGCATCACTTTCATCAGGAGAGCGTTCCGTCTTTGTTTGAATGTTGCGCTGACGTTTTCCAGGTGCGGCACCGCTAACACAAACCAACACGCCGGTTTCAATATACCTGCGAGTGATTCAGTGGCGTTGGGGGGAGGGGGGCTGAAGATCACGTGTCTAGACGACTACAGATGTTTACTAGGACGAGGCCCCCCCCTCCCTCAGGTCCTGGCAGCCTGCCACCAATCAGACACAGCTATTTCTGTCTCGTACGCCTCGCTTTCACTCGCACGAATCCGGTTTGATTTGGAGAGTCTCTTCCTTTCGCGCTCCATGTTCACGTTAATGAGCAGCTCTTCCTGAAACAGCACTAGAACTAGAACACTGCTACACCCCGAGAACTGTTCCTCTACACCGTTCTGAACCATGTAACGGTGTAGAAATTAAGGTGTTTTACGCTGGGAAATTTTATTTAAAGTTTATACACGGTGATAACCATCTGTTAGCAGAGAACATCCTGAATGGAAGTAATATTAGCTCCTGTTTCTGTTCCTGTTCCTGTTTCTATTCTTTTTTTAAAAAAAAAATTCTATTCCCACTTCTATTTATTTCTACTCATTTATTATTGTATTTCTATTCATATTATATTCTGTCCAAATCTCTTTCTCTTTATAGTTCTATTCTTTTCTGTTTGTATTCGGTTCATATTTTAATTCTGTCCTTATTCCCATTTAGATTCCTGTCATATTCCAAGTCTGTTCTATCCTATCATAATCTGGCATATTTCACTCCAATGTCTTTTTGTGTTATTTTCTATTTTATTTCTATTTCTTTTTCTATTCATGTTCCTATTCTGTTCTTGTTTCTGTTTGTATTGATTTCTATTGGTGTTCTATTCTGTCCTATACTATTGTGCCCTATTCCATTTTTATTTCTATTCTTTTCTATTCCATCATATTCTATCCTATTTTATTTCTGTTTGTGTTCTGTTCCTTCTCATTCTGTTGAATTCCTTTCCTATTTCTATTCTATCCTATAGTAACATACCCTGTTTCCATTTCTATTTCTGTTCTTTTCTTTTCTATTCCATCATATTCTATCCTATTGTATTGATTTCTATTTCTATTGGTGTTCAGTTCCATCACATTTTGTTGTTTTCCATTCTTATTTCTATTCTATCCTATACTATTATGCCCTATTCCATTTTTATTTCTATTCCTATTTCTGTTCTTTTCCATTCCATCATAGTCTATCCTATTTTCGTCTTATTTCTGTTTGTGTTGATTTCTATTTGTTCTGTTCCTTCTCATTGTGTTGTATTCCTTTCCCATTTCTATTCTATTCTTTTCTAATTTCTTTTTGTATTGATTTCTGTTTGTATTCTATTTCTCCTTCTTGTTGTGTTCCATTCCTATTTCTATTCTATCCTATAGTATCATGTCCTGTTTCTATGTTTATTTCTATTCTAGCGTATTCTATCCTAATCTATTCTGGCCTATTCCATTCCTCTTCCTGCCCTATCACATTCTATTCAGCAGATCAGTTTGGGAGTTAAAATGAAAAGATCAGTGCAGTAAAATGACCTGCAATAAGACCATAATTACTTAATAATTCGTTAATAATGATCTCATAATCCGAACGTTGAGATCGGAGACCTGTTAGCAGTGTTTTCACCTGTAAAGACCCCGGAGAGAGCAGTGATGGTGTATGTATCACTTTCAGGGGGAAGTGGGTGTTGGGGGGGCATTTGTTTGGAGGGGGGGGGCTGTTTGTATAATGCAGTTGGAATCATTAACAATGTACTGGGTGAGATTGTCCAGTGATGCCAACATGGTCCAAGATGGCCGCCTCCATTACAGTCCAGTGTTGAGCTACATTAAGGCTAGTTCATGTTTATAGATGCACCCTCTAGTGCAAATCTAAAGAATATTGTACATGAACCACAAGTATCCTAATGATCCCACTGTAATGACTACGCTCTTCTTAGCTTCAACGATTTGAAACGTTTCTTCAAGTATCTCAATGGACTTGGACTCAATGCAACTTGTACACCAGGCTCATGATCATCCCTGGCTTCCTGTCTAAAGGGCGTTAACCTTGACTTTAACGACTTAGCTCTAATCCATCAATGCCACGCTTTTATATATATATATATTGGCTAATGTTCCATTATTATGAGTATTACCATGGGGAAGTGATGTGTTAGATGAAAATATGTATGAAACGATCTGTTCCATCTATCCCGTGCCAGCTTATGATTCAGAATTTCTGAAGAAGTTAAAGCACTGTCCACATACACTAGGTGTAGCCCAGGGAATAAAATCCATAATTGCAGCACAAGCTGGGACAAATATCTAAACCTGAAGTGAAACGAACACACAAAATGAGAATGTTTCCATGTGCTCTGATTTATTTCTTTATTTATTTATATATCTTCAGAAAAAGCAAAGCTTCATCCACATGCCTAAGCTGGAACCTATATAATAATAATTTTACCTAAATGGTTCAAACCGAGAAATTGTTATGGAGGCAGCCATCTTGTTGGATGGCAAACTGACTTGACGTGGTACTGTTTTAACAAACTGGCTGCTCGTTGGTCGTGGGTTATATTGGTAACGTTTGACAGCCTCGTTTCCCACAGGCCCCGCCTCCCAATGTTGGAAAAGTGGAACGTGAAAGACGTTGAGATGATAATATCGTCTCCTGTCGTGGCGGCAGCCATTTTGGACAAACAAAGATGGCGGGGTTGTTTGGATATACAATACAATCCAGACTCGCTGCCTTCCAAAGCTCGATGTTGTTTGAGGTTTATCGGCTCATGTACTCCTTTAAAGGACTTTAAACACGTTAACGTACTTCCCATAACGTTCTGACTAGCTGAAGCAGATAACTTACACAGTGTAAGACACTCCTTCTGCCTTCTCCTTCTGTTCTTATCGGTTCCCTGTTTGCGTTTGTTTTCAGACTTGGTTAGCGTTGGCCAGCGTCCTGTGGGTTCGAGTCTGGAGAGTCTGTGGGACTCGGGTGCGAGCAGCGCCAGCTCCATCAGTGGCCTTCTGCGGGACCTGAGCTTGAGCGAAGCGCCTTCACCCAGCAAGCGCCAGTGCCGCTCTCGGTCCTGCTCCGACGAGCTGAGCTGGCGCTCCCCGTGGCGTCCGCAGGCCTCGCGGCTTTGGACGGCCGTGGAAAAACGCCGCTGCCACAGCGGAGGTGCCATCGTGCCCTCGTCTTCGTCCTCTTCCATCTTCTCCAGCATGCAGCGAAGCTCCAGTTTCAGCTTCCCCACGCGCGCCAACCTTCCAGAGATGCCGTTTCCTCAATCATTCACAGCCGTGACTTTTGACCCGCCCCGCCCGCTCTGCTATTCTCACGAGAGGATTTGCCTGGCTGAGATCGATGCCACCCCGGAGGCAGGTTCTCCAGACTCCGCCTCCGAGGCGGGAGGACTTGCACGGAGCCAGTCACAGCCTTGCGTACTGAACGACCAGAAAATCGGGATGAAGCGCCGCCGACCGGACGAACCCCACAAACAGAGGCCTTCCCTTGATTTGGCTAAGATGACCCAGGTGAGCTTGAAGTTTGTAGAACTTTTTTACTGAAAAGTTTCGCGTTACACAAATAAATATCCGTGTTGTCTATCTCAAGCTCCGCCCACGTTTGGTCGCAGTCGTTACCTACGTCAAGCTTGGCAAACGGCAGCCAAAATCATCAAGTCGAGCACATCTAAAACTAATAACATGAGGTTTGTTTGGATCAGGAAACTTTTCATGCAGAATTCATTCATTGGTGTTTAGTACGTGTCGGAAGGAAACGAAAAATCCGCGTGTCGCCGCGTGTCTCAGCGGTCAGCTGGAAGTGATACGTTTACACGGCGTCTTAGCCGAACACCGCTTTACCGTAACCGAACAGTCGATACAGATGGCTCAGCGAAGACGTGCTAGCTAGCTCGCGCGTAAAGCTATGTTTTGGTTCTCGAGGCAGCTGTAACGTAGTTCCTTAAACATACTGCACCAGGATACCAGCAACAACATCTGACCATATCCGGATTTCATTCAAATTTAAAATCAGTTCCCATTAACGAAGGTTTTTAAATTTTTTTTATAAGTGTTTAGAAATCTACCTTACTGTCCTGTTTGCGTGACTCTCGCTTAATTTGTATGAAATGGTCACGACGTCGTCGATACGATTCACAAACCGGTGAACCGATCGTCGCTCGTGACGTCACACTTAACATGAACGCAGCACGCAACGAATATCCGAGTACTGACGCTTCAAAATGGCCGCCCGCGGTTTTCGAGTGTCCGCCTGAATATAGTCCGTTACTTGTGTTAAAATGGCGAAGTTTGAAAACGTATGTGAACGTGTGTATGTGTGTGTGTGTGTGTGTGTGTGTCACTGTGACTCACCATTTGCATGCTTTAGATACCGCTCTTCTCGAAACACACTCACCAGGACGAATGTTTTTGTTTTTGTTTATTTTGTGTGTGTGTGTGTGTGTCACTGAACCAAAGCTAATGGAAAAGAGATTTAAATAGCAGACGTGTGCTAATATGGAATAATAATGACTGGGAGGTGAGGTTTGTAAACAGGAGTACGCAGTTCACCCGTTTCAGGACGAATTATAAAGAGAGGCTGGTGACGGACGTACGCTGGTTATCTCGCTAGGAAACGAAACGCTAGCTACAAATAAGTTGTACAGCTGTGAAATACAGCGTTTTACTGAAACATCAGCATCCTCTCCATGCCGTTATCTAGAGAATGTATATTATCTCCAATACGAAAGCCGAAACGTTTTATTTGCTGTAAGTGCGTGTGGGTTTTTTTTTTTTTTTTTTTTTTAACCGCCTGTGCATTTTGATCTTTTTTTCTTTTTTTCCTCCCTCGCTTTGACTCAATCTGATTAAAACAGAAACCTCTTTCGTGTCCTGTCTTGAGCTCGCACCCAAACCCGAAAGGAAGAAGTGAGTATGAAAGGAAGAAGTACTCGCTGCACGCTCATGTGCACGCCATGTCCCGACCTTTCACATCACAAGTCAAACGCTTCTTCTTCTTCTGTCTTTCGTTTCTTTTCGTTCTTAGCGTAAAAGGGCGCTGTAAGCGATCGTGTAAGTCAGCGCAAACGTGAACCACGTGCCCAAGCGTCGAGGCTTCGTTCACGCGCCGGTTTGAGACACTCGCTGCGTCCCAGAATGCGTGTACTCGTATCTGTGAAGGAAAAGTACGCACTTTTAGAGTGTGTAAAAGAGTACGCGAGGACCGCGACACGCTAACGAACGGACACGCCGCGTAACGGACGAGAACGCCGTCGCGTAGTTACGCACGCCGTCACCGTAAACACGGGCGCCTTTGGGATACACGTTTCAACAACAACAACAACAATGCAAAAACAATAAACAAAACAAACAAGCCGTGAGGATCCAGTGCTATTCTACAGCTAGGGAAATCTCGCCGATGTACTCGACTCCTGTTGGGTTTATTTCCCGCTCGCCATCTTCTCCTTCATATATCATCCAATTAGTCTTTTATTTTCCGCGGTTACGTTTGACGAAGCGTAATCGTATGAGGTAGAGCGGTGGTTTCCATGGCGATAATTAGCGCGTAATTATACGGGACGCTGATTGTGTTCTCAGGATTCAGGCACCCGATACAGGTGACACAGCACACACACACACACCTGGCTCTTACACCAACACCGTAATCTCCTCCTCATCTCATCCTGCCTTCCTGTTCCTCACAAACACCACGCAGATCCATCACAGAGCCTGAGATCTCTCTCTTTTTTCTCTCTCTCTCTCTCTCTCTTTCTCCGTCTCTCTCGCGCTCTCTCTCTCTCTCTCTCTTCACGTTATTCTTGAGGCGGTTGATGAAACAGTTTATGACATACTTTTCCCGTTTTTAGCTGAAACGCAGAACACATGTCAACGTTAAAGGCCTTAAATATAGATTTTCAAGATCGCACACACACACACACACACACACACACACACACACACCCCCTAGCGCTTCATGTTACTACGTTGAGCTTGCGTCTGGACCAATCCTGCGTTTATTATTACTGACTGCACCTCTACCCAGATTTCTTCTAACCCATTTACCCAGTTTATCTTTCCCCAAAAATATAAACTAGCCAGTGTCTGTAGATAACTGAACGAACGCGTAAAACATGTCGCACAGAGACATGTGAGCAGCCTGAACATTTCCACGTTAATGACCCTTTCTCGCAGTATGCTGACGTGCCAGAAATCGACTTATCGGACGCTTTGAATCAGAATAAACAAACGAATGGAGCCTGTTAGGAGATGAATCGGGACACAGTTGGGTTTCTGTGTGTAGAGTAACGTGACACTGTGTTTAGTTGCTGGTGATGCAGGGTGATAGGGAAAGGGGAGGGGTTTGAGCTCCCTGCTGGGCAAATAATTCACACCTCTTTACAAATTCCAGCTAATAAAACGCCATCTATTCCTCCTTGTTACAAATCCGTATCAGTAATACCCTTAGTACCTACAGTACTTCAGTCCGCTAGTCGAAAACCCATACAGATCCAACCTCGCTGCTGTTCTTAACGCCGTCTCATTAAGTTCTCCTCAACCAGAAATGCTTCATCTACTGCTCGGTTCAGTGTAGCCATCTCGTTATAACGTCCACACGAGAACATCGGGGTTCAGCGTAAACGTAAGCGTAAACCCAATCTGTCGACCGTCCGAGGTCTGGGAGTTCTTCTTAAAAACGGGAGAGCTGTAATTTCGCAAGTTCCTCTGAACACGGACCTGTCGCTTTTAAATGCTTTCTGATAATCATAATAACAACAATAATAATAATAATAGTAGTAGTGGTAATGCTAATTAAAATACTCCTGAATATGCATGAATATGCAAATTTGGAGGAACCTGAAAATGAATGAGTATAAAGTGACACTTCTGTGATGGCAGCTGTCCTGTCGTTCCAGCTGTTGCCTTTGTCTCTCTGCCTTTCTTGTTACACACAGTGAAAGTGTGTGTGTGTGTTTCCTCTGTGTGTAAGGGACAGTGAAGCATGGCCTGATTTACAAACCAAATATTCTGTCTCTGAAGCAACGATGCTTGACCACAGATAGTACTGTGTGTGTGTGTGTGTGTGTGTGAGAGAGAGAGAGAGAGAAAGAGAGAGACAGGATGCCTGAACGCGACCTCTCTGTAGGTGTTCTCACCTAATCTCACATCTCACATGTTCTCACTCAATCTCACCTAATCTCACATCGCACGCCCTCTCCCTGAGCGATGTGTTAGTTTAGTTTTTACCACGCCTCATTTTGGACGAGTCTCGTTCAGTCAACCCGATACCCGTAAGCAGGGTTTCCCCCCGGTGAACACGGTGGTGAAGTTCGCATCACTGGGCGTGGCTAGCTGGGGAAACGTTCTCGACGTGTTCGCATAAACGCAGGTTTTGTTTGTAGGTTTGTTTGTAGTGTTTAAAAAAATCCCTCAAGGTTCAGTTCTGTCAGTTTGGATCCGGTTCCTTGGACAAGTCACACGATATCATCATCATGAGCTCACAGACCTATCCTGGGGGAGGGGTGGATGGGGGAGAGAGAGTTTGCCCCTCCCACCCAGAGGTGAATCTGCACAGGCAGTTTGGCTGTCTTGGTCCTGGCCACGGTGGCGTCGCCGAGATTCGAACTGGCGATCTCCTGACAATCGATCAAACCCTTTTCGAACCCAACTTGAGAAGTACCGATGAGCGTGGTCATTAAAAACGTGCGTCTCCCATCACGTCAGAGGCGTGTCTGTCTACTGTACATGACGCGAAACGAACCATTAATCATGGAGTTTAAATATATATATATATATATATAAGTAACGATCTCACTGTCCCACGATCCTTTGTGCTTTTGTCTCGCTGCTCCTCGAATGAGAAAATGAACGGGTTGGCGAATTCGCGTACAGTGGACAGACTAGCTAAAGTGTAGACGCCGGCGAAAAAGGAGGTGGTGCTCAGTGCTCGCAGAACAGAAGTGCTCTCTCTCTCTCATTTTGCGTTATAAAAAGAATATTGCAATATCTGAGCTGTTTCAGAAAAGTGTCGTAAGTTATTTCGTCATGATGACGTTATTACATCACCATCATCATATACTTATGAGTTTCATCGCTCACATAGGAGGCGTGGCCTAAAGCAGATTCATTATGCTGTTAAGTATAAACGTAGAGTACAGAAACCAGAATGAACGTGGGTAACGTAACGTGTTAACGCTGACGGAGAAACGGCGTAATCTTTCACATCACCATCCCTTTAAAAACATCTACTTCACGAACCTACGCGGTGTTCAGACGGATAAATGTGCCGAGGCGGGACGAAAGCGGGAAACCCGCGGAGCTCGGTGAACAGGCTTTTCCTGTTGGTCCTGTGCGCTGTAACAGATGTGCGACAGTGAAAACATTCCCATAAAAGCTTTTATTCATTATTTATTTTTTGTTTATCGCCGTAACTGTCTGACTTTTAACGATTTCGTAAACAAATAACCTGCTTTGAAAACTTTTCCGTATCGAATAATAATAAGATTCCAGATTCTATGAATATGCTAATTAAAAAATTGTTGTTTACATGCCCCGCCCTCATTTCCTGGTTAACTTCCTGGTGTTTTATTTATGTGGCTGACATTTGCATACTGACCCCTGATTGGCTGTTACCTTTTATGATGCAGTAACCTGTTTCTGTTTCTTTGTTCTAAGTTTGAACGCTAGCCGAGTTTTTCGGACTGTACCAGTCCACGAAGATCGTACTTCCTACGCAAGATCATACGCGAAGCCATACGCAAACTTTTGTGCGCTCAGAATGAAGCGGGTTTGATGCGTTCACTCGTGACCGTCTTGTAGCGATCTAGTATTTTCATTACCCCAACCCCCTCCCCCCGCTGCCTTTCAGAAATGGTTTGTTCCGGTTCAATTCCAGCTCCTTTGTGATGATACGTGTTGTTAAACTGATGATGTTTGTTTGTTTGTTTTTTCCTCGGACAGAAACAGAATTTCCAGAGCCTCAGCTGCCCTCGCTTTAACAGCGACGACTGGTGTCAATCAAACCAGACCCCGCCCTCTTTCGGCAGCCCCGTCCACCAGAGCGAGAAAGCGTATTCGCGCGGCCCTAAAGAAGACGACTCGGCGGTCATCGACGAATTGGACGGCGACTGGACCAGCGGGAAGGAGCGAGAGCCTCCGTGGGCGGAGCTGTGCGGGTTGAGGAGGGACGTGTTGGGCGGAGAACTCGATATCGAGCAGATCGAGAGAAACTGAGACTCGGAGGACGTCTTCATGTCCTCGGTTCACGTGTTCCTCCACGTCCTGTAGCGAGTCGTGCTTTCCGGAGCTGAAATGGGACTCAGGAGAAATGGACGCTCACGAATTGTGGGACGTTAGGATGACTCAGGTTGTATCTCGGATTAAAAAAAAAAGGCAGAGTGGATTCTGGGATATCGGGGGTTCTGCTCGCGCTCTGTTGCAGATATTGTAGCTTCTTCTTCTTCTTCTTCTTCTTCTTTAAAGGAATGAAATGATGGCGTACGTTCTCAGAGTCCGACCTGCCTGTCTGTCTGTGCTGAATGATGAGTTAACGGAGCCAAAATATAAATCTATATTTTTAAGGATGTATTAGTTTTTGTTTTTGTTTGTTTGTTTGTTTGTTTGTTTGTTTGTTTGTTTTTCTGCTCCGTTCATCCGAAAGTACACGGCATCACGAAGGACGGAAAGGAAAACAAGAAGGTTCTGAGAGACGACTGCCGTAAAACCGAGGACTTACTGTTGAACTTGCACTGGCATCGAACACGCACACACCTCACACACACACCTCACACACACACCTCACACACACACACACACACACACACACACACACACACACAGTGAAAAGCTTGGAAAGTGTTTCAGGTTTTAATAACGTTGAGTGATAATTTCAAGCTAATAGAGTTTAATTCCTCTTTTTACGAAGTATAACGTAAAATGTACTTATTTCTATACGAATAAACATTTAAAGTGTGTTTGTAAACTGGCTGTAGACGTGTGTGTGTGTGTGTGTGTAAATGTATTATTCAATCCAGTAATCCCGACAGTACAGAGTGGGCGTGGCTTCTGAAGCCTGGAGAATGTGAGATCCACAGTAAGTATGATGGAATGTTAGCGAGGTTGAGTCATAAATATCGAACATAAATGTTTTAATTAATACAGATGGTGAAGTTCGTGACTGGAGACGGATTTAATACGTCCGACGTGACGGGAAACATCTTGAGTAAGGAATAAAACGCTCCCTGTCGTGCTGTTGGAAGTAAATAATCAACGACGGGGCGGTGTGATGAAGTGGAGTTGCAGCCATGATGCTTGAGTTCTTACACACTGTGCGATAGTGTCCTTGGGCACCAAGTTAAGGGAGAGTTATGTGTGTGTGTGTGTGTGTGTGTGTGTGTGTGTGTGTTGGTATGGAGGACCTCCCTTTGAGCTCGCTCAAGGATTTTTCAGGATGTAACCTGACCCACTGAGATCTTTCTCATGTGCTGCCCAGTTCATAGACAACATGGCTGCTCCCACACACTCGCACACACACTCGCACACACTCGCACACACTCGATCTGCACAAAGAGTCTTTGTAAAGCCGGTAAACTCGGTCAGCAGGAGCAAATATGCAAACAGGCCTCTAGACTCTTCAGGCGCTCTATACACTCCACACTCTGTGTGTGTGTGTGTGTGTGTGTGTGTGTGTGTTTAGGAAGTGAACAGACCCTCCGTGGTCTCACAGCCTGTTTACACTGCGTGTTTGCGGAAAACTGAATACTTTATGAAAGTTTTTTTTGCTTTGAAACCTGCAGGAATTTGTACTTCCTGATCTGAGTCCCTGACAGATCTTATTATTAACCTTCCCTGAGCTGTATTCAGGAGACGGGTGTCGAAAGTTACAGATCTTCTGTGAACAAGGGTGGAGCTTAAGCCAAATTTGTTCAGCCAATCATTTTTTTTTCTTTTTTAGCATGAAATACTACTTAACGATGCTTACAAAACAATGCTTACAATTAAGCATAACAGTTTTGGCAGCATTGGTTAGGCTAGCTAGCTAAACACAGTGCTGTGCTAAAATTAGACTGTGGATTAGCTAACATTAACGTCATCTCTCAACAGTAGATATAGATCATACCTAGCTAGCCTGAGGCTTCTAATATCCAACCTAGGGCTTTTGTGGTCCAACTGGGGGCCTCTTCCATCCAGTCTGGAGCTTCTAATGTCCAGTCTGGGGCTTCCAATGTCCAGATTGCAGCTTCTAATGTCCAGCCTGGGGCTTCCAATGTCCAGTCTGGGGCTTCTAATGTCCTGCCTGGAGCTTCTAATGTCCAGCCTGGGACTTCCAATGTTGAGCCTGGGGCTTCTAATTTCTAGCCTTGGGTTTCTGACAGCTAGCTGAAGACTTCCTTTGTCCAATCTAGTGCCTATCCTATCTAGCCTGGGACATCTCCCATCCAGTCTTGGGCCATTTCCATCCAGCCATTCCATCAAGCCTGGGGCTTCTAATGTCCAGCCTGGGACATGTTCTGTCCAGCCTTGAATCTTGTCAGTCAGTTCCTATGTACAGTCTGGGGTTTCTAATGTCCAACCTGGTGCTTCCTCTGTCCAGTCTGGGGCTTCTAACTTCCAGCCTGCTGTCATTTTCATCAAGTCCTAGGCCTTTGTTAAGCTAGCCTGGGGAAGACTCCTGGGGAAGCATTCTTGAACGTTTTCCATTTCTTAAGAATCCTTCTCACTGCAGAGTGATGGATTTGAAATTGAGAACTGTTCCCAGACTGGTATGGAGTAACTCTGAGATCGTTGCTCCTGGCTGCAAATGATCTCATTAATCGATGTGGAAGCAGTGAGGGTGTACCTAGGTTTTTTTGCACATAGCTTATACAATATGGGATGATATTGGGGCGACTGTGGCTCAGGTGGTAGAGCAGGCTGTCCGCTAATCGCAGGGTTCGCGGTTCGATACCCAGCTCCACATGCCGAAGTGTCCTTGGGCTTGTTCACTGAACCCCAAGTTGCTTTCAATGGCAGGTGCTAGTGTGTGTGTGAGTGAGTGGGTGATTCAGAGAATCGTTACCAATTACATTCCGGCATTGATGTGAATACGGTCAAGGTAAATTTGAAACGTATTTCAGGCCAAATACTTGGAGGACTAGAAGGCGGCATCGCCACTGGTGTCAATTTCTGCTTGTTTGGTAAACAGTTTGGTAATGACGCAGTAGAATTTATCTGCTGTTTGTTCCCTCATGCTCGATTTACTAAGTTTAGGCCCGGATGAGGACCAGATGATGTTTTATTAGGTCTGGATATACAAAACCATAGAATTGAAAGAGGGTGCACTTTCTTTTTATCACTGTATTTTTGGAAAAGAATTTGTTTTTTATTACTTGCTAGGTAGGTAGGGTATTAGCATTGTAGCAAGAAGCAAATGTAAGAATGTAGTGTGTTAAACCGTGAGACTATTAGTTCTTTAAACGCTGCAGTTTGGGGAACTCTGGAGGGTGTAACCTGACACCCTTTATATGTGTCGGACTCTCCCACACACACACATACGCTGCTTTACTCTATGCCGGAGGTGTGTGTGGTGGGCATGTGCTCGGGTCCGTATGTAGCATGGCTGAAATGATAATGTAGCATTTTCAGTGCTGCGTCAAACACTGCGACATTCAGAGCAGAACAGAGCTGTGTTATTGTCTCAGGGTTATGACTATGCTCGACTACACTGCGTTTAACCTTCCTGCAGCGCTCACTACTGTACCGATGCTCTGCCTCATCGCCTACGCAGCATCTGCTTGACTTTTACAGCAGTATGAAAGTAACCTTTCTACTATCCTTCTACTATCCAGCCTGGGTCCATCTGCTGTCCAACCTGAGAGCTTCTTCTGTCCAGTTTGACATGTCTAACGTCCACCCTAGTATCTTTTCTGCCCATCCTGGTGCCTCCTTGGATACTGTTCTTATAGCATGGAGTATTTTCTGTCCAACCTTGAGCTTCCACTCCACTATTCAGACTGTGGCCCCTTCTTACCAGTCAGGCTTTTCCTTCTTCTTTCCAGCTTGAGGTCTTTTCTGTTCATGCTATGGGGTCTTTTGTTCAACCTGGGGCCTCCACTTCACTGGAAAACTTGTGGGTGTTCTTCCTTCCAGTCTTATTCTATCCATCATAGGACCTCTTTTGTTCTGCATGCAGCCTCCATTCAGCTGGCTAGTCTCGGGCTTCTTATGTCCAGCTTAGGTTCAGCCTGTGGCATCCAATCCACTAACCAGACTGGAGCCTTCCAATTAGTGTTCGGAACTCAGGCACAGTCTCAGTGTTTAAGTCCAGGCTGAAACATATTTGCTTACTCAAGCTTACCATGATTAGACCTTTTTTTTACGCAAAGTACACAGTTTTATCCATTACGGGATAGTAAGCATACCTAACAATCTCTCCTTCTCTTCACCTCCCTCTCCCTCTCTCCTTCTATCGAGCCACACATGATATTATGGAGATCAGTGATCCTGGCCCTTTCTGCTCTCCGGACCTGCCTGATCCATCCTGATGCCCTACCTCTGGATGGAGCTCTCATCAACTGGAGGCTA
>JANDJT010000022.1:17862-32415 GCA_024331685.1 Stegophilus panzeri | reverse complement strand
AGAGATGAGAGGTGAGAGGTGAGAGATGAGAGGTGAGAGGTGAGAGGGGAGAGGTGAGAGGTGAGAGGTGAGAGATGAGAGGTGAGAGATGAGAGATGAGAGGTGAGAGGCTGAGAGGTGAGAGGGGAGAGGGGAGAGGTGAGAGATGAGAGATGAGAGGTGAGAGGCTGAGAGGTGAGAGGGGAGAGGTGAGAGGGGAGAGGTGAGAGGTGAGAGGGGAGAGGTGAGAGGTGAGACGTGAGAGGTGAGAGGGGAGGTTGGCCTTGATAATGGGATGCTAAACGGTGAAAAGACTCCGGTTAGATTTTACTCGCTGGGATCAGACCACTCGCATCCAGGTGTGAACACAGTTTTGATCAAAGCTAAGTGGGAGGGGCCTGACATATAAGAGTAGAGTATATAGCGTTGCTAATTATTCAGACTTCATCACAAAGCAATTACAGTTGTAGTGTCCCAAGGCTAACTAACATTCCTTTAGAGAGAATAACCTCTTATCTGTTACTGTCAGAATATAGCAGCTTTACCCACTCTGACCCACTTCCTCTGCACTCATGAGCCTTTATTTCCTGACAGGAAGTAGAAATAAATGCTTCTATTTAACTAAAACATGTATAATTACATACAAAGCCAATTAAAGCTTACTCAGAAGTGGGGATTAGCCTGCAGGGTGCAGCGTTGCCCTACAACACCATTAAAGTGTTTCAGTAAAGGCGACACGATGTCCTTATTATCAGTGTTACCTGCTGCGTGTGTGTGTGTGTGTATGTGTGTGTGTGTGTGTGTGTGTCTTTAAACCGTGTCTTTATATTGCACTTGGTTGTGGTCAGTCACTACAGTGAAAAGAACCGGCTAACAAACAAATGAAAGCATAAACCACAGCATAATTAACTAAAAATAAATGTAGCGACGATGACACAACGATCGCCGCATGGAGCCTGCAACATGTTCACCAGATTTAACTCAATTTTATGCAAATTAGTTATAACACCATAAAGTAACGAACTCAAAATGTTTGTCTCCAGTCAAAACAATTCTAAATATATATAGTATGATGTGAGCCACGCCCACAATTTAGTTTAGTATGGAAGAAATAATATTTTGCGTATAAATTACAGTAAAATGTTTACGTTTCTCTACTAATGTTTGTTTTAACATTGACGGAGTTACTATGACCACCCGGAAGGTGATTATTGTCCTGTAACAGTACGACCTGAAGTGCTTTATGGTTTAAAAAAAACAAAAAAAAAACTGTTTATGTGGCGTATCCGCTGTACAAGTCCCAGTGAAAGTGCTGTTACTATGGAAACGATAACGTATTCGAAAGAGTGCATCAGTATAAACCTGTGATTTGCAGCTGCACTACTGTCAGAGCTGTTGTTATAGAAAATTAATCAACACCTTCTGACCAATCAGAGTCCTGAATTCAGCAGCTCTGTGAATTCACTGAGCTGTGATCTCTATCAGTCTCAATTTTGTTGACTTGTTCTCTCTCTCTCTCTCTCTCGCATGCTCTCGGTCTGTCTTTGAGCTCTATTCATCCCTCTAATCCCTCTGTTATCGTGTAGAGAGACTGCATCAGCACGCCGCTTTGTGTCCACTCTAATCGCACCATTAACCCGGGAGGAAATCGCTGTGGCTCCTGACGGCGGTGCGCTGTGGGGCCGGATTACAGAATCATGCAGCACACATACTTCAGCAAGAAAAAACCCCAAATAAAACTGCCGGTGTGGCACTTTCTCCTCACGTCCACACACAGGCTTACTCATCCCGTTCCCCCTGCGGACTCGTCCAAATCAGCCCTGAGATGATGTAATGAATCCACCGAGACGTTTTAGCATAATATTAGCTAGCGTCATCACATTTTCGCCGAGAACACTGATCTTCATGAGTGTACGATCGCTCACCTGATAACACCGACCTGGCTCACATCCCATTAATGCAATAATACAGGGACCAATGAAAAGAACCCAGAGATCCTGCTGCCTGAACCGGAGTCGATCGGAACTGTGAAGAGTTGGAACGTTTGCTGATAACGCTAATTTTCATCCCTTGTTTCTTTTTCTAATCCCACAGATTTCTTCAATCCCTCATTTCCCAGTCCACTCATTTCTTGTTCTCCACATTTTCCTACTAGTCCAGTTTTCTTGGCGCCTCTTTCATAAACTCTAAAGACTAGACATTTCCTCCTTTTGCCAACTTTCCTGCCATTCTAGCTTTTCACCTTTCATAGCCTCCAAATTCTCTTGATTGCTTGTTTATAGTTTCCGAGTCTCCATTTTGCCTCGGCTGGCTGTTTCCCAGCTCCCTCGTTGCCTAGTTTCCATATTTCCTCAACTCCTTGTTCCTGAGAGTTCTCCATTACTAGGGTTTTTCAGTTTTCTTGACTAATTTTCCCCAGTTCCTTAGTTTCCTTGACTTACTGTTTTCCAGATTTCTCCTTTTCTAAATCCCCCAGTTTCTCTTAACTCATTTCCCAGTTCCCTCACTTCCCTCAATTCTCCACAATTCCTTTGCAAATTCTCCCTATTTCCGTTTTTTTCTTTCCTTTTCCCAGCTATCTTCTGTCCCAGATTTCTACTTTTCTAGTCTCCCAATTCCTTCGAATACTCCTTTCTTTTGTATCGATCTGTTCAATAGATAAGGCAACAGAGTTCCATCCTGGATGGATCAGAGATTAAGTTCACTTTGCAAGAACAACCAGTTCCTGCTAGCAGAAGCACAGTTAAAATCTCTATTCCGGCGATCCATTTCTCTTTGAACAAATCCGGCACCATCAGAAATGTCTGATTACATTTCGCTGATTAGATCTTTACATCTGGTGTGTAAGTGTAATAATGATTTTGGAAATCCACACCCACTCCAACTCAATTAGTTCAATTATCCAATAAGAGGTTCCATAAACAGCATCTTGTAAGACCTTTACGATAACACACACACACACACAGTTAACAAGCTCATCAGCAGGTTGGTGCGATAGCAGCTGTGAGAGTGTGAGATTCTTTCAGTGACTCCTCAGACAGCTCGGAAAGCGAGTGCTTTATCTGATGAGACGTGTAAGAAGTCTTATTTCTCCAGCCTGGGATTTACAGCCAGTCTTATACTTGATAAAGGAGGCAGTTCACTCGCGCTTTTCCGTTTACCTCTAATATGGAGGCAGAACAAAGTGAATGTCATCGCCGGATCGACTGAGGGAAACTTTTGGGAGTCTTTTCTGCGACTCAAGTCATTTGAATCAGCTAAATGATTCATTTACGTATTCGTTCGGTTACAAGGTTGGTCCAAAAATCGCACATCCTTGGGTCGTGAGTTGACGTCGCCGGCCTTAGACTGGTTGATGTGGTACGATTTAGTGCAACTGCGACACAATGACGCTGGTCTGAAATCCACCAATAGGAGGACGTCGAGCTCACGGGACAGCTACAATTACGCTAGTGCGAATGACGAAACAAACAAAACATGTTAATGGACAGAAAGTTTTTCTGCTTTGAATTTACGTGAGATCCGTGATGATTTCTGGATCACGCTGATTGATGACGTGACCAGAACGTAGTCACTTTATTTAATCGCAGGTCTATCGTTAGAGGATCTTCACTGTGTACTCTGACATGGAAAACACACTCTCTCACACACACTGTTATTACGATTACGCCCAGATTTTATTGGGCTCTTGTACGGAGTGTTGAATAATAATCCTAGATGTTTTCCCAGCTTCCTCATTGCCTTGAGTCCTTGTTTTCCGAGTCTCCAGATTCCCTCCATGTTTCTTGATGACTTTTCGATTCAGTTCAGTTTTATTTGTTTAACAGTATCCCAAAGCAGCTTTACAGCAATATATCAGTTCAGAATATAGATTTTAAATGTATGAATTTATCCCTAATGAGCAGTTCAGAGGCGAGGAAAAACTCCCTGAGACCACATGAGGAAGAAACCATATAAGGACTTTGCCCCACATCCATGACTTAGTGTTTTCCAACTCCATCCTTTGATAATATTCCCGTTCCCTTGACTAGTTTTCCATATTCCTCCTTCTCTAGTTCCCAAATGTTCTTGTTTAACAGTTTCCTCCTTTTCTAATCCCCCAATTTCCCATAACTCCTCATTTCCCAGTTCCCTCACTTCCTATTCTCCACAATTCCTTTGCAATTTTTCCCTATTTATCCAGTTTTCTTGGTTCTTCTTCCATAGTCTGCATAGTCTCCTTGTTTCCCAGATTTCTACTTTTCTAGTCTCCGAATTCCTTGAATACTCCTTTCCTATTTATCAATCTATTCAACAGGCAGGGTTCCATCCTGGATGGATCAGAGATTCAGTTCTTTTAATCCTGTGATTTTAAGTCACCATGGTGCTGTATATAAAGGGAAAACAATAGCGGGTTTGAAACAGAACCTTCTAGGACACCATGACCATGCTACACTTTTTTTAAAGCTAACAAACCAGTAGCATTCTTTTTCTGTCAAAAAACCCCCATCTAAACCAGGCAAGATCTTGTCAAGATCACGTCATTATTAAACGTGGCAACGAATTACACTTTGTACTTTTTTATCCACTTCAAGTTACATTTAATGTTGTGGAACTTTTGCAAAACACGTTAGTTCCTGTTCTCGCTTATGCTACAGCAGCTATGAACCGTCGTTCCCTCAACAGCCCTCTCTTTATTCCTCTCTCTTAAACACCGAGCGCAAACATTGGAGTATAAAATCCTCTGTCCGGAAAAACATGTCGGAAATTTACCACCTTAATTCTGACACTGGAGACTCCTTCCAAAAATGCTACTTAATCATCACCTTACAAAAAACTTCACCATATCAACAATTACACGTTATTATTGTTGTTGTTGTTGTTTTTATACCTGTGAAATCTGTGAATGAGCTGTTGCTATAGAAATACAATAACGAATCAGAACGCGCGCATTAACGTAAACCTGTGATTTACAGCTGCGCTACTGTCAGAGCATGCTGTTCTAGAAAACGAATCGACACCTCCCGACCAATCAGAATCCAGAATTCAACAGCGCCGCGGTATAAAAGATTTCTGACACATAGCTAACATTTTTCAAAAATATTTCGCAACTATTTAAATGGCACGTTTATACGAGGGTGAGTCAAATGATGACCTTAAAAGTGCAACATAAACTGGAATTGATTTAAATGTCTTTTTTTTTTTCTTTCTAGAGGAATCCGGAAGCCTTGTTAAGCGCTGGAACTCTCGCGACGAATAAATCGGAAATTACACAGAAAAATGATGCTTTTGGGGGTTTTTTTTTTTTTTAAAACAACTATTTGCAATAAAGAATGCAAAACAAAAAAATATATATTAATGGTTTCATTTGACTCACCCTCATAAATCAAATGTTAGCTATTTTGCGAAAATTGCGAAAACAAAATAACTACGACGCTATTCATTCTAGCGCTCGGGAATTTCGTTCACTGATTAACGCTAACTAGAGATGACCATGCTTCTTTCTGGGACAGACATCATTCTGCCGATTCAGATCAAAACACGGGTTAACTTTCTACCTAGGATTTTTCACGTAGGCGTTTCTTCGTTAATAAACACGTGTAAAGATTTCCGTACGTACCTCTCAACAGGGACATCATCGTGTTCTGTATCCTCATGAAACACACTCTGGCTTCTCTTTGGCATCTGGGCTGCGCTACACACTCTGTCTCTTTCCGTCTCTACAGCTTTCCTTTCCAACCCCCTGACAGAATAGCGAGCGCTTTTAGTCTCCGCTGACACGAGGATCAAAAGCGATCTCTCGCGGAAGGAAGCGTGAAACGGAGACGGGAGAAGAAGAAGAAGAAGAAGAAGAAGAAGAAAAAGAACTGAATCGGTTTAACAGCGTGTGAAGGCTATCTTTGAGAAACAACCTCGCTCGTTCTCTCATCTCCTGCCATCTGGGAAATACAGACAGAGAGAGAAAAAGAAAGAGAGAGCGAGAGAGGGAAGCTCTAACGGGCGTTTAGCGTCGACAAGCCGACGTCCCAACATCCAGCAAGCAGGACAGGGAATGACAAACAGCAGGGCGTGATGTGACTGTGAAAAACTGAGAGAGAAAAGAGAGACAGAGATGGGAGAGAGATAAGAGAGGAGAGAGGGATGATGTCAGTGAGCGCCACTATCGCCATTCATCAACGTGTTGTGAGAGAGAGAGAGAGAGAGATGAATGACAATCTGTTGATCTTAGTATTCAGTGTGTTTATTCAGGACTAAAGCAGCGCTCGCACCACACATCCGTCTCACTATTTTCTCCGTCAGAACCGGAGCAAAAATCACTGCTGTCCTGGTGTGATGTGATTTTGCAGAGTAGCTCAGTGAAGGTTAGCCGGATCATTTGTTTGGGTTGTTTTCTTGCGTTTGTGCGCTGCAAGGAGAAAGGAGACGTCTACAATGTGCGCTAGTTAATCATTAGCAAAGGAGTGTCAAACGTATTACAGGTAATGGCCCACGTTACGTTAGCGGATCGAGTGTCCTCTACAGCGTGTCAGGCGTTGATCTAAAACACATCAATTCCAAATGTAAACGTTGTTCTAGAAAGAGTCATGGCTGTCATACAGTGCCGTATTTTTAGCGTGAACAATTACATCACCTGCACATTCTGTCAGTAGCTGAGTTTTGAGTTTTGAGTCAGTGTTTTGCCCACTGGTGGAATAACGGAAACTAGCTCGCTTTCAAATCCGTCCGTTTTCCGTACTTGTTATCCTACACAGGGTCACGGGAATCCTGGAGCCTATCCCAGGGAACTCGGGGCAGAAGGCGGAGACACCCTGGACAATCGCACACTATGGACAATTTTGAGATGCAAATCAGCCTACAGCACATGTCTTTGGACTCGGGGAGGAAACCCCCAAAGGACAGGGAGAACTCCACATACACAGGGCGGAGGTGGGATTAGAACCCCCAACCCTGGAGGACCCAGGACATGCGAGGCAAACGTGTTAACCACTATGCCACCATGCTCTCTCTTTTTCAAATCTTTAAATTCAATTCAAGTCCATTATTATTTATTTCTAAATGCATTCAGGGCCATGGATTAGAACCTTCAGCTTGGAACGTGTGTTTGACACGCCTAAATTAGCAGCTCCTCCGCGTTCCTCCGGTATTTTCAGAAGAAAGAGACCTCAGCATGTCTTCTTGTTTTCTATTGTTTCACGCAAGGCTAAATGAACTGCTAGCAGGAAGTGGATTTCCCCATCAAAACAATAGCGGCCCTACAACAGAACCTTGCGGAACCCTAAACAGTCTAAATAAGATCGAAACCAGTCAAATAAGATTGAAACCAGACCAGACCGTGTCAGTTTCAAATGTCCGGGGAGAAATCTGTTCGCAGTCGCGCAATTCTGGCAAATAGCCAAAAAAAAAGATGTTGATTTTAGCCAAAGTGAACAAACTGCAAACACATGAAAGTTATCCACAAAGACTTGGCGACTTTAATAACTTCTGGACACGAGAAAGACACCTGAGGTGACGTGGAACGGATTTTCATTGAACACGGCGAGGAGAGCGATGAAGGTGTGAGAACTTTATTTGAATGTGTTTAGTTACGGTTGAGCCGTCACTCCATCACACAGAGGAATATTAACGTCTTTCTGAAAGGAAAGGAACCTCGATTGCGTTTCGCTTCGCAGCCTGGATTCCGTTTCATCTTTTTGCTCTTTAAAAAAAGCTTAAGTTGATATCCGTTAAATAAACGTTTCGTGGCATCCGGTGGTCGCTGTACGCATTTTAAACATGTTCTCACTGAACTATCAGTCAACGATAAACAAGAGCACTGAGACATCAAGTCTTTCACACGTTATTACATCCGACTCGGTTTCCAGGAGACCAAAGCCATCCACCATCAGACCCTCCACCCACGAGCTACATCTTATAACCTCCGTTCATCACCCTCAATCCCATAATCACTGACCCATCCTCCATCCTCTATCTTCTAGACATAATCCTCCATCCTCTATCTTCTAGACATAATCCTCCATCCTCTGTATTTCAGACTACATCATTCCTCCTTAGTCTTCCATCGTTCATCTGCCATCCTCCATCTGCTGCACCTCATCTTCCAGTTTCTATCCTCCATCCTGTATCTATCATTCTTCACACTTCATCGTTTTTCCTCCATCTATTGTCCTCCATGTTCAAAACTTTCTTCTCTGTCCTCCATCCTTCATCCATCATATTCCATACTCCCCCCATCACCCTTACTCGTGCTTCCTCCGTCCTTCATTCTTTCCACCTTCGATTCTCAATTCCTCATCCAACCTTCATCGCCCACACTCTATTTCCCTCCCTCTTTCCTCCTCCACCCTTCATTTTCATTCTCTATTCATACTCCATCCACCATTCATGCTCCCAATTTCATTCCTTTTCTTTTTTTTTGTGATCCTTCATCCTCCATATTATCCCCCATCTGTACTCTGGCTTCCTCCATCCTTCACATGTCATTCTCCACCCCGTATTCTCCACCCTCCATTCTGAATTCCCTAATGTTCATCTTCCCTCCTCAATTCCCCATCCATCCCTCTTTCAACCTTCACCCTTCATCCTCTATTCATTCTTCATACTGCATCCTCCATCCATCATCCTACTGTACATCCTGTTTTTATTTTCAATCCTACATACTCCATCCTTCAAACTCCATCACCATGCTCCATGTTTCATTCTTCCTTCTCTATCCTCCATCCTTTATTTGTGACCCTTCATCCTCCATATTCTCTACTCCACCCCTCATATCTACTCCTGCTTCCTCCATCCTTTATCCTCCATTCTCAATTCTCTATCATCCATCCCCCATCCTCAATTCCGAACCCACCCACCTCCACCCATCATCCTTCATTGCTTTTTATTCTTTATCCATCCTCACTTCCCCCTCCCATCCTTCACAATTAATCCTTCACACCTTACCTCCTGTGTCCGTTATCCATTCTTCATCCTCGATCAGTCATTCCCCATTCCTTTTTTTTTTCTATCCTACATCTTTCATCCTCCATCCTCAGTCCTTCTCCAGCTCCTAATTAGATCATTTGAGAAAAAAGTGACCAACTTTGTCAGTGTAATTCAATTCCTTTGCCTTTCTCATGGCCGGGAAAGAGAGAAAGAAAGGAAGACGGGGTGAAAGACGAGGGGGTGCATTAAACTCCCTCCCCATGCAGCACACTTCTGCTCTACAGTGTACCTAATCCAATTTTCCCCACAGACAAATCAGCTCTGGCCATTCCAGCACTTATTCGGCGGTGTCAGATAGCCGCCATATTGATATCAAAACACGATGAGAAGAAGGACCTCCTTCTGTCCTTTGCCAAATCCCTGAGTGTAACTGTATGAGGGGGAATCGTATCACAGACGATATCCGAGGACGCTAATGTGGAAAATAATCTTAATTTCCTGGAGCTCTGAGACAACCTCAAAATGTCCTTGAGACTACTGAAGAGTCCACTGGTTTAGTTTTTATTCTATGTAACATGTATGGTCATGGACATTCATTCAATGCGAAGCCATGCCAATTCCTCATATCTTGGGTAGGTTCTGAGCCATGTTCACTAAAGAGAAAGTATGGACGTATGGAACTGCGCGATCGATCCACTGTTTGGACAGAAGTCTTCTATGTGAACGCATAGATGTGATGATAAGCCCCGACATCAACCCCCCCCCCCCCCTTTCCCAAAACAAGCCCAGAAAACACCCCGAGTCTCCATTGTTACAAAAAATGCTTGTAACAGTGTTTCTAAATGCTCGGTGCATTTAGCTGTCGTCTAATTGAATTTGTTAAGATGAAAACCCCGGAGTTACATCGTTACAGTCCAGCTTCACGTTCATCCGAGGGAGAAAAATACGTAAAGTTTGCGGCATGATGAATTCAGGCCCCTCCGAGGCGGTTCTAGCGGTTCAATCAGATAAATCCAAAATGGAGGCACTTCATCACGCTGACAGGTTAAAAGCCGAAACGATGGTGGGAGCGAACGCATGGATGGATGGATGATAAAGAGCTTAATAACAGTAAAGTACAGTGTCACCTCTGATGAGAGAAAATGGGATAAATACAGCCACACACTAAAAATATAATGACACCGAGCAAGACATCCGTTAATGCCAACGTTAAAGATACTTTCGGAAGGTAAAAACAGTGTGATGTAACTAGCAGAAAGAAATGTTCCTTCATTCTCATCTTTTGAACTTAAAATGCTGGTCTGAAATGAATTCTGCAGGTAAAACTGGCGTTAGCATTGTCCGAGAGATCAGCAGCAGCTTGTGACACTTAGGCTCAGGACCGTTGACGATAGTCTCGGGAATAACCCAAAGATTCCAATCATGATAGCTATGAACTTTGGTGACTACGGTTTCTCATCGGAACGAAAAGCCAGGACTTTATTGGTCACATATATGTTACAGCACAGTGAAATTCTTTTCCTCACAGGGTCAGCCATGATACAGCGCCCCCTGGAGCAGAGAGAGTTAAGGGCCTTGCTCAAGAGCCCAACAGTGGTAGCTTGGCAGTGCTGGGGCTTGAACCCCCGACCTTCTGATCAGTTACCCAGCGCTTTAACCTCCCAGCCACCCCTGCCCCTACAAGCATGCCTACAAGCAACAACAGTTAGCAGTTGCTACACACCCATAAGAGACAAACTACAAGCCATGCATTAGTGTGGACTTAAGGCTATAAGTAACCCAGACTTTTCCTCTGACAGTCGACAACTCTGGAATATGTGTGTGTCTGTGTGTGCGCTGTTTTGGACAGTGACGGTACTGAAGTGTGTGTAACGGAGATAAGTGGAGGACTGTTCAGAGAGTGTGTATACCTGCTGCCCCAGTGCTCAGCTATAATGAAGCTTCTTATCGTGTATGCTCAGGCAGCCTGCTCTTCTCAAAGAGAAAAAAAAACAAAAAAACATAGCGACTCCGCTAAGCAACTTCCTTTCTTGCATGCACACGTGTGTGCAGTGCGTGTGTTCAAGTTCTTTGGCGTTCAGCGAGACCTTAACGACCACGTCGCTCTTAGTCTCCGTAAGCTAGACGGAATACATGCGACGGAGAGGGAAAAATAATGAGTCCCGCTTTTGCGTCTCTGAAATGAAATCCTTCTGGCACTAAGATGGATGGTGTGGAATAAAAACTTCAAAAGTGCATGGTCTAGGCATGGCACTAATACCGCAGAACTATTACGGCACGTACACGCACATATTCCACATTAATCAGGTTCACAGCATGACTCAGCAGCGGAGAGTGAGTCACGGAGCTCATTAGGACGGAAGGATCCGAGTCCTTTCACCGGAAAAATAAAATAAAGGAAAAATCACTTAAAGCAGGAACACCTTGTACAAAAGATTTTTTTTTTCTGGGTCAGGTTTAAATGGCCTGGCATTTCTAACAATACTAACAGGAGCCATTTAAATCAAAAGTTCAACTTGGGTCAAAACTCTCCTAAATTAAAACCTCACACTCTCCTACATTCACATCAGTTTATTATCATCCCGTCCATCCCGTCTAGGACAGGCTCTACAGTAACAGTGAGGTTTTTTTCATCCATCATGGAGCACTTGTTTACTGTCTCTCCTGCAAGAGAACCCAAGAGGATCATTTTGTTGACCATCTTCGTACCATTAGAATGAAGACTTTCTCGTTTCCAGGGGCGTGGCACTTCAAAAGCATGAGACATGAGGATAATGGCATCTCTGTCTGCATCGTTACTTCTTACAGGAGCAATGAAGTAATGAAGCATGAGGTAAAAGATCTCATCTTCACTCAGAACTTTTAAACCCCATGGAATGAATGTCATGCTTTGAGAACAATCGGCATCCCCTGTGACATTACCCATTCGTCACCCTCTGTATCATTATCTGATCTGCACCTGATCTGTATCTCCTGTGTCATTACCCAGTATGCACTTCCTGGATTGTTACCCAATCTGCACCCCCTGTGACATTACCTGATCTCCACCCCTGGTATCATTACCCAATCTGAACCGCCTGTGTCATTACCTAAGCTACACCCCCTGTATCATTACATGATCTGCACTTCCTGTACTGTTACCCAATCTGCACAGAGTGACCTTACCCAAGCTGTATCCCAGTGTCATTACCTGATCTGCATCCCCTGGATCATTATTCTATTTGCACCATGCATCGTTACTCAAGATGCACCCCCCTCCCCCCCCTGTTTTTTTTACACAAGCTGTATCCCCGTGTCATTACCTGATCTGCATCCCCTGTGTTGTTACCTGATCTGTACCCCATGTATCATTACCCAATCTGCACCTACTTTGACATTACCCAATCCTCACCCCCTGTATCATTATCTGAGCTGCAACCTGTGTTGTTACTTGATCTGCACCTCTCGTATAATTACCTGATCTGCACCTCCAGTATAATTACCTGATCTGAACCTCTAGTATAATTACCTGATCTACACCTCCAGTAAAATTACCTGATCTGCACCTCTAGTATAATTACCTGATCTGAACCTCTAGTATCATTACCTGATCTGCATCTCCAGAATAATTACCTGATCTGCACCTCTAGAATCATTACCTGATCTGCACCTCCAGTATAATTAACTGATCTGCACCTCCAATATAATTACCTGATCTGCACCTCCAATATAATTACCTGATCTGCACCTCTAGTATAATTACCTGATCTGCACCTCCAGTATCATTACCTGATCTGCACCTCTAGTATAATTACCTGATCTGCACCTCTAGTATCATTACCTGATCTGCACCTCTAGTATCATTACCCGATCTCAATCTCTAGTATAATTACCTGATCTGCACCTCCAGTATAATTACCTGATCTGAACCTCTAGTATAATTACCTGATCTGCACCTCCAGTATAATTACCTGATCTGCACCTCCAGTAACATTACCTGATCTGCACCTCTAGTATAATTACCTGATCTCAATCTCTAGTATAATTACCTGATCTGCACCTCTAGTATAATTACCTGATCTGCACCTCCAGTATAATTACCTGATCTGCACCTCTAGTATAATTACCTGATCTGCACCTCCAGTATAATTACCTGATCTGCACCTCCAGTATAATTATTGATCTACATCCCATATCCTGATGCTTGATCTGCATCCCCTATGTCATTACAAGATATAAACCCTATGTTTTGTTATCCAATCTGTATCCCCTGTATCATTACCCGATATGTATCTTATTTATATTTACATAATCTGCAACCGCTGTGTTGTTACCCTGTCTGCATTCCCTTTGCAGTTGCATGATCTGCATCCTTTGTGTCTGCACACATTTTGCTTCCCGTGTGACAGTACCCAATCCACACCCCCCGTGTCATCACCCAGTGTGTGTCCCATCTGTCCTCACCTAATCTACATCCTTTGTGTCATTATCCAAGCTGCACCCCCTGTATTGTTACCTGATTACCCCTGTGTCTTTACCCAAGGTGTATCCCATGAGTCTTTATCTCATCTGCACCCGTGTTGTTATCCAAACTAGATCCCCCATTGTCATTACTTGATCTGCATACCTTGCATATGTATGCAGTGTTTCTGGGTTGTTACCCAACCAGCATCCTCTTTGTTGAAACCAAAAGTGCATTCCTTCTGTAATTATCCAAACCTCAGCCTTAGTATTGTCACCTGATCTGTACTCCCTGTGTCATTACTTGATCAGTGTCCCATGGCACACTTCCCAATCTGTGTCCTGTCTTATTATTTGATTTGGATCTCATGTATTGCTACCCAATATGCTCCCCATTACAGTTTTATGATTCATATTTACTGTGCCATGATCCATTTGTTGGTACCGAAGCTGCTAATCTCCGGTGACATTACCTGATCTGCATCCCTTGACATTATCCATAAGAGTGATTAGACAATAAAGTATAGATGGAAACCTGCAGGTGAAATTTGCTCTTATCTGAGTGAAAAGAGGCAACAGTGGCAGCATAGCAGTGCTGGGATTCGAACACACAACCTTCTGGTCAGTAACCTAACAGCGCCACCCGTACCAGTTTGGAACATTTCAGGTCAAACGGACACTAAGAAAAAAAAAATCAGGAATTGCTCCTTTAATAAGGAAGCCAGCGAGCTAATGACCTTTAGTGCCGTTATTGTTATTGTTGTTGTTGTTATTGTTGTAAAGTCATCTAACAGAGCAAACTGGGAACAAAATCGGTAAAACCAAAACCGGCTGCACCCTGGCAATTCAGTGAAACGTGTTCTCCTAGACGAGAGCTGACAGGTGACACATTTGCGCATAACAGCAGGGAGTCCATCTCCGTTTCTCCTTCAGGGACAATCATACACACACACACACACTCACACACACTCACACACACACACTCACACACACGCACAGCATCAATCCGCCCTGACACACAAAGATGTCAACAGAACTGCTCCAGTGACAAGTGAAAATTCGCCACTGATAGAGTTGGAGGTCGGAGAGTGTGTGTGTGTGTGTGAGTGTGTGTGTGTGTGTGTGTGTGTGTGTGTGAGCGTGTATGAAAGAGTGAGCTGCAGTGTTCCTGATCACAATTCAGCATTACAAAATGAGAAGGTAATGGAGACAGAGTGAGTTATCGCCATGTTT
>JANDJT010000021.1:28990079-29010625 GCA_024331685.1 Stegophilus panzeri | reverse complement strand
GTTGTCACATGAAAAGATATAATCAAATATTTACAAAAATGTGAGGGGTGTACTCACTTTTGTGAGATACTGTATCTGACACTAAATCAGATTATATTACATCAAGTGGGATGAACTTCATTTAGTAATTAAGAAGTCAGAAAAGAAGTAATTAGTCTTGTGGGTGATGGTGGCAAAAGGCTGAGAAGGTCAGTCCAGACATCTCTATTCACAACCACATAGTTTATCCTGGGGGATCCCCAGACAATCCCAAGCCAACTGTGAAATTTAGCCTTTTCAGGTGGTCCTGGGTCTACTTCGGGTCTCCATCCTGTGAGACCTACCATATACATCTCTACTGGGAGCCAAGATGGAAACATCCTTATAAGATGCACAAACCACCTCAACTGGCTCCTCTTAGTTGGGAGAAACCGTGGCTCTACTCAGAGACTTTCCTCAATTGTCACGTTCCTATCATGGAAAGTAAGCCCAGCAACTCTTCAGAGAAACCTCATTTCTGCTTCTGCATCTTCATGTCTTGTCCATGAAGACTACAAACAGGAATGGGGGTGAGACACACCCTTGATGAAGTCTGACACCCACCTTAAAGAGTTCTGACATAATTGCAAGAAAGTCAGAAGGAACTCTTATTCTGCTAATACAGAGATGGATTGCTTGAAGTAGTGACCCAGATACACTATACTTCTGCAGTACCTCTGACAAGAAATGCTGAGGCACATGATTGTAGGCCTTCTCCCAATCCACAAAAAAAATGTAAATTGGAAAAGCATATTCCCATGACCCCTTACAAAGCTGCACAAAAATAAAGGTCTAGTCAACTGTTCCATGGCCTGGGTGATACAGACATATATTCAAAAACACCAGAGATTTCTGTCACTGCCACCTGAAGGGAGAGATTAAGCAGGTCTGTTCATTGCTCAGTAGAAGTCAGCACTCGTCCACAATCATTTCTCAGAAATTGTCCATGATATATTCTCCTCCTCCTGTTTTGCTGAATGGTTTGCCAGAACATCTTTGGGTCCACTTGAAAGTCTTTTTCCTCCCATGACCAAACTTCCACTTTTGTAACTGCTTTTGCTGGCAGCCCTTTTGGAGCACATATACCTCTCAATTAATTCAGTAAAGCATACTGAAAACATTACTCAAAAGGCCACCTTCAGCTTAACAGCTTCCCTTACTACTGGTCGACCAGCATATTTTAGGGTTCCCGCCATGTCAGGCATTGACAGCATACCGGGCATAGTTTCTTGTTCCAGATTCTTCTGAGCAACATGGAAAGCTCTTGAATCAGGTAAACCTGGCTGGTGCTCTGTGTGACAAATCCAACTCAACACCAAGTGGTGATCAGTTGACAGCTCTGGTCACCACTTAGTTGACATCACACATGAGTAATGTTGTTTCCCAAGACAACAAAACACTACAGAGTCAGTAGGAGGTAGACTCTCAAGCACCTACAACACCTTCTCCAAAAAGGCTGAATACTCTGAACTGCTATTTGGTGTAAATGCATAAACAACAATCAGACATTTATTTCCTGAGACTATTATGGCATTGCACCTGACCCCCTTCATCTAGCAGATGATAAAAACACAAAGTGGTGTAAGGCTAAAATATTAAGGATTAATTACTTAGCCCACTACTCTCCTATAACCAAAGCCGGAAATAGGTGCAGCTGAAGGTTAAATGCGTGTTTTAATTTATGATTTATATAGCTGACTCCATTTAATTAATTATCTGACTCCAAAAGATAATTTATTAAACAAAAAGGAAGATATACCTAAAACAGAAACAAATGTAACTTACAAGAATGGTGATCTGAGTCACGGACATAGGATGTGTGATGTTAAAGCATTAATGGCAAAAGGCCCTTCCTTGATGTTACCAGCCACTTCTATGTTACAAGCCCGCTTGGGTTATCCCAAGTATATCCTCTTATACCCCTGAGCCTCTTTGAAATGTATAGTGACCAAGAAACCAAATGGGAATGATTGTTTTATGGCAGGATGTGTTTTATGGCAAGATGGACCCTCCAGCTGATTAGCTCACCCTAAGGAACTGTATGTTAATTAAGTTCCTGAGAATGGGTCAGTGGGATTAAAAGGAAAGATGTCCCCCATGCAAACCAGGGGTGCCAGTGTGTGTGTGTGTGTGTGTGTGTGTATGTGTGTGTGTGTAGAAAGAGCTCATATTTGTCACGTTTCGGAAACGGAGGCGGAATGGAATACGGAAGCAGGTGAAGGTAAAGACGTATTTATTTAAAAGCAGGCAGACAAATCCAAATCGTAATCCAAAAAACGTAGTCAAGACAGGAAAAGGGTCAGACAATTGGCAAACAGACATAAACTGGGCTAAGCGGAAATCACAACGAGGAAATGAGAAACAAGGTCATACACATGGAACATGAAACATGAAACTAAGACTGGGAACTGGGAGCGGAAAACACCAGCGTGGTCTAGGTAAACTAATCTAACGTTAAACTAACTAAATCAATCTAACTATATTAATTATAATACTCCGCGAGGTGTACAGGGACGCGAGCGGTATATATCCCAAACATAATCAGTGCTAAGCACTGGCAGCTGAAAACAAAAAAGCCACACCCCCGAACACAACCAATGACAAAACCGGGAGGAGACAGAACAGAAACAAACCAAACGCACGTGTCCACAGTAAACAATATCACGGTTATCAACATCCGAAGAGCATGCGCTCGCTGAGCACTCGTGCACGTAGCTCATGCATGCGCGCGCCCTCCGGCTCTCCGAGCGCGCTGCCAGAAGGGGAGATCATGACATAACCCCTCCAAGGGCCACACTCCTCTCCATTGGCAGTCCTGGCCCCCTGGGCAAAATGTCCCCAGCTGAACCAGGGGACTGCGTAGCATCCTCAGCAGAACAGAAAAGCAGAGCAACATCCTCAGCAGAACAGAAAAGCAGAGCAACGTCCTCATCGGAACGGAAAAGCAGGGAGACATTCTCCGCGAAGATGGAACACAGAGCGACGTCCTCCGTGAAGCTGGAACACAGAGCAACATCCTCAGCATGACAGGTGAGCAGAGTGACGTATTCAGTGGACTCAAGCTCGATCAGAACTTGGTCGTCCGTGTCAGCAGACTTGGGCGTGAGCAGAACCTGGTTGTCTGTGTCAGCAGCCTCGGGCGTGAGTAGAGCTTGGTTGTCCATGTCAACAGACTCTGTTGTGGGCAGAACTTGGTTGGTGGTGTCAGCAGACTTGGACGTGAGCAGAGCTTGGCTGTCCGTGTCAACAGACTCTGTCGTGAGCAGAACTTGGTTATCCATGTCAACTAACTCGGTCGTGAATGGAACTTGGTCGTCCATGTCGTCGGTGTCAAGCGTGAGCAGAACCTGGTTGTCTGTATCAGCAGACTCCAGTGTGATCAGAGCTTGATTGTTTGTGACCTCAACTTCAGGCATGAGCAGAACCTGGTTGTTACTGATTTCGGCACCGACCTGGGACAGGAACTTGGCATTAGCAGGGCCTGGGCCTGGGTCTCTTCGACCTGGGTCAGGAACTTGGCGTGAGCAGAGCTTGGGTTGGCCATCTCTTCGACCTGTGACAGGAACTTGGCATGAGCAGAGCTTGGGTTGGTCATCTCTTCGGCCTGGGTCAAGAACTTGGCGTGAGCAGAGCTTGGGTTGGCCGTCTCTTCGACCTGGGACAGGAACTTGGCATGAGCAGCGCTTGGGTTGGCTGTATCTTCGACCTGGGACAGGAACTTGGCATGAGCAGAGCTTGGGTTGGCTGTCTCTTCGACCTGGGACAGGAACTTGGCATGAGCAGAGCTTGGGTTGGTCATCTCTTCGACCTGGGACAGGAACAGGACTTGGGGGGTCACCTCGTTGACCTCTAGCTGGAGTTCAGGTGCTGAGACCTCCTCGTGGGTCTCAAGCTGGAGCTCTGAGGTCGCCACGTTGAACTCTGCCTGGAGCTCTGAGGTCACCATGTTGACCTCTGGCTAAAGCTCGGTGGGTGAGACCACCTCATGGGGCTCAGGTTCGAGCTCTGGTTGTGAGGTCGCCACGTTGGCCTCTAGCAAGAGCTCTGCCGGTGAGACCTCCTCGTGGGTCTCAAGCTGGAGCGCTGAGGTTGCCATGTTGACCTCTGGCTGGAGCTCAGCATGCGAGACCGCCTCGTGGGTCTCAAGCTGGCGCTCTGAGGTTGCCACGTTGACCTCTGGCTAAAGCTCAGCAGGTGAGACCACCTCATGGGTCTCAGGTTCGAGCTCTGGTTTTGAGGCCACCACGTTGGCCTCTAGCAGGAGCTTTGCCGGTGAGACCTCCTCGTGGGTCTCAAGCTGGAGCTCTGAGGTCGCCACGTTGACCTTGGGCTGTAGTTCCGCAGGGGCTTTCTTGTGTAGATGCTTGTGCTTACGCCAGCTGCTTTTGAAGCATTATTTAGTGCAGAAAAATGCTTCCTGGAGACCTAGCTTCTTACATGTGGGACATTGTAGCTGAGTCTCTTTCCTGCAGCCCTCAGTCATGCATCTCGGAGGAACCTCCCCCTCATTGGCCGGAACCTGAAGCGAAGCGGTGGAGGCTGCCCTGTCAATCCCATCATAATAGATGTGGAATGGCAGGTTAGCCTGGGGCATCCCATTGACGCTCCACCCCAGTAAATCCAGGCCCTGTAGCTGCCCTGGCTGCATGAACTACTCCAGAAAAAGTTCTGCAAACTGAATGACATCATTGACGGCAGTGGATCCTGTACGTACCAGCTGCTCCGCCCAGTCACGGGCCGGCCGCAACACCGGGACACTAAGAACCCAAGCCACGTTTCTTGTCAGGCTTGGGATACACCAGGCTACAGAAGTACACTTGGCAGTGGCACAGGAACATCGTCGGGTAGCTCTCTAACCCATACATCTCAGGTGGGAGTTCAGCGGCAGTCTTCTGGGGAAACTGCATTGATAAGAATCGTGGCCAGTAATCCATATATTTACTGCCGCGATGCTCTCCTCATTCTCCTGCTGCTTCCATGTTTTGGCGGAGTATTCTGTCACGTTTCGGAAACGGAGGCGGAATGGAATACGGAACCAGGTACAGGTAAAGACGTATATAAAAGCAGGCAGACAAATCCAAATCGTAATCCAAAAAACGTAGTCAAGACAGGCAAAGAGTCAGGCGAACAGGCATAAACTGGGCTATGCGGAAATCAGAACGAGGAAACGAGAAACAAGGTCATACACATGGAACATGAAACATGAAACTAAGACTGGGAACTGGGAGCGGAAAACACCAGCGTGGTCTAGGTAAACTAATCTAACGTTAAACTAACTAAATCAATCTAACAATATTAACTATAATACTCCGTGAGGTGTACAGGGACGCGAGCGCTATATATCCCGAACATAATCAACGCCAAGCGCTGGCAGCTGAAAACAATAAAGCCACACCCCCAAACAACAACCAATGACAAAACCGGGAGGAGACAGAACAGAAACAAAACAAATGCACGTGTCCACAGTAAACAATGTCACAGTTATCAACATTCGAAGAGCATGTGCTCACTGAGCACTCGTGCACGTAGCTCGTGCATGCGCGCGCCCTCCGGCTCTCCGAGCGCGCTGCCAGAAGGTGAGATCGTGACAATACTGCAACATATATTGTAAATGTTGTTTCCTAAACCTATATGATATTTATGATATCACCACATCGTTCACCATGAAATATGGATAAAAATTATAGCAAACTTGCCCTGAGGAATACTGTAATAAACACAGTTCAGATGACCAGTTTTGGCTTACCTGGTATGGTAAACACATTTCTGATCATTTCAACCTTAATCAAATAACTGCCAAAATTCATAAATCTTCTACAGTGGCTCCATGTTACTGACTGGGTTATGTGAGTGGCCCCGTCAACATATGTTTGCCTGTGAACACCAGCCCCAGGCCTGAGTCCTGGTAACCCTAATCTGGGCAGGGTCCGCTTAATTTAGTTTGTGCTCTTCGGAAGAGTCATTAGGATTGTCTTTTTCATTTTAAAAAGATTAAAATGAAGAGATCCACACTGAGCCATGAAAGTGTAACTGAAATACAATCTCTCAGCTTCTGTGGCCCAAAACTCTGTAGTTTATGTAATTTAAAAAAAACAGCTTCACTTCTCAAAGCAGCACTGTAATGAGGTGAGAGCTCTGATGGGATCATTCCTGATGGATGTGAAATAATTCTAACAGACTGTGTTGAGATTTAAAAATCTCCAGAGACAAGCTCAAATCAAGTGGACCAGATGTTTATTGGTTCTAATTCCTTCATTGATCATTTTGAAATTGATTGAGAAATTCTGAATGTTTCAGCATAGTGTTGGATCTTGTTCCTATTTCATTCTCTTTTACATAACCACTAACAATAAAAATGTTTTAGTTTTAGCAATTTAGAAACCAATAAGGCATCTTGGTTTATTCAGTGCTGTGAAAAAGTATTTGCCCCATCTGATTTCTTCTGTTTTTGTGTATATCTCATACTAAATAGTTTTAGATCTTCAAATGAAATACAACATAAAACAAAGGCAACTTGAGTAAACACAGAATATAGTTTTAATTTATTTATTTTAATTGGAAAAAAAAAAGTTATCAAACACCTATCACCAATGTGAAAAATGAATTGCCCACTTAAATTTAAAATCTAGTTGTGCCACCTTTAACAGCAATAACTGCAACCAATTTTTTTCAATAACTGGAGATCAGTTCTTTGGAGTCCCAGAGCCTTTGAAATAGCTATGTAACCCTTCCCAGACTGAGGTATTTCAATCAACTTCTTCCTCATAATTTCTGGAATTTCATTAAACTTTGGCATAGTGTGTTATTTGGTAAGACCTTTTAATCAAATACATGCTGTTTAAAAAGGTCTATTTAAGTGCTGATTTGATTTAACATGGTTTGCAGCCTGGTTGGGTTTAGTCCAGCTGAACCCCATTATGAATGTAGTTTCATAGGTGTGGGGAATTAGTAACTACGGGGGCGTATCCACATGGGCCTAGCTGGTATTGAATACCTTTTTTTTTTGCTTCAATAAATAACATTATCATTTAAAACTGTATTTTGTGTTTACTCAGGATGGCTTTGTTTTATCTTAGATTTTGTTTTAATTTCTGAAACAACTTAGCATGAGATATAAACAAAACCAGAAGAAATAAGGATGGGGCAAATACTTTTACACAGCACTGTAGATAAACATATAATGTATAATAAATGTGTTGGATTCCTAAACAGATGAATTCACTGCTTTCATTCACAAAAAAAGAAAATGTCCTTGTTTTTATGTTATGATCTGTAAATGTCAGCAATGTATGTAAAAGGGTATATGTTAGTGGAAGTTAGCTAAGCAGGCAGAGGGATTTTCACATCACCCAGCGATGAGCTGTTTTCAGCAGATGGCTTAGTGCAGCTCGGCTGTTTATGTTAATTACTGATTATTAAACAGTGCTCTTAGCAGCAGAGGACAAACACTCATGCACACACACACACACACACACACACACACACACACACCACACTCTATGATAAGCATGTCTTATTTATGTTCCAGTGCTGTTTGCATTTAAATAAATAAATTTTAAAAAATTATTTCACATATTTCACTGATTATCACTCACTTAGGTCTTCCTTGTGCCTTGAGGTGGGCCCAGTCAAGCCATGCTAGTGGCTCAAAGGATGCAGAGTGGGGTGTGATAAGTGTCTGAAGGTAGGGAGGCCATTTTTTTGGCTTTGCTAGTCAAGCATCAGCGTTTTAAATCTTATGCAGGCAGCAGAGTGATGAAACCAAGGGATTGGAGGGATGGGATGAAAACAAGTCTAGTAGCTGCATTCTGGATTACTTGCAAGGGTCATATGGTGTGCAGAGGCAGACCTGCCAGGTGCGAGCTGTGTGGTCCAGTCTCGAGATGATGAGGGACTGAACGAACACCTGAGTGGCCTCTGTGGAACGGTCATAGCCTCCTAATATTGTAAATGAAAAACCTTATCGAGTCAGGCTAGCAATGTGAGGTGAAAAGAAGAATTGGTTGTCCAGAACCAGCCCAAGTTTGCATGTGTTGCGAGATCCTGAGGTCTGTCCAGGTAGACCACAAGGTATTGACATTGGGATGCATCTCCAGCAATAGCAGCTTGGTCTTACTAGAATTAATTTTAGCTGACAAACTGCCATGCATTATGAGATGTTTGGCAGCAGGTGGTGAAGACTGCCCAGCCCAGTGCATTACTGGTTCAAGTTTTCCTGCCATTGAGGACATCTACACCAAGCAGTGTTTGAGGAAGGCCTGCAGCATTATGAAGCATCCCTCTCACCCCTTACATGGACTGTTCACACCCCTCCTATCTGGATGCAGGCTACAGAGAATCTGGACCAATCCTCTGAACTTCTGAACAGTTTCTTCCTACAGGCATGCAGTCAGACTTCTGAACAGATCTGCCTGACGGACACTTACATATTCAGACTGAAATTCCACCTCAACCCTATTCTCATCTATTGCACTAGCTACTGCACCCAGCCACTTTACACCTGAGGAACACCTTTGCTCACTGCATATGCACAGATACTTTAACACTATTACTGTGCACTGGAATACTACATGTACAATGGTAATTTATCCACTGTCTACTGTCTAGACTCTTCTGTACTGTGCTTAATGCTTGTATAGTCTACTGTATAGTGCTGTGTATAGTCTATTGTCTGACTGTTTGCACTCTTGCCAGTTTATGTTTCATGTTAAATGTAGCAATGAATTTAGTCCTAGAGAAACTAAATGTATTTCCTTACTCAACACATCTGTGATGAAAAGGACTGACCATAAAGTTGACTTTTCTGGGTAAGATAGAGAGACAACTGAATGTATTTGAAATGGGCTTCTACATGATGTGAATAACCCTTATTGTCTTGAACCAGATTTTATGGTGTTGCTTATTTGATAAAGTGGAGAAGGCCTTGCAAGATGGTCTAGAGCAGGGGTCACCAAACTTTTTGAAACTGAGAGCTACTTCATGGGTACTGAGTCATACAAAGGGCTACCAGTTTGATACACTCAGTTTGATTTGCTCAGTTTGCCTTTAGTGATATATTATTATTAATGATAAATGATACTCATCTATGTGAAGACACTGATCACGTTAATGATTTCTCACAATAATTATCAACAATGAATTAACAAGGTGGGAAACAGATAATATCAATATTCAACACTTTATTTCTATTAATCTCAGCAATTGTTTAAATTTTGAGAAGATCACTTCTACAACATTTCATAAGAAAAAGGTCCCATTGTCACTAGCCATTGACAAACCATTTTAACAAATCATGAACTATGTTGCACCATGTTTGAAAAAGTTATCAATTATGTAATGTTTAAGAAAAATCAACTTTCATATTTTTAAATAAATGTATTATAATCTGGTCTGTAAATTGACACTGCAACTCTGAGTGAGTCTTGCAGATGTGCATCAGTGAGGCATGTTCTGTGTTTGTTCTTGATGAAGTTCATGTCAGAAAACGCTGATTCACAAAGATAGGTTGAACCAAACAGGCTGGCAACCTTCATAGCTGCTGTACATACCCCACTGTACTTTTCTGTGTCAACAAGGCACCAAAAGTTTGGTGCAGCCTGGTAGACTTTGAGGTGGAGGTCATTTTGCAATGTTACGATTTCAAGCTCCACCTGTTCAGCATCCAAGTTGAACATTGCACTTAGTTGCTCAGCAATGCATGTTATGTCCACGTTCATGAAAGGATTGGAAATGACTGACACACATGACTCAAGCTGATCAAGGTCACAAAACCTATTCTCAAACTCTTGCCCAAGTCTGTTTATGACTTGAAAGTACTTTTCTGCAACTTTGTCAAATGTCTCAGATGCAGAAGCATTGTCTTTCAGCACCGACTGCATAGAGGGAAAGTGCAGCACCTTTTTTCTCTGTATATGCACAGAGAAAATGTTCGTCTTGGCTTTAAATACATTTAAAGCACTTATCATATCAACAACAGTCTTACCCTTGCCTTGCAGCTCGCAGTTCAATTGGTTTAGTTTCCCAGTAATGTCCGTTAAAAATGCAAGGTCGAGTGTCCACTCTGTGTCCTCTAGCAGCAAGACGTCTTCGCCTTTGGACTGCATGAACTCTTCGATTTCAACCAAAAGTGACAAAAAACGAAGTAAAACACGTCCTCTGCTGAGCCTTCGGGTTTCTTTGTGTAGAAGCAGGTCACCATATTCAGCTGACATCTCCTCCAATAGCACCTTGAATATCCTGTGCTGTTTCGCTTTGGAGCGGATGCTGTTTATGATTTTCACAACGGGAGTCATCACGTGCCCAAAGCCGATCACCTTTGCACATAACGCCTGCTGGTGAAAATGCAGAAATTTTGGGAAGCAAACGAGGCTTCGATTGCTTTTTGGGTGTTTTTCGCCGGCCTCGTGAAAAAAGACTGCTGCTTACCCAAAGCTGCCTTTAGCTCACGGGCTTTTTCTGCCCGTAGCGCGCTGCCCAGTGGGTAGTTAGCATGGTAGCTTTCGTGACACGTAGTGAAGTGTCTCTCCACATTGTGCCGCTTTGCCGTCGCCACAGTCGCCCCGCAAATTAAACACACGCAGGTTTCTTTCACAGTAGTAAAAAAGAACTCTTCCTCCCTTTCACTGTGAAAATGATAAGTTTTCTTTCTTTTTTCGGCCATGTTTTTGGGGCAAGAAACCGCATTCAGCCCACCCGTCTTCGCTACGCCCGCTAGCTTACTCTCCACGAACTGAACTTTGAACTATACCTTTTCAACTTCAGTATGGGAATAGTCAACTTCAGTACGGGAATAGACAGCTTCAATATGAGAATAAAAATTTGACAGTATATAAAAATAAATAATTAAATTTAATTAGAATCGCATATCAAATTTTAGACGCAGCTCACTGGTGAGTTGTGTTATTTTTAGAACAGGCCTACGGGCGACTCATGTGGTCCTTGGGGGCGTGACCCCTGCTCTAAGGGAAGAAAAACATTCTATCATTGATCTGATATTGCTATATTATTATCTACAGGGTTAGTTATAAGAGTCTCTGGTTTTAAAATTTATAGTCTGAAATTTGGTTTGACGACATTTACGTTCTGAACGTCGAGTGGTCTATTTTAAGGTTCGTGTGTGCTCGTTATACCAGGTGCTAGCTTTTTCTCTCTAATTATTTTTCTTTTAAGTGGAGCTACCTTATCTAGTGTGTAGCAGAACGTTGACTCTAAGCATTCAGTTGCCTGATCAAGTTCTTTGGAATCAGACAATAATCCAATCATAGTTGATATCTCTGGAAGGTTATTGATAAAACTCTGTGCAGTAGTTGACATGAACATACGTTTGACACGGAAATGTGGCAAGGTGCAAATATTACGATCAGTATGCAATTTAAACAAGATTAGATAATGGTCTGAGATAGCTTCAGCTTTGAGATGTTTGTATCTATCCACTTTGGAAGTGGAGTTAGGGTGGTCTTTTTTTTTTTTTTTTTTTTTTTTTTTTTTTTGCCCCAGGGTGTTTTTTGCAGTGTCCATTAGAACAATCTTGAACTGATCCCACATGTCAACACAGCCTTCAGAAGGTGGAGCTCTGTTAGCACGTTTATTGTCAAGGGCTTCTTGGTGAGGGTCATGCTCAATGCATGCAGTGTTAAAAGTGGCTTGAAAAGTTTTGGCACTGAATAGGTACAATGTGCAGGTTGAGGATGGACTGTACCAGACTGTGATTTTTCTAGCACTCTGAACCATGTGTGGCTCATGTGATGCATACACCTTTGATGTCCTTTTGCCTGACAATGATAAAATCTATCAGCTGCCATTGCTTTAATCTCAGGTGCATCCAGATTGTTTTGTGATTGTCACCTTGGCAGAAGGTGGTGTTGGTGATGCACAGCATGTGCTGAGCACTCTTGCTCAGAAGAACAGACCATTGCTGTTCTGACTACCCATGCTATGGGCTGCAAGTACTCCCTTTCAGGTGGTCTTATCAGTGCCACTTCTGGCACTGAAATCTCCTATGATGAGAGGTTTGTTACTGGCAGGAGTGGATTTCATAAGATGGTAAAGGCCTTCATGGAACTGCTCTTTGAATTGAGCATAGGTGCTGAGAATGGTTATATGGTGGCTTTAGTCCAGCAGGAAGTGTAGCTTCATGAGGTTCTTTTTCAGTCCAACAGATAGGGTGAGGACAGATGCTACTCTTCAACAGACTGGTTCTAAAAAACCCCACTCAATGAATCCTGTCTGTTGTTTGGTTTTCCATTCTAAAAAAAGGTGTAGCCTCCAGCCTCTTTTAGCATCCTGACGTCAGCCAGTTTCATCTCAATGCAATAGTGGGCTAGCTTTTTAGAAAGGAGTGACGTTCTTTTCAATGGTCTGTTGGTATTGTCCCAGTCTAACAGAGTGGGGTCCCCTACCATAGGTACTACCCCTCCCTGGAAGCACCCCATACACCCCAGTAAGTGTATTGTTTACAGAGTTTGTTTACATAGAGATAAGCTCTCTTCCCTCCTTAATAGATTTCCATTAGATTTATGTTTATCTGTGAATGTTTCTTTTTACCACTATTGCAATGATGTAAATCTGTCTAGTGTATATGGGCAAAAGGCTGAGCCTGTCCAATATCGATCAGGGTTGCCCCCAGAGGCCAGTAGGAAAGCTCTTTGAACTGCAACATATTTGAAATGTCTTTAAATACATTAAAGCTATCACTGATTATGAAAGTCACAATTTTACACAGTAGTGCATGCCATCAGATCAGATTGCTATGACACATCTTTAAACACTACAGACACACATGTCTATGAACATAACACAGTAAACAGAACATCAGTATCTTTTGTTATTTGATTAGAGTTGTAGCTTTTTGTCCGTAGTATCCAGGTGAAGTTACCCACTCTTTAATGAATGAGACTTGAGTGTAAACTGTTTTCAGTAAGTGCAATCATTAGGCTTTTCGTACGAGTTGATCAACGGCCATCTTTAAGTGATTCTCAGTTGATGGAGGGTCCAAGCAGAAGTAGATCATCAGGATGGCCCAGGCTGGGCCAAATTAAAAATCATATAATTTGCACAAGTGTTATTTTAATATAAGGATTATGCTGTCAAGTTTAAATTTAACACATTTACACACACAAGTACACACAACTGTAATATTTTAAAAGGCATCCTTTTATATTATGTTTGGGAATATGAGTGAGTACAAAGCGTGTTATGCTCTCCAACGCATAGTGAGAGCCACTAAACTCTGGTACAGCAAGCAAGTGGAGTCTCATTTCCAGCTTAATGACTCCTGATGAATGTGGCAGGGACTGAGAACTATCAGTACCTTCAGAGGTAAATCCACTGCTGTGATGATATCTGACTCTTTTCTGACTGACGAGCTGAATACTTTCTATGTGTGCTTTGATGCTGAATGCAATAGCGCTAGCCCGCCAACTAGTGCTACAGAAGGAAGCAACGCTGTTAGTGATGAGAGTGAAATCACTGTCTTGGAGGATAAGATTAGCTGGTTTGTTCTCTTCCATCTTCAATGAGTCCCTAGCTAAGTGTGTGGTCCTCACATGCTTTTAAAATCTGTTTTCATTCCTGTGCCAAAGAACAATAAGCCCTCTTACCTAAATGACTCTCATCCTGTAGTGCTCACATAACTTGTCAAGAACGTTTTTGAGAGACTTATCAACAACTCTATCCCTGACACCATCAACCCACTCTAGTTTGCCCATCACCCCAATAGGTCTACAGAGGATGCCATCTCTCATGTCCTACACACTACCCTCACCCATAATGACAGCAACAAAGGGAACTATGTAAGGCTGCTGTTTATAGACTATAGCTCAGCTTTCAATACCATAGTCCCACACAGATTGGGCTCCAAGCCTCAAGGACCTCTTACTTATTGCCTCCCTCTTTGACTGAGTCTTGGACATCCTCAAAGACAGACCCCAGGTAGTGAGACAGTTTACCTCCAACACCATCCCCCCAAGCACTGGAGCCCCACAAGTTTGTGCCCTGAGCTTCCGTCTACTCTCTAGACACACATGACTGTGTATCATCATCAGCTTCACTTCTATCATCAAGTTTGCTGAAGACACAGTGGTTATGGGCCTCATCTCCAACAACAACAAGGCCACCTACCTTGATGAGGTGGAGAAAGTAGTAGCTTGGTGCCAGGTTAACTGTCTCTCTCTGAACATCAGCAAAACCAAGGAACTGGTTGTGGACTTCAGGAAGAGGCAATAGCAGTATTACTACTTGAGATCAGTGGGACCCCTATATAGAGAGTGAGCAGCTTCGGGTAGGTTGGAGTACACATCTCTGAGGACCTGACCTGGACTCATCATATCCACGCTCAGGTGAACAAAGCCAGATAGCAGTTGTATCATCTGAGACTGCTGAGGAAATTCAGGGTCTCCCCAGTAATCATGAAAATGTTCTACACTGAGGCAATAGAAAGTTTACTGACTCTCAGTGTGCATCTCTGAGATACTGTGCATCTCAGTGTGGTACAGGAACTGCTCAACCCAGGAAAGTAAAGCCCTGCAGAGACTGGTGCGCTTAGCTGAATGCATCTCTGGGTCTGCTCTCCCCTCTCTGCATGATATCTACATCAGGCGATGCAGTACAAGATCTGCTAAAATCATCAAGGACTCCACCCACCCCAGTAACTGTTCAGCCTGCTGCAATCAGGCAAGCACTTTCGTAGTCTGATGTCTAATACTGAATGGCTCAGGAGGAGCTTTTTCCCTCAGGACATCAGACTCCTCAACATGGATATGTCCTCCAAATAATTTGGGATATTATGTAAAATGTAAATAAAAACAGAGTGCAACGATTTGCAAATCTCATAAACCCATAAGTTATTCACAATAGAACATATCAAATGTTTCAAATGAGGAAATGTATCATTTTAAGAAAAAAAAGGTAATTTTGAATTTGATGCTCACAACACGTCTCAAAGAAGCTGGGACGAGGGCAACAAAAGCCTGGAAAAGTAAGTGTTACTAAAAAGAAACAGCTGGAGGAACATTTTGCAACTAATTAGGTTGATTGGCAACAGCTCAGTAGCATGATTGGGTATAAAAATAATATTTTGGAGAGGCAGAGTCTCTCAGAAATAAAGATGGGATGGAATCTGGATGGAAGCATATGTTGCTCTAAAACCTGTATATACCTTTCAGCATTGATGGTGCCTTTCCAGGTGTGCAAAATGCCTGTTCCATAGGCAGTAATGCACCCCCATACCATCAGAGATGCAGGCTATCGAACTGAGCGCTGATAAAAAAGCTGGATGGTCCCTCTCCTCTTTAGTTTAGAGGACGCGGCATCCATGGTTTCCAAAAAGAATTTCAAATTTTGATCCGTCTGACCACAGAACAGTTTTCCACTCTGCCTCGGTCCATTTTAAATAAGCTTTGGCCCAGAGAAGATGGCCGCGTTTCTGGATCATTTTCACATATGGCTTCTTCTTTGCATGATGGAGCTTTAACCAGCATTTGTGGATGGCACGGTGAACTGTGTTCACAGACAATGAGTTCTGGCAGCGTTTCTGAGCCCATGCAGTGATTTCCATTACAGAATCATGCCTGTTTTTAATGCAGTGGCTCCTGAGGGCCCGAAGATCACGGGCATGTAATATTGACTTTCACCCTTGTCCCTTGCGCACAGAAATTTCTCCCGATTCTCAGAATCTTTTGATGATTATTATGTACTGTAGATGATGAGATCATTTTATGTTGAGGAACATTGTTCTGAAATTGTTCCACAAATTCTGGATGCAGTTTTTCGCACATTGGTGAATCTCTGTCCATCTTTACTTCTGAAAGACTCAGCCTCTCTAAGATACTCTTTTTATACCCAATCATGTTATTGACCTGTTGCCAATTAACTTCCGCTGTTTCTTTTTAGGAACACTTACTTTTTCAGCCTTTTGTTGCCCCGTTCCAACTTTTTTGAGACATGTTGCAGCCATCAAATTCAAAATTATTATTATTATTATTATTATTTTCCTTAAAATGGTACATTTCCTCAGTTTAAACATTTGATATGTTTTCTATGTTCTATTGTGAAAAACATATGGGTTTGTGAGATTTGCAAATCAATGCATTCTGTTTTTATTTACATTTTAGTCCCAACGTTTTTGGAATTGGGCTTGTACATATTCTTATACAAATATTTCTTATTAATTTCTGGGTTTTTTAAAATTAGTTATTTAAATACATTGTCTAAGAAGATCTAGGCCAGGTTTTCATTTCACTGCAAGTTATATACTGTATATAACTATGTATGTGACAAATAAAAATCTTGAATATACCAACAACTGCACCTCTAAGGACCCATCCATCAAGCTCCTCAAGTTTGCAGATAACACCACGCATATAGGCCTCATATGCAACAATGAAAAGACCATACAGACATGAGATAGTCCATCTGAAAACCTTGTACACCCAAATCTGTACCTGAACACCCCAAAAACACAGGAGTTGATTCTTGATTTCAGGAAACAACATCCCTACAACATTCCCAAATCACTCTAAAGGAGTGGAGTACATCATTCACTCTTCAGAAAAGAGTGGATGATGTACAAAAGTCTTCCAGTTTCCAGATTATGGCTTCCAGAGTCCAGATTGTAAAAGCATTAGGAGAATATCATCACCGACTCATCCTTTCCTGGCCATCACCTATTTGAGCAGCACTTCAGAGCAGCTAAAACTAAGACAACACTCAAATAGTTTCTTCTCAAAGGCAGTGTCCCTCTTAGACAAGTTATAAACTCATCCATTCTGTTAACCTTTCTACCTGCACATTGTACTTTGGACCTGACATTAATGCAAAAAACAAAATAATAAAAAAAAAACACTGTACATCAAATTACAAATGTGTAGATTTACACCTTCTTACCATATGTTTGCATGATTTATATAGTTTGTGTTACCTGTACTGTGTCCTGATGGTTTTGTACTCTTTGTACTTGCAATGTTTGCATTATCTGCACTGTTACGTGTTGTCCATCTACGTACGCCAACTGTGCCAAGTCAAATTCCTAGTACATGCAAATGGAACTGGCCAATAAAAAGAGTCTGGCCAAATGATAACTGGGATAATGAGAGAATGACAATGTTATAAAATGGACAATGACAATATTAACACAGAGAATGATAACGTCATCTCAGAGTGACAATGTCAACATTGTTCATGACAGTACATGAAGTGAAATGGCATAGATGATGGGAAGGTCAGTGAATTCTCAGCCATGGGACCGTACTATTCTCTGTTCTATAGCTGTTCTATTCTCCAAAGATTTGGACATAAATATATAAACAATTGAAGACATTTTTTTTTAAAAAACGTAAAACCATTCTAGTTAAAGCCAAGGTTAATGGGGTAGAGTTTATTAATACACACAATAACGGATCAGATCATTTAGAATAACTATATGAATTACATTTACATTTATGGCATTTGGCAGATGCCCTTATCCATAGAGACTTAGAAAAATACTTACAGAAGTTTAATTATTATATAAGGACATTTTCAAGTTTTCTCAGTGCATTTTGGAGTTTTCCAACATGTGTTTTTGTTATGGTTTATGTTCTCTCTCTGCCCTTGTCATGTTATGTGTCATCATTATCAGCTGTTTCTGTTTCCCCCTTTGATTAGTTTGCATATTTAAACCCCCATGTGTTTTTTGTTTAGGGCAAATTATTGTTTGTGTTTGCCGTCCAAGCTGTACTGAGCCTTTTGATTTGTTCACATTCCTGGTTTTCTGATTTTGGTTTTTGAGTGTTTTGCCCGTTTGCTGATAGCCTGACTCTGTGCCTGTTTCTGACCACGTTTTTGCACCACATTTTGGATCTGTCTGCCTGCCCTATAAATAAAGCCTTTTACTGCATTTGCATCCGTCTCTCCCTACTTTACGTGATAACTATATATTGCACTGAGGATACAGCAAAAAATAAATCTGTGCATAATAGCAATGTAAGGCTTAAGTGACAGCAGATATAAACTTTGTGTACAGTTTAATATCCTACCATGACAATGAGCTGCTGTTCAACAGCCATATGGTTTGTAGGAAATAAAAATTGTATTTGTCACACACATGAACATAAGCAGTACGTGTAGTGAAGTTATTTTTATGACTGTCTGTGACGTACAATAGAATTTAAATAGAACAGAATTTACTTGTATACAGTTAGAAATAGGAAACATATTTAAAAAGTATAAAAAATATATTTAAAAAATATAATGTAGGATATAAAGATTGGTGGCAGCAACAGTCTGACAATAATTGGTATAAAGTGCAGATATAAGCAATTATTTGTGCAATTTAATGCTGTTCAACATTAAGTTGAGGTTGTTGTCTTGAAATTGCTCACAGATATAAAACATAAATATTTATAAATACAAGATATAAATACAGGATAAAGTGAATGAATACAAGGATACAATTAGTGAATAGAAAATGTATTAAGGAATGTAGGTGGTGTGGGTGTTGTGAAAGCAAGTCCTAGCTTTAGTACTTGGTGTTGTCCTGGTTGAGGGCCCAATTGGCCTGTGGGAAGACGCTCTTCTTCATTCTCTCTGTGATGGTCTTTAGGGAGTGGATGCACTTCCCTGACCACAGCAGAGAGAAGAGTCCATTGTTCGGATTATCTTCTTGGCCTTGGTTCAGCACTGCTTGCTGCAGTTCAGGGAGCTCATTGCAGATGGTGCGCTCAGCATATCACACCACCCTCTGGAGAGCTCACCTATCTTGCTTGGCGCTGTTCCCAAAACAGGCTTTTATGCTTCCCATCAAAGTTGCTCTTGATGGTGCAGGGTTAAAAGTTCCTTAGCACCTTAGAGGGCAGTTTAAAGTCTGTTAAGCATCTAAGGTGGTAAAGATGCAGCCAGGCCTTCTTTACCATGGTGCTGAAGTGACAAGACCATGACAGGTCCTGCATGATGTGAACACCAAGGTACCGAAAACTGTCCGCACTCTCTATTGGATTTCCATTGATCTTAGGAGAGTGGTAGTTTCTCTCCTGCTACGTGCTGAAGTCCACTATAAACTCCTTTGTCTTGCTGATGTTCAGGAGGAGGTTGTTCTCCTGGAACCAGTTTTCCAGGCTTTTAATCTCCTCCAGGTAGGCCTTCTCATTTTTATCAAAGATCAGCCCCATCATAACAGTGTCAATGGTGGTAGAGTTGGTAGTGAGCACACAGTCATAAGTGTACAATGAGTACAGCAGTGGACTCCAGTGCTTAGGGTGAGCTATTGGAATCAGATGTGAACTGTAATGGCTCCAGGGTGTCAGATAATGAAGAAGTGATGACGTTTCTTACCAGCCTTTCAAAGCACTTCATCACAATTGAGGTCAGGGCTACTGTGCGATAATCCTTGAGATAGGCAGGCGGGGGTTTCTTTGGGACAAGACTGTTTGAAGCATGTGGGATGCCCAGTTGTGCCAGGTAGAGGTTGAATATCTCTGTGAGCACCAGTGCTAGCTGGACAGTTCAGGCTCAAAGGACCCAACCTGAGATGCTGTCTGGTCCTGCTGCCTTCCTGGTGTTCACTCTCCTGACAGCCTTCCTCACGGCATGCTCTGAGATGATTAAAGCATTTACCGCTCTGATACTCTCTGCAACCTGTTGGAACTATGACTCTAGTTTCCTCCCATTGCACTGCTTCACCTCCTTCACTGCTCTGCACACATTGTAGGATGCAATCTTATACTTGTTCATGTTCCTGGTGACAAGTCCCACTTTATAGGAGATAAAGATCTCAGAGCATCATGCATGGTTTTAAGGTTTTTAGGAGTTAGTGGTGAAGAAATGTTGAAGTCTATCCTCACCACCTGGTGTCACACTGTTGGGAAGCTGAAGATCCAGATGCACATGAAGGGTCCAGTCCTAGGTCTGCCTAGCTTAAAGGGCAGTCTAGAGGGCAGTGTAGTGTTGAAAGTTGAGCTGTAATCTACAAACAACATTCTCACATAGATGTTCCATTAGATGTTAGAAAAATATATTTGAAGTATATTCCCGTTGATTATTATTATTATTATTTTTTTTAATTTGTACAGCTGGGTGAATAGGAACAAGAAATTGTTCAACCATAACTTCCTGTTTCACAGGCATATAAATATGAGGTAGCACATAGGCCAAATTCCCTTAGTCGTTCAGAACAATGGGTAAGACCAAGGAATATAGTTGTGATGTGCAGCAAGAGGTTGTTGAGCTTTGGGAATGGGAAGTGGTTATAAGAAAATAGCAAAAGCATTGAAAATACCCATTTCTACCACCAGGGCAATAATTAAGAAGTTCCAGTCAACTGGAAATGTTATGAATCAACCTGGAATTAAACACGTGTCTATATTGTCTCAACACACTTTGAAGAGGATGGTTCAAGTGGCCAAAAAATCTCCGAGCATCACAGCTGGAGAATTGCAGAAGTTAGTAGCATCTTGGGTTCAGAAAGTCTCCAAAACTACCATCCAAAGTCACCTACATCACCACAAGTTGTTTGGAAGGGTTTCAAGAAAAAAGCCTCTACTCTCATCCAAAAACAA
>JANDJT010000021.1:28646163-28657791 GCA_024331685.1 Stegophilus panzeri | reverse complement strand
TTGGGCTCGGTCGGTGCCACATAATGAGGTAACGCGGGTGAGTTGGGCTCGGTCGGTGCCACATAATGAGGTAACGCGGGTGAGTTGGGCTCGGTCGGTGCCACATAATGAGGTAACGCATGATGTACACCACTCAGTCACTCTATCACCACTAATTGGGCAAAGTTCGACATATGTTTACAATAATATGGAACATCTTAGAAACACGGTTCCAATTACCTCTGATTCTTTGGGTCAAGTTTAAACACCATGATGTTAATTTCTGCAGTATTGGATTGTCCATGATTTTTTATCTTTTTTTTTATCTTCTTCTCCTACAAACTTTGTCCAGTCAGCCAAATTTTAATCAGAGTATCATGAGACTCCCCCGGAAAAAAAATTGTTTCTCCGAGTTTTGATGTACAGGACATCTATAATGCATAAATTAATTTTATGGCAAAGCCACCAACCAGAACATGAGGGCATGTCTGTATGATTTATTTTGACCAAACTTTGTAGATAGCTGAAGGACCTCATCTTAGGGGTCTCCAAGAAGTTTTGCGTAAATTTGTCTGTAGGTGGCACTATAATTTGCAAAACTGCCCATAAATTTTTAACTGCTCAACATCAAATCGAGATTCTTGTTTCTATCGAGTCCCTTGAAGGTTCTAAGTGTTGATGATCTAAAGAATTTATGAGTTCTCAAACAGGAAACTGGCCATTTTATTTCTTCTACCACAAACTTTGTCGCTTAACCATGAATTTTGGAATGAAGCATGGGGAGATCAGCCTGAAGAAAAGATGTTTCTCAGATTTTTTACATGATGGTTGGTTTATTCATAATGCTCAAATGAATTTGACTGTGAAGCTGCCAAACAGGAAGTGAGGGCATATCTCAGCAACTGTGTGATGTATTTTAACCAGACTTTGTATATGAGTAAATTACCTTGTCCTAAGGGACTCCAAGATGTTTTATCGAAATTCCTGTCTTGGGGCACTATAACTCACAATTTATTAAAACTGCTCATCATGTTTGGACCACTTTAACCTGCAATCATGATTTTTCCTTGATTCCTTGGAAGGTGCTGAGAATTTTTGATCTGCCACATAGGAAGTTGGCAATGTGGAATTCAAATTTCTCTCATGAATTTTGTCCAATCATCACTACATTTGGATCACAGCATCATAAGATCAGTCTGAAAAATAAAATTTCTTGAATTTATAAAATCTGTGATGTTTCATCCATAATCTGCAAATGAATTTGACAGCTAAGTCATCACCAGGATGTGAGGGAATATCTCAACAACACTTTTATATATGGACATTAAACTTGTCACATATATTTACCAACATGAACTAAAGTTAGGAAACAAGATTTGACATCATTTCTAACTTGGAAGGGCTCCCAGAAGCAGGAAGTGAGACGATATCTCAGCAACAACTTGACCCTTTGCCTGCAAATTTAGTACATCTCCATCAGAGCAAGCGCTGATGGTCCCAATGGCTTCTGGTCTTCCACAGTTGCTAAGGAGTAGGAACAGAAGGTGCTTGGGCCCCTTAATTGCTGTTTGCAGTTATATTTGCAGGGTTTGGTTTTGTACATTATAACTGTGGTACTCAGCTTTAATAATGTGACGTATTTATGCATGGATTGACTCGCATGGTACAAATCGGGCAGGATCATCAATACCAGATCCGAGCCCTCTGCCTAGTTTGTCAGTGCATGTATTGCTTTTTCACATGTACATTGGCGTGTGTGTGTGTGTGTGTGTGTGTGTGTGTGTGTGTGTGTCTGCTGAGTGTTTTGTGGCGACATTGTGAATGTGTGGGTGCATAGTCGTAGGTCAGCTAGTTTTGCGATGTCTCCAGATTGATGGAATGTCTGTTATTACATCAGCACAGACAGACAAAGAGTCTTACTGTTCCTCACAGAGAGAGAGAGAAAGAGAGAGAGAGAAAGAGAGAGAGAGAGAGAGAGAGAGAGAGAGGGAGACAAAATGCTAAATAAAAAATTTAATACATTTTTAAAAAGTTTTTAAAAAGGATGATTTCACTTAGCCAACAACATGAGCACCATGAAAATAAATCATTGTGTGTTGATATATAAGTACATATAAACCTCTGTTACGTGATCCTGAAATGCACTTCCTGTTCAGAATAACTGCGCAGAATATAATGACTAGAGACACACACACATATTTCAGGAAATGAAGTTATATCTAGTCCAAAATTCCACTCAGTCAATACTGAGCAAAAGCTCTATTCTGAAGAATGGAAATAGTTAGTGGTTCTCAGTCGGCAATGCAGTTTACAAAAACGCCACATGATCTCATTGTACACACTGCAGTGCTGATATTCTATTTATAATCTCGTGCAATGGGGTTCTTTGAGCTGTATAATATGATGTGAACACAGTATATCAGGCGTAGATGGAGCTCACTGGTCCTGTCAGAAAATATAGTGTAGAAACAGAAAGACAAAAGCTGTAGCAGGTAGTTTCATGACTGTGAGCCCACGGGCATCCAGCAGCCGAGCTCCAGCCATAAGGACGTTATCCTCAGGAGAAGAGAAAGCAAACCAAGACAATATCTAGTGTGGAGACTCTGAGAGAGATGGATGCCAGTAAACAGTCTCCCAGCAGTTCTTGAACCCAAACGTGTCAGTGTAATGTTCTGCTTTCCTTTAGGTAACACCAGCAAGTCCACAAGGAAGTTTATGATAACTGGGCATACCAAAATTGTACCCGAGAAAGTTAATGTTGTTGTAATTTGCTCTGGATAAAGAGCATCTGCAAAAAGACATTAACCTAAGAGATGCTGGGATCAAGGGATAAAGATGACAAGCAATTAACACGAACATTATAAAGGACAACAGCACATTTTCAGGAATCTGACATTTAGGAAAGGAAACGAAAGGAAAAAGCGATGAAACGGTGAAAATACAGCAGAGGAAAGGAGGGGAAAGAGGAGAAAACAGATGGGAAAGACGTAATAGAGTGGGTCAAAAAGCAGTGGAATGGATGGGAAAAGAAGAGAAAATAAAATTTGAGGGGAAACAGCTCATTATGGTGGGAATTTTTAACCTGATTAAGATCCATGATTCAATTATATCATTATATCACAGGAACTGTTTTTAAAGGGGGGGGGGGGGGAGCATGCTGAGATTCCACTACACAGCTTACGATAACCTCTTTATAACAATAATAATAATTATAATAATATTAATAATAATAATAATAATAATAATAATAATAAAACCTCAATGTAGAATACTTTACAGCTTTAATTCTAAAATAAAAATTGCTTTTGTCATTATTATTATTGTTATTATTATTAATGTTTATGCATATGTCATGTTATGAAATGCAACATATCTGAGACAGAATATTTTCCAGATAAAGTTCTGAGCATAGTTATACGGTTTAATAATAATAAAAAATAAATAAATTTAAAAAAAGAAGAAGAAGAAATAAATAGAGATATAACCCCTCTAGCACCACTCCAAATGTCATTTTATGCTTATTAATAATTTCATTAATTAATTACATTATTTACATAAACTCAAGATAAACTTAATTAACTGAATAACGCAAATGTAAAACATAAACCTAACCGATTTCACTCAATCATTGCTGTCATGTTTGTTTAATATTCAGCAGATTTATATTATTCAGACCTGATTAATAATCATATAAATATATATATTTTTTATTTAACTCTGTTTCTGTGTATTCAGTATATTTTACCTAAACACAATAATAATAGTGTCTGTCTTTTTTCCCTCTTAAGAATAACAAATAAATAAAAATCCAGAAACAAACAAACAAACAAACAAATTAATTAATAAGAAAAGAAAAGAAATTAAAGGATTGCTGGTCATTCATTCATACAATCTTGCAGGCATTTTCTAACATTTCAATATGTACATGGTAATTCTGTGACTTCAGTGTGTGTGTGTGTGTGTGCGTGTGTGTGTATGCGTGTGTGTCGGTCTGGAACATGTTGGTCTGCACAGTCATCTAGTGGTTGAAAGAGAGAACAGCAGTTCATCTCTCTCTCTCTCTCTCTCTCTCTTTGTGTGTGTGTGTGTGTGTGTGTGTGTGTGTGTGTGTGTGTGTAATGGACTGGCTCTTTTTGATGATGTCATCATGTTGTTCCTCTTCAGCACATACAGCAGGACAGTATTTAACAGAAACACATAATCGTCCTCACTGTGTGTTAAAAACTGGCCCCAGTTGCACTTACACACTTTCACCAGCAGGGGGGAGGGTGTTACACCACTAACAGAATGCAGGATGTGACAGGATTTCTGATGTGGGTTTCTGTTTGTGTTGTGTAATGTCTAAACTTTAGACAAAGGTCAATTTCACGCAGTGTCAGTACACATCAAAATAGATTAATTCACAATATTTTATAATATAAATATTTATTTTTCATATGGTACAGGAGGAAATAAAGTGCATCTGTAGGAGCTTTGAGGCTTCATCAAGTTACATTTCAGGTTTATCATCATGCTAACAGAGAGACTCGAGCAGGAAGACAATAAAACACAACACAACAAAAAGAAAAAGATCAAGCAAGAAAGATACCAGTAAAGGATAGATAATATCATCCTGTGTGTGTGTGTGTGTGTGTGTGAGAGAGAGAGAGAGAGAGAGAGAGAGAGAGAGATATCATATATATCTTTTCATTGTCTCTGGCTGCTTCACACATGAACACAGTCGTGGATTACAAACCTCAGATTTTATCTGCATTATCTGCATTTTACTGCATTTTACAGAAAACATAAACATGCATTGTCTTTAACACACACACACACGCACGCACACACACACACACACACACACACACACACACACACACACAAGGCATGTGCCAATGATCTGTTATATCTTAATTTATCTTAATAAAATATTGTGGCCATTTTCATTGCAAGAATCAGGAACTTTTTTCAGGAACTCACAAAATGAGGTGTGTTTTAGTTCCTGAGCCATAGTTCCAGTAACAGTTCCAGTTCCTGCTCCATAGTGGGTACTTATTCTTGGATCAGGAACTGATAGGTGGAACTTGTCCTACTGAGTATGTCTTGTCTAAGAAGGGTTTCAAAGAACCCTTATTGGAAACCTTTCTTATAGGGAAACACTCTGTTGTAGGGTTCTGCATAAAACATAAAGTATCACAATGCAAATGATGCATTGTGCTTTTGTTTTTACACGTGTGTTGCGGACGTTTACACATACAGTCCCCTTCAAAACTGTTGGAACAGCAAGGGCAATTCATTTGTTTTGCTGTAGACTGAAGACATTTGGGTTTGAGATCAAAAGATTAATATGAAAAGAAAGAGATTTATTTATTTAAACATTAAATAGCTCTGAGCATCTAATCTTGGTTTTACCTGTGAAGACTGCATTTGTTGTTAAAAGGGATAAACCAACATGAAGATCAAAGAGCTATCTATGGGAGAAAAGCAAGTCATTTTCCTGAAAAAGAAAGAAACCACTGGTCTCTGAGGAACAGACACAGAACGGGTCGGCCAAGGAAAACAACAACAGCTGATGACAGAAACATTGTGAGAGCTGTTAAGAAAACCCCAAAAACAACAGTCAGTGACATCACCAACAACATCCACAGGGCAGGGTGAAGGTCTCACAATCCAGCGTTCGAAGAAGACTTCGAGAGCAGAACAATAGAGGCCATATCACAAGATGCAAACCACTCATCAGCAGTAAGAATCAGAAATCCAGACTGGAATTCACAAAGAAATACAGAGATGATCCTCAAAAGGTCTGGAACCAAGATGAATCTCTACCAAAGTGATGGAAAGTCCAACATGTGGAGAAAGAAAGGATCTGCTCATGATCCAGAACATACGAGCTCATCTGTGAAACATGGTGGAGGTAGGGTCATGGCTTGGGCTTACATGGCTGCTTCTGGAACATTCTCACTAATCTTTATTGATGATGAACTCATGATGGAGCAGCAAAATGAATTCAGAAGTTTACAGGAACATTCTGTCTGTAGATTCTCTGTCTACAGATAAATGCATCCGAATTATTCAGGAGTAACTTCATCATGCAGCAAGACGACAATCCAAAACGCACTTCCACCTCAACACAGGACTTCATCAGGGGGAAAAGTGGAAGGTTTTAGACTGGACAAGTCAATCACCAGACTTTCACCCAACTGAGGTGAAAAGAGGAGACTGAAGGGAAAAAACCCCCAAAACAAACAACTACTGAAAGAAGCTGCAGTAAAAACCTGGAGAAGCTTCACAGAAGAAGAAACCAGCAGTTTGGTGTCAGTGAGTCGCAGGATTGATGCAGTTACTGCGAGTAAAAGGGAAACGCAACCAAATATGAAGTATTATTTATTTTCATTTACTTCAAGACTCATCTGTTCCTATACTTTTGCTCACCTAAAAATTGAGTGGTCTGATACAAAAGGTTCTGTGTTTTATGTTGTTTAACACATCTATATGTAACTATCAGGAAATAAAAGCTGAAATCCTAAACTCTCGTCTCATCTCCATCTTCTGATCTCAAACCCAAATGTCTGTGGTGTAGAGCACACACTAATAAACTGGCCTTGTGTTCCAATAGTTTCAGAGGGGACTGTATTTTGTAGACTTACAAATACCTGTATTTATTGTGCCACAGCAGTTTAAAAAGGTTTTAAGTGTAAAGTTGCATGTGCAGCTGTCTTAAAAAGTTAACATCAAATTAACAGAAGAAAGGAAAAGCAATGAAGAAATACTCAAAAGAAAAACTAGTTCCCTAAAAGGTTCTGGGAAAATGTCATTCTGACCATTTTCCCCAAATATGCATTGTAGTGATAATATCGTAAAATGTTATACATGTTGGGCGTGACTTGAAAATTTAATATTGGCAGATGCCTACTGTACACACACACACACACACACACACACACACACACACCATCATGCCGTTATATTTGCATTAATACAAAAACAGTTCACCAACATACAAATCCTTCAGCTCATTTCCTTGGCTTTTTTTAAAAAAATTTATTACAGCTGCAAGCTAAACAGAGTACTCTTTATAAAAGCTCAGTGCATGCGTTTAATCTCATTCCTGAATAAAAATAAATAAAAATATTTCACCTGAAGTGGGATGAATCAAAGTGCAGATAGAGTATAGAGTTAATTCTCAGACTATTGCTTTAAATATTGCTTTTGTGGCTACATCCCATAATATAATTACTCTAGAATAAAACCCTCTGATATCTAAAATATCTATGAGCATGTCCCAGGAGCGTCATACACACACTTTATTTTTAGTTTGTTTTTAACCCTGTTTAATAAGGTCGACACACACACGTTCACGTCTTACGTTGTTTTCATTTATATGGACAGGATATGAAGCAGAAATGACTGGGAATAATTTCTATAATATTAGATATATATGTGTTATAACATCTTTAACATTAGTTTGTGTTTTAGCTTGTTAGATTAATGCTAACCTTTGTAGGATAATTCTAATTTGTACTTTAGCTTTTTTACTATTATGCTACTTTGTGATTAGCCTGTTTAGTATAATGTTAGTTTATTTGTACTATAAAGCCAGTTTGCATGTTTAGTATAACGTTAGCTCAGTGTTAGCCTGTTTTCTATGCTAGCTCGATTTTTAGCCCGTTTTCCATGCTAGCTCCGTTTTAGACTGTTTTCTATGCTAGCTCCGTTTTAGCCTGTTTTCTATGCTAGCTCGATTTTAGCCTGTTTTCTATGCTAGCTCGATTTTAGCCTGTTTTCTAAGCTAGCTCAGTTTTAGACCATTTTCTATGCTAGCTCAGTTTTAGACCATTTTCTATGCTAGCTCAGTTTTAGACCATTTTCTATGCTAGCTCGGTTTTAGCCTGTTTTCTGTGGCATTAGTTTATGTTTTGCTGTTTTACTGGAGTTAATAATAAACTGAAAGAAGGCAACGGATGGTGTTTACATGAGCCGTGACTCAAACTATCTGGTGAGAGAAAATACTGGAATGGTCTTATAAACAAATTAATGTAAATATATTTTATTTAAATACTATGTCAGCGCTGAAATATAAATGTATGTGGCACATGTGAATGGTTATGACGCCCCAGGCATGGATAACTCTAATCTATACAGTGCCCTAGAAGATAAAGTAGTGCCTTAAATAAATTTGTTTTTCTGATATACAGTTTTGGTTGTGAGATGTTTCTGAGTTTTCGTCTTGTCCTGTGTGAATTTCCTCCTTTGGTAACGTCTATATTTATTTGTTTAATTTGTTTATTTCCATTATCCTGTTCGGATAAATGATTAAAATATCTTTGCATCTATATTTCAGAGTTCATCATCTCATCTTCTTCAATTGTGATCAGTCCTCATGGATCACATGATCCTTTCAGTACCAGTAAAGACTCTGAAGTGAGAACCACCTGGATCAGAAGACAGTCGCACTTTTTCTCTCTTCAGAAAGAATCTCAAGAGCTTCAGAGCAAGGAAATATACAATTTCAAGCAGCAAATCGTTTCTATATAGTTTACTGACAAATCCAAATCTCTGAAAAATGTGCAAAAATGCCAACACAATAATCCCTTTTCCCTTAATCAACTTCATTTGTGTTAGTCGTTCTAAAATGAGGGGAGAGTGTGGAACTCTGTTGGGAAACACCTCTAATCACCTCCAATCCTGTAGTGTCATATCTCTGATTCGCTCTTGTAGGTCAGAGGATCGAGAGGAATGGATGTCTGAAGAATATCAAACTCCATCTGATTGTCCATGTCCAGCACACAGAGGACGTTGCTTCCAGAAGTTACTGTTGGAGTGTCCTGGAACATTTTCTGGAATTCTGGTGGAATACCAGTCGTGGTTAGCACCGTCAGATCCGTTTCTAGTGTAGTTAGACCTTCCTCCACTCTGCTCTTATTTATCCCTTCTTCATCCTCCTCTTCCCCAGAGTACAGAGCCACTTCATTCTCATAACAGAACGCACTGGGTGAGCAAGGTGGTCGCAGAAATTGTGCCCTGCGACTAATCGGTGTCCCGGATTGTGATGACGCTTTGGATGATTGATGACTCGCTAAATCACTGAGCTCCTTAGCACTGCATGACGGAGTTGAAGGAACTTCGTAGGTCTTGTGGAAGCGAGCGTAGTCCACTTGGTAGCGATCCTGATCTTCATACACAACCGGCTCAAAGCGATGACCCCAAAGGATCTCATGGGAAAGGTATGAGCTTCGTGCTTGTGTGGTCATTGCAGTGGCTTCTACCATTCCCTCGAGAATTACGACAATCTCAAAGACATCGTTTTCCAGGTCAGAGCGGCTCATGGCCCAAAACGGTGAGTCTTCATCAATCTCGTGGACGATCACAAGAGGTGAGACGAGGAAAAGACGGTCAGTGCCTTCATCATAACCCACATTCAGGTCCGTCTGTTCCAGCGGGATGAACTCGCCCTCCTCTGTTACTCTGGGTTTAATCAGCTGTGCTCGGACGTGAGCTTCAACGATGTGGCTTTTCCGGAGATTTCCGACACGCCACATGAGGCACAGCTTCCCGTCGCGCAGCGCTATAACGGCATTTTGGGAAAACAGCAGCGTCTGGTTTCGCTTCTTGGGTCGCGCCATCTTGGCCATGATGGTACCGATCATGAATGAGTCAATGATGCATCCCAAAATGGACTGGACCACCACTGTTGCCACAGCAACTGGGCACTCCTCGGTGACACAGCGCCAGCCATATCCAATCGTTGTTTGAGTTTCAATTGAAAAAAGGAAGGCACCAAGAAAACCTTCGACGTGGAGCAAACATGGTTTCCACTCCTTCTGTTGCCCCTCACCTGGTGCTCCTGCCCCCGCTTGCCCCCTCACATGACGGTCAGGGTCAAAATCTCCATGTGCGAGAGCCACGCTGTAAAAAATAAATCCAAAAATCAACCACGACACCATGAATGTCATGCAGAAGATGAGGAGTAGGTAGCGCCAGCGGATGTCCACGCAGGTTGTGAATATATCAGCCAGGTAGCGCTGCGACTTGTCCTCCATGTTGGAGAAAACAACATTGCATTGTCCATTTTTTTTAACGAAACGGCTCCGCGCTTGGCCACGCCCCCTCGTGGAGATTTTCCCATTGTAGCTGTTCTCCATGTTGTAGCCACCTACGCTAGTTATGGCGCTGCTCATGGCGCTCCCAGGTGAGCTGTGGCCGTTGTGAAGCCCGAGACTCGAGATCTTCAGCCTTTCCTCATCCGGAGAAACAATGCTGTACCTGTGGAATGACAGAGCAAGGAATTCTGGGTAAAAACAAATAGTCAAAACAAATACTGTATAATAAATAATCAGCTGACTGTAGAGTCTCAACTCACACTGCTGTTAAAAAAGGAAAGGTAGAAAATGGAGGAGAGAAAAACACAGGATGCGATTGGGTGGCATTGTAATGGTGGAGCGAGGGATGAGACAGGAAGAGGACGAGTGTTAAGACACTGTCCATAATCTCATCGCATCCCGCTTGTTCTTTCCAGTGTCCCTCTGAAAGGGCACATAATGACTAAGCATAGTGCGCTAACTCCACAGATGCTAGCGGCTAAACCATGACTCATATTAGCCACTGCCAAAGCTAATATCAATGCTAACGCTAACATTCCACACAGCTAACAGTTTTGGATTAAACTACCTCAAATAAACGGGAAAAAAACTCCCAAAAAGAACCTTTTGGGCCATTACTGTGTGTGTGTATGTGTGTGTGTGTGTTAACTGGCTCTCTCCTCCAGAGAGGATTACCTGCGAAGGTGAGTTGTGTTTAGCCGTGTGAGGAGGATTGCAGTCAGTGCAGATTTAGAGATTATAATCTGACATTTTCCCTTTCTAATACACACACACACACACACACACACACGCACACACACTGTGAATGTCCTCATTTATTATTATCCTGTATTTTGTAGTTATATTTGTGTACACAGATAAAAACAAAACTCATCATGATATTATATTTTTATCGTGTTTGCAGTGGAACGTTGTGGTAAGGTAAAATGGAAAACCTGATGATCTGCTCAAAAGTCACCACGATAATACTTATATAAGTAATAAACCTGTGTGTGTGTGTGTGTGTGTGTGTGTGTGTGTGTGTGATGAAGTGGAGTTTCTGTTACCACCCTGAAGTTGATTATTTTCCTATAACATCACGTCTCCAAGTGTTTTATTCCTCTTACACCACAGCAAACCAATGATTACATTTATTTATTCAGTAAAGAATGACACCATACTTTTTATCTGTTTATAGTTACATTTAATGTTGTGAAACAAGTTCCTGTTGTTACTTACGTTATAGCAGCTATAAACACTCATTCCCTCACCATCCCTCTCTTTATTCTCTCTCTTTATTCTCTCTCTTTATTCCCTCTCTTTATTCTCTCTGTTTATTCTCTCTGTTTACTCTCTCTCTCTTTATTCCCTCTCTTTATTCCCTCTCTTTATTCTCTCTCTTTATTCTCTCTCCTTATTCCCTCTCTTTATTCCCTCTCTTTATTCTCTCTCTTTATTCTCTCTCTTTATTCCCTCTCTTTATTCTCTCTGTTTATTCTCTCTGTTTACTCTCTCTCTCTTTATTCCCTCTCTTTATTCCCTCTCTTTATTCCCTCTCTTTATTCTCTCTCTTTATTCCCTCTCTTTA
>JANDJT010000021.1:28631415-28641972 GCA_024331685.1 Stegophilus panzeri | reverse complement strand
CAATAAATATTAAGAAAAAATATGGAACTGCACTGTCCGTATTTGTGCAGGAACGCAAAACGAATATCACAGATTCAATTTTATGACATAATCAGGCTAATCAAAGTTAGTTGTGATGTTATTTTCTATAATAATCATGGTTCCTGCAATGCAGCGAAAACAAACACCAGAAACTTGTCCTGGGACTGTTGAAATCTCGTTCTGGAAAGTTCTGCGTCCCTCAAAAGTTTATTGAATCTAGATGGAAACACACCTTCTTCAGTAAAGCCCTCCATTGCTGAAGCACCATGCTGTCAACCACTCAGAGAGATCTTCATCCAATTGTTGGACCTTTGCATCACTCCTGGCTGCTTCTAAACATCCACCATAACCCAAGAAATCCATTATTGATGTCTTAATTGATGAGGCACAGGTCTGATCTTAGTGGTCATGAGGTCCTTTCAGAGACTTGTGTTGATACCTCAGAGCCAGTCCAGACCTAATAGTGGATGCAAAGTAGTTTGCCCATGTATGATGTAGTCACCATGGGTCTACACTTGTTTGTTGCTGTACATGCTTGACCCTCTGGTAAGAGGATCAATGACTTTCTCACAAAAAAAACACAACTCCACTTACTCCACTAAAAATCCACTAACATTTAACACTGGCGTACCTCAGGTCTGTGTGCTCTTACCTCGTTTTGGTTTTCTCCAAAGTACTGACTGGATGGATACCTTTGGACAACTGCTGTCCTGCTGTATCTACAGCAGCTTAGAATCAATTCCCAGAAGACTGTTGGAAAAAATGTGGACTTTAGGAGAAGCCGAGACCTTAAATCTTTCACCAGATGTTTAACCCTCTTTAGCAATCAACTGATGCGTCTCTGCATCCAAATGATTTGAAATCACATTTTCATGAACAACTCAGAGACAGTGACAGGGTGAAATGAACAGAGAAATCTTTTTTGCATTTTTGACATGTAATTTTCACTTTTGACCAGTAAGTGGCTCTGTTATGAAATTTGTTGCATAGCCTCAGGTCATGGTTCTGAAAATGCCAACCAACATTTGTCTCAGTGGGCAAAGTCGTTGCTAAGATACAGCCTCACTTCATGTTTGGCAGCTTTGCTGTCAGATTCATTGGCACATTACGGACAAACCATTTGGAATATTCAAAATTCTTTTGATAGAGGTCTTTTGGGATGCTTTGAAGTGGGCCAAATTTGGTGATGATTGGACACAATTTGTAAGAGGAGTAACAAAAAAAACAGTTTTGACAAAATCCAAGATGGTAGAAAATCTAATTAGGTTGAAGTGATATGGTGCCTTGAACTCGTCTCAACCCAAGAAATCCAGAGATGCCTGGCTTTTAACTTTTGTACACAGGGTTCAAAAGTTATGACCATAAAATACTTCCAAATTAGGCCCAAATTTGACCTGATGGTGGCGCTAGAGTGTTGGGAGCACTTGTCCTAAATTTGGTCAGAATGTTCCTTAGACCCTCTCCAATCAGTGTGCCAAGTTTCACAACTTTTTACCAAATAGTTCTATGGGCTGCCATAGACGTCCCAGCCAGAAGAAGAAGAAAAAGAAGAGAAAGGAGAATAACAATAGGGTGCCTACGCACCTTCTGTGATTTGCCTCCTAATAAAAAAAGCAATACAACTCTCAAATCTGCCAGATACTAATTATTGCTGCATTTACTCAGATGCATTTATACTCAGACTTTTTTACTCTTAGCATCTAACTGTATAAAAAATGATAACTTCTAAAGACTGAGGTTCTGCTGAATAAATTACTTGTAAAACTTTTTTAAGGTAGCATAATACAGCAAAACCATCTATGGCATAAAAAAATAATACACAAATACCTTACACTCCAAAGGGTTAATCCAAAGCAATTTACAGCTGATATAGAGAGGATCTCTATCCAAGCAACTTGAAGGTTAAGGGCCTTGTTGTAATGGTTCTCCAGCAGTCCTGGTATTTGAACTGTGTTACCCTTCTCACTAAGTCCTTGATGAGGATTTACTTTCTGAAGTAATTAAAAATTTTACCATAGTCAATACTGGTCCAGTGATACCCTTTCATTATGGAGATCTCACCTCCTTGATAACTGTCTGGTTCACCTCATCCATAGTACAAGCCCAAGGCCAGGTTACAGCACATCATCCGATCAGCCAAAACGATAATCAGCTGTAACCTATCCACCTTCCAGAACCTGCATATCTCCAGGACCTTTACATCTCCAGGACCAGGAAACCTTTTTTTACCCAATTTTGAAGCTGTTATTTTTAGATCAGGATAAATGAGAACAGCAAAATGCAGAAACAGCTTTTTCCCCCCAGGATGGTTGGTATCAATCATGCCAACCTCTGAAATGTGTGGAGCCTTCTTATACACAAAATACTGTTCAAGCGCACATTATGCACTTACCTTTTACTTATATTGAAGGAGATAATTTTATACTTGGTACAGCTGCTACTTAAACCACCTTCTTCTATCTATTCCACCTGAACATGAACAATATTGAACATCTCTCTTGGAATAAATACTTTTTTGTGTGTCTGTTTTTGGTATAATTCTGTCTTTGTGTAAGTACTTGACTAAACAAATTTGTGGCTAATGAAAAATTAAAAGTAATTCTCATGTTAATGGGTAATAAGTGATAACACCTTCTGCAAAATGCTAAACGTTTCTGCTAAACAAATAGACAGATAAACTGACTATAAAACACTCTAGCTTACCTGATGAGTGTTATGAAATTTTTCTTCTCTTTCAGTTGTAATTAAAGGTTTCTTTTACGCTTCAAAATGATAAATCCGTGTTTAACTTGATCACAGATAAGCATGCCGGACTGTCTGTTAATGTAAAATATATTCATTTGTTGCTTTCTCAGTAATCCGTTTGTCTCTGAAGTGAATTCTGCAGCATGGTAATCTCCTCCAAACACAGCCTGCCTCCCTCTCTCTCTCTCTCTCTCTCTCTCTCTTTCTCTCCGTTACACACTCATGTCCTAGAATACTGTGTAACAGGCGCGGGGGTGACCGAGAGAGAGAGAGAGAGAGAGAGAGAGAGAGGAACAGAAACAGTGAGCAAGCAATTAGTCCTTTTAAAGTTGGTGAAGTAGACTTGGAGAGTTACTGGTTTCAGTGTCACAGTGTATAATGTAAACTGTCAGTCATGTTGATCTGTTAAAATACATCCATCTTAAAGAAGAGACACAGCAACAGATGACCAGTCGTTTCCTATTGGAGCATGCAACAACAAGCTGCCTTTCTGACGTCAGAGACAGATCGAATAAAGAGTTTCGGCTCCAGGGCAGAAAAAACTCAACAAAGTAAATCAGTGAAGTGTATAAATTATACAAGAGGACAGAAATATTTGTCCATTTATTATAAGTGGTTTAAAATACTGGACAGCGTAAATTACAGACACTCTGGACAGTGTAAATCACAGACACTCTGGACAGCGTAAATTACAGACACACTGGACAACGTAAATCACAGACAACTGTACAGCGTAAATCACAGACACTCTGGACAGCGTAAATTACAGACACTCTGTACAGTGTAAATCACAGACACTCTGGACAGCGTAAATCACAGACACTCTGGACAGCGTAAATCACTGACACACTGTGCAGAATAAACCACAGACACTCTGGACAGCGTAAATCACAGACACGCTGTGCAGAATAAATCACAGACACTCTGGACAGCGTAAATCACAGACACGCTGTACAGTGTAAATTACAGACACTCTGGACAGTGTAAATCACAGACACTCTGGACAGCGTAAATCACTGACACACTGTGCAGAATAAACCACAGACACGCTGTACAGTGTAAATCACAGACACTCTGGACAGAATAAATTACAGACACACAGGACAGCGTAAATCACTGACACGCTGTACAGTGTAAATCACAGACACTCTGTACAGTGTAAATCACAGACACACTGTACAGTGTAAATCACAGACACTCTGTACAGTGTAAATCACAGACACACTGTACAGTGTAAATCACAGACACTCTGTACAGTGTAAATCACAGACACACTGTACAGTGTAAATCACAGACACTCTGTACAGTGTAAATCACAGACACTCTGTACAGTGTAAATCACAGACACTCTGGACAGTGTAAATCACAGACACACTGTACAGTGTAAATTACAGACATGCTAGAAAGCGGAAATTACAGACATGCTGATGGACATCAGTGACATAATATGACCATGGCATTTGCATGTCTTTCAGGAGATTTTTTAAAAAATATATTAATCACGGTTCATGTAATCCATATATGTGTGTTCAAATACACACACACACACACACACAGAAATAGAGTGTGTGTCTCTGTCTCTTTGTCACGTTCTCTCTTGCCTGAGGAACTCCAACTATAACGGATGTTTATATAACTCTGTCCTCTATACAGTGGATTACACACACACAAGTACACACACACACACACACACACATACAAGCACACATTCGTACACACAGCTTTATGTATACACTGTCGTCACTCTCTCGTCTGACGTCTGTTTCAGAGGCTTTGATGAAATTATGACTTTATTATAACTTTCATGTCTGTATGAAGTGATGACTGGTTGGTAATTGACATCTGTCTCTCCGGGCCCTACCTGCTGCTGGGGATTCAGAGAAGCAGCTAAAGGGTTGCTATGGAAATGTGTGTGAGTGTGTGTGTGTGTGTGTGAGAGAGAGAGAGAGAGAGAGAGAGAGAGAGAGAGGGTAAATTATATGGTAGAGCATCTCCCGCTCAGCACTCAGTGGGCAGGTGGGAGTGAATATCCACATATATGACACAAGTGAAAGCCACTGCAGAAGTGTGTGGGAGGAGAGAGAGAGAGAGAGAGAGAGAGAGAGAGAGAGAGAGAGAAGACATGGTGTGCCAACCTCATTTCAATAGTTAAATCAGGACGATCCCGCTGCTGGCTAATACTTCAGCCAAAAACAGGCATATCAGAGACAGACACATGGCTCTGTGCTTTCACTCCTCCAGAAGAATCCCCTTAAAAAGACGAGGATCTAAACCACACAGAGATTAGTCACTTTCAGGCCCAGCGAAATGCGTAGCCATGTTTCTGATCTTTCAGAGCCTTTAAACAAACACTCCCCCAAAACCTGTTACCACCACATTCCTTCCTCTAAACCAGGGTGTCCAATCTTATCCACAAAGGGCCACACCTGATTCCACCTGTTTTATCAGTTAATCTTAGCCTTTTATCAGCAGTCATGTGTGGCCTGCTTGGTTTGAATGAAACCCTGGGCATTTGCAGATTGGACACCAGTGCTCTAAAACACCCCGTCCTTTTTACAGCATCTTATTATACATACTCTAAATGGCCAAACGTACAGTATGTGGATACCTGACTACTGAACATCCCATTCCAAAATAATGAGCATTAATATGGAGTTGTGCCCTCTGTTTGCTGTTATAATGTGCTCCACTCTTCTGGGAAGGCTTTCCACTAGATTTTGGGGCGTAGCTGTGTGGATTTGTGTTCATTCAGCTACAAGAGCGTTAGTGAGGTTGAGGTCAGGCACTGATGTTGATGTGAGGAGACTCCAGTTCCAGTTCATCCCAAAGGTGTTCAGTGGGGTTGAGGTCAGGGTTCTGTGCAGGACACTCGAGTTCTTCTATCTTCTTCCAACCTTCACACACCATGTCTTCATGGAGCTCGCTTTGTGCACTTTGTGTCATGCTGGAACAGTGTTTGGGATTCTTAGTTCCAGTGAAGAAAAATGGTTTGATGGTCAGGGGTGCACATACTTTTGGCCATACAGTGTAAAATCATCATACATCCTGAATGAATCCTGATTATCATACAAGCTGGAGTGTTTCTTTATCCTACACACAATCTTTAGGACATCCTGATTTGTTGAGCAACAGACTAGCCTGGATCAGCAAGAACCGAACTTATATTAAACATGATCGATTAAATAATGTAACTTCAGGTGGTGAACTGTGGCAGAGTCTATGACAGCCATTCTACAATAACACTGGAGGAACCGTAGAAGCTGCCTGTGGACCTGACAGCACCAGGACTGAAATGCTCAAACACTGCACACATGAGCTTCAGAAAGCACTGCTCAAGAGCTACAACCTTATCCTCAATTCAGACCAAGCAATATCAGAGGCATTGTTGTGAGCAGTAACCTGGGGAAGGACATCTTAAACAGTTTAATTCTGACCTTCTGTCCTGTCCTGAGCAACAGTCAAATTGTCATTTCAGACCATATATATTGGCATTAGATACTATATAATATATAAGCTGCAGATTGCTACAGGGGATGACATCTATGTACTCTGGAAACAACTGTACAGGAACGAGGGGAGGCAGTCTGAGTCCAGCACTGTCCAACATTTACATTAATGATCCACTAATGCAGGTGGAACAGTCTGCACCCACCGGACTCATCCTACAGGACAGGGAAGTGAAATTCCTGCTCTGTGCAGATGATCTGCTGCTGCGGTCACTTGTGCAGCACACAGGACAGTACACAAGGACTTTCAGCAGCGCAGTGAAGGCACTAAAGGAATAACAATAAAAAGGAAATTCTGCATAGCTAATCTTTTCACAAATGATCTGGCAGTGTAATGACTCCAAAGGAAGAGTTGCATCTCTTTCTCAGGAAAGGACACATAGATGCTAACTGTAAGAGAAAAAGTGAAAGACATAGAGAGAAAGAAGCAACTCTGTCTCCCTCTGTTGGACAGGGAAGGAGATGACCTTTATTTTATTGTATTTTTTTCTGAGCTCCTATAAAACGGCTTTCTATTCCCCTTAAGTCAGTTTTGACTTACAGAAGGATTTCTGTTCATATTCGGTTTTGCTTCCCATTTCCTGCTCTTTACTTACTCACAGTTGGTATTTTTTTCCCGCCCAAACTCTGCTCAGGTCATGCTCCATGAGGAAGAAACCTTGAAAGGAACCAGATTCAAAAGGAAACCCATCCTCTTCTGGGTTGTCCTCCATTTCTCTTAAATATTCTGCCATTTCTGGTGTTCATTCATCTTTTTAAATATTCAATAGGGCTTGGAAATTAATGTCTTGTCACACTGCATTACGGGATTGCTACGCCGTTTTTGAAAGGGTCACTTCTTTTGTTTACATGCAACAAATACATTCACACACATAGAGCTGAAAGAAATTGCTGCTTTTTGTGGAGTTAAAAGCTAATCAAAGGCAAATCGGTTGTATCGTGACAAACTCATGGATAAAATGATTATATTGATGGTGTAGGTCCATACGAACTCCCAAACAGAGTGGAGTAATGACCTCGTAATGCCCCAGTAATGCATCCTCTTTTTCAGACATCATTTAAATCAGTGCCTATCCTTCTAGGCAATTAAAGCTATTTAAAGTCACTTGAATCCATGTACGGTATACAAATTAATGGATTACAGGATCTGAAAATTTACCAATCGCCAAAATGTGATAGCACAGTCATTCAAACCAACATTACAGTTCCAGAACCCTCACTGTTCCCCACAGCGATTTTATTCAGGTTTGCTTTACTGTGTTATTGACAGTTAAACAAGCACATATTTTTCAACATATAAGCCTTAAATAAGCAGATATTACCTCTGAAACTTCGCTTTCCTAATTTCACCATCATGACTCGAACACTCAAAATGCTCATACAATCTCACTGACTAGCTAGGACTCGATAACTAACCCTGCCAAAATGGCAGATCATCCATAAGACACTGCATCATGACATCATTTCCCCAATCCCTATATGAATACACGTGCATGTATTGCATCCTTGTAATGTCAACTCATGACCAAGTCCAAATAGTGTGTGTGCTTCTCTCTCAATTCAGACCAAATAAAATATTATCTCTGTACTAAAACTGATCATTTCAGCCTCTTCTGGATAAACATATCAGATTCTGCTTGAACTGTAAAACGTTGTGACTACTACTACACCCAGATATTACTGTGTTAGGAATGGTTAGTCAGTGGTTGTAGCATTTCTATAATTAACACTGGGTGTTATCTAACCAGTATTTAGAGGAGTAAAGTGGATGTTTGTGTGGTATTTCAGTTTTGGGAAAAACTGAACTGTATTTGATTTGGACGAGTTCATCACTGTCATCATGCTACGGTTGCTAACTAACACCTTGGTAGTTATGGTGTAGTTAGCTAGGTTTTGTACACACAGAGCAGTGGTTCTCAGAATGACCCCTGGGATCCCCAGAGGTCTGTGAAGCATGGGGGGGGGGGGGGGGGGGGGGGGGTGTTGTTTCATAATGAAGATTCCTAACACTAACCAGGCATGACTCAACTAATCGAAAATCCACCCCCCAGACACACACACACACACAGGGTTCTCACAGGTCTCTTCTGGTAAGAGTTTACAGCTCACCAAACTTAAACAACAACAAAAAAAAAAACCAGGATGTAGCAGCTGGGAGTGTGTGTGTGTGTGTGTGTGTGTGTGTAATATGGATGTGCTACAGTCAATGATTCAGTAATGTGTGGTAGGGAAACTGCTAAATGCTGACACAGTATCACAGACAGACAGACAGACAGACAGACAGACAGACAGAGTGACTCACACTCCAGGCCTCATGCTGAATTCCTGAAGTCATTTGGGAATGTTACAGTCTACAATCAGCAAAACAACAATGTTCTGAGAAAAGCAGAGTTCCACTGAGACTCCTTATCCACTGTACACACAGAACATTACATCACATCCTGTAGCCTTATCTGGTTAGAACATTTCACTGTGAGGGTGAGGAGTTTCAACACTAGCTAGCTTACCTAAAAGGAAAAGAAAGAAAAAAATACAAGGATACTTCCCTAACTATCTAAGCAAAAAAAAAAAAACAGAGACAAAAGGACCCTCTCCCAAAAGAAATGGCAGCCACACCCCTACTGCCCGTGAACCAAGTGAGCATATGTACAATAGTGAAGAGAATGCACAATAACAAATACAGGGAAAACCAAACTCAAAGCCCAAAAAGCAGGCAAAAGTCAAATACCAGAACAGCCATTAGAAAATAGCATACAAGCAGCACAACTAACCACCTCCAACATCCCACGCCATTCTCATTCCTCTTCCTCTTTAAATATGGCCGCCAATAAGTGAGGTCATCCTGGGAGGCGGGAGCAAGGCAGGCTAGGGCAGGCTGGAAAGTCTGGGAGGGAGTTCGGACCTGCACACAAAATATGTCACAGCACACAAAAACTTCCCATCCCAAGATAGTGGGCTGTAACAGTGACCTTTACTGTAAACCCAGAGAACCCTGACAGACATGGGGAGAACGTGTGGAACTCCTCACAGACTCTGGGAGAACGTGAGGAACTGCTCACAGACTTGGGGAGAACATGTGGGACTCCACACAAACACAGGGAGAACGTGAGAAACTCCTCAGAGACATGGGGAGAACATGTGGGACTCCACACAAACACGGGGAGAACGTGAGGAACTCCTCAGAGACTCGGGGAGAACATGTGAAACTCCTCACAGACATGGGGAGAACTTGAGGAACTCCTCACAGACTCGGGGAGAGCATGTGGAACTCCTCAGAGACTCAGGTAGAACATGTGGAACTCCATCTCATTACACAGCAGATGAGTGCTCATGAATTGTCACCTGATTTAAATGTAATAAACTCCTCTCAGTGAAACACATATATGGATGTTTATGTAATCATTAAAGACTAGGATTTATAGTGCAGCGGCTGTTTAAAGGAAAAACCACACGGAACATCATTATAGTTTTAACTTAAAGTCTATTGTATCAAACTGAAGTTATTAACTGTTCAATTTGTTCGACTTGAGTGCAAATTGTTCGTAGCAACTGCAGTCCTAAAGCTATCCAAGGAAGAACATCCACAGCCATCTTCAGGGTTTCTATGTGGTATCATCCACAGTAATCTCCTGGGGATCTTTAGGCTGTTCCATAACTGTTGGGCTTTGGCTGTGGGGCAGTGTCTAATGTCTTTTACACATTCCTCAACATTACTAAGCTGCTGTCTGTCTTCTGGCTTTGCTGAAACATACAGCTGTGTATCATCAGCATAACAGTGGCAGATAATTCCATGTTTATGAATAATTTGACCTAGAGGTAGCATACATAAAGAAAAAGCAGTGGGCCTAAAACAGAACCTTGTGGAACACAAATATTCTATGTTTTTCTGTATGTCTTTGTTTGATAACTGCACAACACCAAATCAAGCACTGTGTTAACTAATTTTATTATCACACTATATGGCACTATACACTATACACTACACACACTACACACACACTAATATAAGAATCTGTTCCTTTTATGTTCATGGACGTGGTAGAGGGTGCCAGTACAGGGCAGCATAGTGAGAAAAACATTAGCGTGCAGTGTACTGACTGTGTGTGTGTGTGTGTGTGTGTGTGTGTGTGTGTGTGTGTGTATGTGTATGTGTCCATTAGCACTAACCTCTAGTGTTAATGGTATGTACACTGTGACATTGGGGAGAGCAATTATACTACAGAGATAATGTACAGTGTGTGTGTGTGTGTGTGTGTGTGTGTGTGTGTGTTTGGGTGGGGTGTGG
>JANDJT010000021.1:28393137-28405085 GCA_024331685.1 Stegophilus panzeri | reverse complement strand
GACATGGCCTTCTTAGGCGTTATCCTCTGATGAGAATGAAACAGAACAAGAACAAAACTATTACAAAGTAAAAATGAGTAACTTCCCTCACATCCCTCTCTCCTCTCTCTCTCTCTCTCCTCTCTCTGTTAATTCTGACTGTCCCTTAACTATTAACACCTGATATTGTCTCATTGGTAGACTCCTCTATGTGTTGATATTGTTTTGCATGGTGTGTGTGTGTGTGTGTGTGTGTGTGAGAGAGAGAGAGAGAGAGAGAGAAAGAAAGAAAGAAAGAAAGAGAGAAAGAGAACTGCACTGTATATGTGAAGAGGGAAAGAAAGAGTGGAATGAAAAAATAGACTGCATTATTTCCCTCTGTAGACAAACGAACCGGTGAGCTTTTGAATATGTTAATTTCTGTCATGTGATTGGCCATGTAAGAACAGCAAATTGTCCTTCCTGCCTCCGCAGTGCTGCAGGGTCAAACTTTGATGACGATGCGCGCGCATGTGTGTGTGTGTGTGTGTGTGTGTGTGAGAGAGAGAGCGAGGCCTGTACTAAGTATACTGCTATAAAACAAAATAATTTACAAAATTAGTTTATCCAGTCCAAGGCCGCATGCGCTTGCAGTTCCACGGTGGTTGCTATAGTAACCATGGAGCTGTAAATATATACTGAGTACTGGAGGAGGAGACAGGAGAAAGTTAGCGAGTTACCTAGCTACATGAAAATTTATTTTGAGAACTCCTTTAAACACTGCACTTGAGTTGAGGAGTTTTTTTAAAATAGAAAATGTTGCATTTGAATAAAACGAGATTTCCTTTTCTTAAGTGGAAATACACAGTGCTGAAACTGATAATGACATGAAAGGGAAAGAAAGAAAGAAATCATCTGAGAAAAGAAGGAATAAGGAATGAAAGAGGGACAGATTAGGAGATAGAGGGACAGAAATGAAGAAAAGTAAAGGCGGGGGGAGGAGGGAGTAATGAACAGAAGAGATCAAAAGAGAGAAGGCGGGCTCTCCAGTGAGCACAGTGTGTGTGTGTGTGTGTGTGTGTGTGATTGGCTGGTGGTGACATCATCAGATGGTAGTTGGACTTCATATTCAGGAACATATATAAATTTCAGTGGAAACGTTTCAACGTAAATATTTATTTAAAATAAAGTTTATTATTCAGAATCCTTAAGTAATCCTTAATTACTCCTTAATTAATCAGAACATTATGTAGTGACCATCGACATCCACAGCATTCTCCATGACCACGGTCACGATTCTGATTTAGAGGCGGACACAAACGCAGAATATCAGCGAAAAGTTTAATAAAGTAACAAACACAACACAAGACTTAGATGGGCTGAAAGACGAACATAACGTGATACAGAACAAACAACACAAGACCACAGTGCAGTGCTGAACCTGACTCTATACACACACCAGTGCTAATGAGCTCAACCTGAATGAGACACGTGACATGGTGCAGTGGCTGATGGGAAATGTAGTTTCTAGTCCTTTTCTGACATGACATGACAACCACCAGGAAACGAGTCTGAATTCAGTAACACGTTCTCTTCACTAAACACGCTCAGTACACGAGGTGTAGATGAAGATATCTGCATTGTAGAGTCGACACAGTGAACACTATACTGTGTCTAATAGACAAAAAAGTTTCAGTAGACGTAGATTCAGAACTAAACCCCTGTTCAGATGGATTAGTTTCCCATGTGGAGGTGTGTAATGTAATTATTCCCGGAGTATCCGTCATGTCAGTCATTTTTACCGGACTGCGTGTGTCTGAACAGGGCTTTATCATCCTAAACATTCCATTAGGATTTTTTTTAGCCTTTTAATACATAAACATTATAAATGATATCGTGTAGGTTTTAATTCCTGCTCTTTTTCTTCTCACTAATTTACGATGTTCAGGAGAAGGCCATGCACAGACTGAGGTGAAGATGTGAAGAGATTTAATGTGTGGTGTATTTCAGCTGTGTATCTGAACAAAAGGCTGCGTTTCATATCCGTTATCTTCACACACTGAGCTACAGATACTAAAGAGCACTGATGAGTAGATAACACACTCGCTCTCTTGGGCCTGCATTTATTTCCCCAAATGGACGAGATTACACTCATGAAGTGTGTGTGTGTGTGTGTGTGTGTGTGTGTGTGTGTGAGAGATGACAAGATTTCTTTCATGTGCGTTTAATGAATCTGTATATAAGCAGTCCACCTATGTCATGTTGTATGTGTGTGTGTGAGAGAGGCCTATTGTAACTGTTACCATGGAAACTGAGTGCTGCTAGAAAAGTAGTGATTGAAAGAGGTTTCTCTCACTCTTTACATCCCTCTATCTTGCTCTCTCTCTCTCTCTCTCCTATCTTAGTCTCCCTCTTTACGTTTCTCCTTCTATCTCTCTTCATGTCTCTCTGTCTCTCTTTGGGTCTCTCTCTCTCTTTCTGTCTTTACTTCTCTAGCTCTCACTCTGTGTCAGTTTTTCATTCAGAGAGAGAAAAAGAGCGAGTGAAGGATTCTCTTCTATCCTTTAGTCATTTATAACCCCACTCCACTCCTGCCTCCTTCATTGTCTTTTCTCTACTGGGAGCTATCTGTCTTCCTCGCTCTCTCCGTCTCTCTCTCTCTTTCGCTGACAAGGAGCGATACTCTGTCCATTAGGGAGAATTTATTCCATCCGTAACAGCCGCTATTATCTTGCTTCTTTCCGTGTGTATTGTTTATTTGACTAAACCTCTTTCTTTTATCTTTTATGTCTCCATAGGTCTCTCACTCCTCCTCCATCATGCTTGTTTATGGTCGCTGCTGTTTGTCTCCGCCCCCTCTGGGACAGTGGGTGTGTCACATATCACTAACCCCACCTTTACCCAGTTTGCCACGCCCTTTTTTATTTTCGCTTCATACTTTCTTACTACTTCTTCTGCTTCTGCTGGTTTCGTCCCCTGGCTGTCAATCACGACGGGACCGAGGGTCTGGGGGCGTGACCAATTACATCCCAGGGGTGTGGCCTGACCCGGGTCTTGAGCAGCGACCGTGGTCCAAGCAGTGGGTGGGGTCGAAGCTGCTGCAGGGCCTCACCATCGCTGTGGTCCTGGTGGGAAACTCGAGCGAAGTAACTCTGTATGGAACACGGGACAACAAAGAGGAGTGGAGGGATCAAGGGAACGATGGGTTTGTGAATGAAGGGGTAGGGAACGTCGAAGTAGTGCGGATGAACGAGACGGACCCGAGCAGCATTATCAAGAGTGTGTGTGATCTCATGACTCAGCACTGGCTTCAGGGAGTTGTGTTTGGCGATGACACGGACCAGGAGGCCATCGCCCAAATCCTCGACTTCATCTCTGCACAAACACACACACCCATCCTCGGAGTGAAGGGAGGATCGTCCATGATCATGGCGGCTAAGGTATCTCTCTCTCTCTCTCTCTCTCTCTCTCTCACACACACACACACACACACTGATAGAGTTTATCTCAGCATGCCTAATAGAAAAGCAGAACTGCAGAACTGCATGATGGGAAACTGTTGCCCTCGGGGGTCTGGAATCTGTGTGTGTGTGTGTGTGTGTGTGTGTGTGTGTGTGTGTGTGTGTGATGAATGAAGTATGTGTGCTGGAATCCTTAGTGGAAATGGTATGAGTCATGCACACCCTCACAGACTGCAACACAAAAGTCAAACCACTTGCAGATGAAGATGTTTCTTCCTCACAGTTGCGTTGCTTTGTCAGAGGCTGTCATTGCTAATGCTGATGTCACCGCAGAAGGCTGTGAAGCACAAACCTGGACCTGTGTATCTTGGTACAGTCACACGGGACATGCACTTTTAACAATAAACATCGTCACAAAGCAGCTTTGCAGAAATACGGATATAGATTTCGATCCCTAATGAACAAGCCAGAAGAAAACTCCCTGAGAACGTGAGGAAGAAACCTTGAGAAGAACCAGTCTCCCAAGGGAACCCATCCTTGTCTGCGTGACATCAGATAGTATAAATCATTACAGTATACAGGTGTAGAAGTTTAAAGACAAACAGTATGGATTGTGTGTACAGGATGTTCAGGTTTTTTTGCGAATAAGAGTTCTGGGATGAACAACAGGTCAGTCTTTATGATTACAGCAGCCGCACTTAGATACAAATCTACAGGACACAGGTCAGGATAAACACTTGTAATTGCTTTGAGAAGTGTAGATATTTAGGGTGACTTTAATGGACCATCAGTCAGTTGGTGTCACACTGGGGTATTTTTCACTTGAACGTTGCTGTCTGAAGAGTTCTTGGTGAAGTAGACAGCAAGAACGCTTATGAATGGCATGGCTCCATCATTGCAGTTGACTCCATGCTGGGTATTAGAGACTTTAAGTAACGATGGCTATACGGACAGCTACAAGTGACCACAACTATGTCTATGGTTATGCTGCAGCCATGGAAACTAAAGCCACTAAACAATATACTATGGCAGAATTGCTTGACGCATTAGAAGATAAGTGAATGTCAGAGTATGTGCTGTTGTATGATATCAGAAATATGTTCAGAAAATGGATTACATTATAAGTGTCTTTGGCCGAATTCACTGAACCAAAAGTGTTGTCATCGTTTGCAAATATAATTCACATTAAAGTGTTTTGTTGAGTACGTTAAATAGTTGTTTTTGCTGTAGAAGGTCCATGGACTACGGTGCCTGGAAGCAGAGTCAGAGTTCATGCAGCTGCAGTACAGCTTAGTTTTTCTTCTACATGCCATTGCCATCCCTGCCACTGTTGATGCTTAAAGTCCATAATTTTTTTTAAAGATTTTGTTTCATCATCACAGGTAATGGTAAATGTGTTGGATGCCATATCAAGTTGTCTGGTGTAGCAGCATAACACTACATAAAGTCAATGTAGCAGCTTTTGGTTAACACTGGCTAACACTTTTGTCATCATCATCATCATCATCATCATCGTCATCATTATTTCTCATCTGCTAGCTAGATGAGCCCTACCACCCAGTGAGGGCACAGGCTAACACTTCCTTTATCTAAGACTGCTCATGCGGCATCACACAGTGTCAGACTGTACTTTGAGGAGAACTCTGAAAGGACATTTCACACTGGACATGCCACGTCACGCCCTCATTCAATTCCATTTTGACAACCTTTTCATTCCACACCAGCTACATCATCAGAGACACGTCAGTGAAGCGTCAAACTTGAGCCGTGCTGCCTTTTTTTTCATGCTTCATGCTTTTTTCCCTCTGATTCATGTGAGTGAAGTGGAAACTCAATAGAAATAAACTGAAATCACAAAAGTACACTTTCTGTATGCTGTGCACCTTATTTAAAATCATAATCTACAGGTTGATTTCCCAGGTCCCAATCTAAATGCATTCCAGTGCTTCCATTTAGAAAAACACGGACGCCCAGAGAAAGATCGTATTAGTATGCCTAGACTGTCTTGTTCATCTTTGCTCATAGATTTATCTGTGACAATGGTCCTATCACGTTAGCAAATTTGGGCTGAAATCGAGTGAATTACGCTACAAAGCTAAACTTACAAAGTTGCTAAAACACCTTGTCACTAGCGTTGATTGTGCGTTATCCAAACTATGGTTGCATTTCCATTGTGACATGGTAACAGTCTTTTGTACAATCCTCTTTAAAAGTCCAGTGTGCACACACCCACACACACTGAAGCACAGGTGTGTATGCTGGAGTCTGTAGCGGAAATGGTGTGAGTCATAAACACACCCACACAGACGTTAACACTAATGTTACACCATGTACAGTATAGTCTCTCTCTCTCTATCAGCTCATTATGTTTCCTATAGAAAAGCCAAACCATTGTTTAGAGAAGATTTGTTTTCTCTGTGTGTGAAAGAAAGCATGACACCCATCTTCAATAATTGCTCAATCTCTGTCTGTCTATCTCTCTCCGTTCCGTCAGCACAGCAAAATCCGCCAGGGTCCGGCATTTACTGAGGGGAAGAGAGGAGTGTGTTACTCCCATAAAAATGAATAAGGGATCCATCAGAGATGAAAGAGAGAGAGAGAAAGAGAACGAGAGAGAGAGAGAGCGCATTAGCAGTCTTTCATGCCAGGAGAGAGATCGAGAGATGAGCGAAATGATGCTGCAGTTGGAGTGCATGAACGAAAGAAAAATGGATGAATGGAGTTAAGGAGAGCATACTTGTGCTGAACAACATGAGAGAGAGAGAGAGAGAGAGAGAGAGAGAGAGAGAGAGAGCAAGAGAGAGTGGATGATTAGGAGCAGACTGTGGGTGGGTTTGTGTGTGTGTATGTGTGTGTGAGACTCTGACTCAGTCTGTTTGTGCTGCTAAATGCTGCCCTGGTGGCTCCACTGAAAAACACAATCTAACACTGATAAACTTCATCTGTTTTCCGCACACAGCCACCTGGATGTGCATTACATAAACACTCACATTAACAGTCATAACTCTGAAGTAAGTCTGTAGTTGTAAGAAGTTTGTCTAGTTATGGATTTACTTCTATCACTTTAAGTGACCATTGTTGTAGGTCTGCACTTGGCTTTTAAGTTTGTTTTTCGGGTCTGTAGTTGTGTGTGTGTTGTTTTGAAGTTCTGTTCTTCTGTACTTTTGAATTTGTATTTGTAGATGTGTAGTAGCCACATAATTGCTGTAGTTGTGGGTCTGTAGTTCTTTTGTTGGTATTTGTGGTTGTGTAGTTGCTGACTAGTCCTGTGACTCTGTAGTTGTGGGTCTGTAGTCCTGTGGCTCTGTAGTCCTGTAGTCCCATGGCTCTGTAGTCCCGTGGACCTGTGGCTCTGTAGTCCTGTGGCTCTGTAGTCCTGTAGTCCCATGGCTCTGTAGTCCCGTGGACCTGTGGCTCTGTAGTCCTGTGGCTCTGTAGTCCTGTAGTCCCATGGCTCTTTACTCCTGTACTCCTGTGGCTCTGTAATTGTGGTTCTGTAGTCCTGTAGTCCCATGGCTCTGTAGTGGACCTGTGGCCCTGTGATTTCACATATACGTTGCAGCACAATGAAATTCTTTTTTCTTCCTCTTGCATATCCCAGCTTGTCAGGACGTTGAGGCCAGAGTGCAAGGTCACCTCAGTGGCACCTCTGGAGCAGAGAGAGGTTTAAGGCCTTGCTCAAGGTACCACTGTTAATTTGAACACCTGACCTTCTGATCCATAACCCAGAGACTTAACCATTATACCACCACCGCCCTAGTTCTGTGAAGTTGATTTGTAACTGTTGTTTAGAGGGTCTGCATTGGGTAGTTCAGTCTTTATGGGTCTGTATTTGTAGGGACATAGTTTCTGTGCAGTTCTCTGAATCTGCAGTTGCTATGCTTCTGTGGGTCTGTAATTAGTTTTGGAGTCTGTTTTGGGTTCTGTAGTTGCTGTGTATTTCTGTGAATATGTGGTTGGGAGTGTAGTTGTTGTGTGGTACTGTGGTCCTGTAGTTACTGAGCAGTTCTGTGGGCTTGTAACTGTGAGTCTGTAGTTGTGTTAGTTGTGTAGTTTTTGAGTGTATTGGATATGGTTATAATTATTTTTAGCCCAGCTTTGCAGCTGTGGTTCTGTAATGCAGTGAGTCTACAGATGTGTGGGGATGTTTTTAGAGGATTTTGAGAGTGCTATCTAAAGTGCTGTTTCTCTCTCTCTCTCTTTCTCTCTCTCTCTCTCTCTGTGTGTGTGTGTGTGTGTGTGTGTGTGTGTGTACTCAGTGGAAGGTGTGAGGTGAATCAGTGGGTGTAGGAGGTGCTGAATCGCTCACATGGCTGTCTTCACACACTGCCATGGACTGTCTTCACACACACACACACACACACACACACACACACACACACTTTTGTTTTGTGCCCTCTATGTGCCATTTGGTAAAGTCTTCATCACTGTTGGTTGATGAGCGCAGCATGTAGCATTAATAAAGAGAAACATATTCAAATGTGTCCTCAAGTGTTCTTAATTTGTTACTGAGCAGTGATGAGGCTGCAGATTATTAAACAGCTGATCTAACTGGGTACAGTTGACTACCTGATCATATCCTCTGTCACCTAAAGCTTATATGATGTGGAGCATCTGTAGGTGGGGCATACATCATAAGGTCTGTAGTTGTGGGCTCTAGTCTGGCTGTAGTTCAGTGAGGCAGTGGTGGCTTGGCGGTTAAGGCTCTGGGTTGTTGATTGGAAGGTCGGGGGTTCAAGCCCCAGTGCTGCCAAGCTGCTACTGTTGGGCCCTTGAGCAAGGCCCTTAACCTTCTTTGCTCCAGGGGTGCTGTATCATGGCTGCGCTCTGACCCCAACTTCCTGACATGCTGGGGTATGTGATGAAAAAGAATTTCACTCTGCTCCAATAAAGACTGTGTGACCAATAAAGACTCATTATCATTATGTTGTTCTCTGTTTGTAGTTGCCCTGTGGGTCTGTAGTTGGCATGTAGTTCTTTAGGTTTGTAGATGTGGGCCTGTGGTTGTTGGGTAGTTCTTTAGATATATGGTTAGTCTGTAGTTGGTGTGTTTTTTAGTTCTGTAGTTGGTGTGTAATTGTTCTGATGTATAACTGAGGGTCTGGCATGCATTGGCGTATATTTCTTTAGGTATTTGTATTTGAGAGTCTGTAGTTGGTCTGTGGGTCAGTAGTTTGTGTTTAATTATGGGTCTTATGGCAGTGCCGATTGTGGAAGGGATAATACCCACTTTCTGAATCAAAAAGATGACACCCTATGGGCCACTGGCTAATATAGACAGTGTAGCTAGTTACATACTAGATAGATGTCAAGATGAAACAGGACAGAGAGTGTGTAGAACCCAGTGTGTGTCTGGGTGTGAAGGATGATTCAGAAAGGAGACAGGTGAACTTTACTCAGAGCTTCAGGCTCCCTTTATTGTTCTTTTTTCCCACTGCGTTCTTTTTCTTCATCGCACATTCCCCTAAACTAAAAGTTCAGTGCAGGGGCATCGTAGGGAGCAGACTCCGCTGGCTCTCGGTCTCGCTGTCGTCCATGGTGTTACTGCAAGAATAAACAAAGCACACCTACTGTAAGTAAACTGGCGGTAATCACACACCACTGTGAATCATCATGCGTTACCTGCCTGTTTATACCCCCAACACACACACACGCACACACACACACACACACACACACACATACACACACACACACACACACACAAAGACAAAGAGAGATAGATAGAGAGAGAGATGGAGAGAGAGAGAGTCCTAAATATGTGTCCTAATTCTTCCTTCTGTCTGGTTTCAGTTGAAGACAATTTTAAACTCTGCTGGAAACTACAACTTCTCTCTCTCTCTCTCTCTCTCTCTCGCTCTCTCTCTTTCTCTTTCTCTCTATCTCTCTCTCTCTCTCACACACACACACACACACACATCTCTCTTTCTCACACTGTCTCTCTCTAATAATGTATTAGTTTATACACATTTGATATGTAGTGTATATATATAACACTGTATAATGCAGCACTATTTAATATTAGGATGGTAACGGGGTCATTATCTTTCTTTCTCTGCTTATGGATAAAAACCCTGAGGCATTTCCTTTTCCTCAATCTCTCTCTCGCTCTCTCTCTCTCTCTCTCTCTCTCTCTCTCTCTCTCTGTCCTTGTCGAGTTGTACATAATTTCACACTTGCATTTGTTCCTGTTTTTCTCTGTGACTCTCCTCTCACTGCGTATGTTACGTCCTTCTCCTGGCCTCACTCCCAGACAGGGACAAAGAGAGCGCGAGAGAGAGAGAGGGAGAGAGAGAGAGAGAGACAGACAGACAGGCAGACAGACAGATAGAGAGCAACACACAGAGAGACTGAGAGAGAGAAGGTGTGAAAGTGTGATTGAGGAACACAAGATGTGCTCAGTCAATTACACAGGAGAAGCATGCCAACCTGGCAGCACTCAGAGACACCACAAGCTGTTACGCTTACTCTTACACTTACGTTTTACACACACACATGCACACACACACACACACACACACACACACACACACACACACAGGTCCAGTTACTGATCCTGGTGAGTTTTACTGCTACTACTAATACATTTAGTTTAAAAGGCCAGTTTCAGTATTCCAGTATAGAGTGTGTTAGGGATTAATTGAATATATTTCCTCATTGTGACTCAAATCCACAAACGTTTACATGCAGCCTAATAAACTGTTTATAAAGTGACCGAGTGTTCAATCGGAATATAAAAACAATCATGTATGCACCTCGGTCAGAATAGAGTACACTGTTTGGAGGAGGTGGGTTAATGTCCTTTTAATAATCAGTTAAACAGAAGAATAATCTCTGTGTAAACATATAGTACGCGTCTGATTACTTTCACTATTGGACTTGTTCTGTGAACGTGTGTCTGCATGATGCGCTCCTGATACAATAAAATGGTTGTGTAAGAAAACACAGACTTTAATCTGTTTAAAATAATTGTGAGGTGTGATTGGCATCAAACTAACATTCTAAGGCAGATACAGGATAGGAATTGACCTCAATAAATTTTATTTGGCTTTTAATATCAGTAGATGGACATGAATGTGGAAGATGAGTGTGTTTCATGGATGGATGGATAATGTTTTTCTCCCCAATCTGGTCATTTGCCAATTCCCGCCCATCTGCCAGCTCTTCCCATCATTTAACATCTACCACACGTGCTAACGCGTGCTTCTCTGAGACACATGAAGCCAGACAACATCTTTTCAAACTGTTGCTTATGCTGCATCACAGGGTAGTGTAACACACTCGGAGGAAAGCACTTTTCACTCTCTTCCACATACACGAGCTCACAGCCCACAGTTGGCTAGTGTCCCTGTGAGTGACAGGGGAGAGAGAGTATGGTTTCTTGGCCACGCATGGCTGTGGCATCATCAGGATTTCCGGATGATTGGGTCACAAACTCTTCTTTTTGCTGTCAACTCAATAATCACAATTTGAGGACATTGTACTGAGATGGATAGAATTTAAAATGTGTTAAAAACAAAATGGATTCAAAACCGGTGCTGGACTAGTTGTTATGGTAGCCTTGACACTAAACCTCATTTCACACATGCACAAAGCTTTGGATCGGACTACATGTAAAGCGTATCTAAATGAAACCTGGCTACAGGGCGTCCAGTTTATGATCCATATAAACATTAAGAATCCGAAAAACTTTGAATGGGAACACTGATGCGACTCCTTGACTCTGTGGGGATGAACTGGGATGAAGACAAAGGTTCCTGAGTATTCCCACACACACGTTTGGGTAAAGAGATGTACTGAGTTGTTAATCGATCACCATCTGGTGGTGAGTTGGATCAGATGGTGGGGTAAACTGGCGGTCAGACCCAGCAAGTCCAAACGTGCACCCGGAGTTTGGTGGGAAGTGCTGGAATTATTCACTCTCACCTCTGAGAGACCTTCACACACATCCTGTAAAAAGGTACGAGACATGAAGCCCAAATACACAGTGTTTAAAAAATTTGAGTAGGCTGTCATGGTTGCAAGCTGAGATCCTGGTAGGTGTTGGATGCTAGTAGTAAGGAATGATGTAAAGTAGAAGAATAGGGTCTTTAAGACCTAGCCGGATCGCTGGACTACTGGTTCAGAAGAGAAGCTGTGGATACCTAGTTAAGGCATATGAAGACTTTGTGGAGGCCATGGGGAACATATTTTGGTTGGCATCAAAAAAGTTCTGGAAAACCAGAAAGGAAGGACATCACCCACATGTTCAGCAAGGGCAGATAAGCTTGCTGGAAGGAAAACTTTTAGGAACTCTAGAAGAAGGTCAGAACCATTCCACTAAGATTACTAACTGGTCATGATTCTTGTGTTTGGGACAGAGCTTATACATATTGTTATTGAAATATGCTAATATATGCTAATAATGTTTAATAGTTTTCTCCTTCAGTTCAGTAATCCAGACACACAAGATCGTGTGTGTGTGTGTGTGTGTGTGTGTGTGTGTGTGTGTGTGTGTGAGAGAGAGAGAGAGAGAGAGAGAGAGAGAGA
>JANDJT010000021.1:28363324-28374747 GCA_024331685.1 Stegophilus panzeri | reverse complement strand
CAGAAGCGAGTTTTACTCGTTCACATTCATGTAAAACAAACTGTCATTAAAGTGGCAGAAGGAGAGACAGTGAGAATATATATATATGAGAGAGAGAGAGAGAGAGAGAGAGAGAGAGAGAGAGCAGTGAGATAGACTTGCTTTCTAACATTAATGTTAGTTTAATAAGCCGACAGATATTTAACACTAACTAAGCTAAGACGTTTGGCTAGTGAGTAAGCTCTTAGCTAGCTACTTAGACAGTGACCTAAGTACAAAATGTAAGTCAATTTATGTGGATTAATTTCCTCATGTTCATAGTCTGGATACATACCTGATTAAGTAAATTTTCATATTATCAAAATCACCAATTCATGACTCCGAGGTTGGCAGGTTTTGTTTTTTTTCAATTAATAAGATAATGTCAGTGTTTGTGTTAATTAGATACGCTCTGCTAAGAAAATGTGTCTATGGTTTGAAGGATAATCTGACCTAGCGCTCATCTGCTAGGCTTACGGAGAATCTTTAAGTTCGTCCATAATTTTATCCAGAAGAAATTCACTCCTTGAGATAAGTGATGTCTCTGATTAATCAATGTCCTAAATTGGGAACTAAGCTTTAAAGGGATGATATTACTATTTAACAAGGTCACTTCTCGCTTGGGCTGATATTGTGCCAAAAGAAAAAAGCGCTTCATTTCAAGGTTAGGAACGTGCGTAACTGAGACACGACAAACTCCCCCAATGCCCCAAATGGGTAACTCTCATTTAACTTCTGAATATCACTCAAGAGTTATGTTTCAGGTCCTCACTACATGAGCTTAACGTAACTCTGAATATGACATTATATAGCTATTTAATGCTAACTATTTGGTTAGGTACTTAACTTTAAATAAGCTCCTAGCTAGCTTCCAAGTGCCAACTAAGCTAATTCCACTATATACTGTAGCTATCTGTTGCTAAGGTAAGACTGTAGCTCATTAACAGCAGCTACCAAAACAAGTTATAAACTCATTCACAAGTAGTCATTCAAGTAGCTATAGTTGTGAAAACGCTGTTACTAACCCTAACCCTAACTGGGAAAAATGGACTAGCTACCTAGGCTAATGATTTATCTAGCTAGCACATAGCCATGGAGTTTTATATCGACAATATAAAGAGGAAGACGTGACAGAATCATCCGGAACATCAATGTTTACATTAGACTTGCTGGTGAATTACTACTCTGTGTTATTAAAATGACACTGTAACTGCACTTAGCATCGACAGCTAGCTACTACATAGCCTGTACGTCTTTTGTATGGACAATGTAAAGACACAGTGAGAGTGGAAATGAGATAGAACCAGTAGAAATGCCAAAATTTACGCGTTGGAAAAACTTTGTATGACTAAAATTACATTTAGCATCAACTGCTAACACTAATTAATATGGGTTCCGCTATATTGAAAAAGAAGATAAATCTGAGCTCTCAGAGAAGTGATGTGTAATCATGTGCGTGCATTTTAGGAAGCTGGACGCATTTATCTACGACGCTGCCGTGCTGAACTACATGGCAGGTCGTGACGAAGGCTGCAAGCTGGTGACAATCGGCTCAGGGAAAGTGTTCGCTTCCACAGGATATGGCATCGCCATCCAGAAAGACTCGGGCTGGAAGAGACACGTGGATCTGGCCATCTTACAGCTGTTCGGAGATGGTAAACACACACACACACACACACACACACACACACACACACACAGACACACACACACACATGATAAAAGCTTAGTGAGCTATAAATCAACATGGACTTACCCCCCTCCTGTGTGTGTGTGTGTGTGTGTGTGTGTGTGTGTGTGTGTGTGTGTGTGTAGGAGATATGGAGGAGTTCGAGGCACTCTGGCTCACAGGGATCTGCCACCACGAGAAGAATGAGGTGATGAGCAGTCAGCTGGACGTGGATAACATGGCGGGTGTGTTCTACATGCTGGGGGCGGCCATGGCCCTGTCGCTAATCACCTTCATTGCAGAGCACGTCTTCTACTCACACCTGCGCTTCTGCTGCATGGGAGTGTGCTCTGGAAAGCCCGGTCTCACCTTCACCATCAGCAGGGTGAGACACACACACACACACACACACACCTTTTTTTCATTGACGCGTGACCATAATAATTTTAAATGACTTGCGTCTAAACAACCTTAAGTGACCCTAAATGCATTTGAATACTTTTTAGAAATTGATTTTATACTCATAAAATTCACTTTTATATCTTACATGATCAGTTTTACATTATTAGTTTTATATTATTAGTTTTACATGATTAGTTTTACATGATCAGTTTTACATGATCAGTTTTACATTATTAGTTTTATATTATTAGTTTTATATTATTAGTTTTACATTATTAGTTTTACATGATTAGTTTTACATTAGTTTTATATTATTAGTTTTATATTATTAGTTTTATATTATTAGTTTTACATTATTAGTTTTACATAATTAGTTTTACATTAGTTTTACATTATTAGTTTTACATTATTAGTTTTACATGATTAGTTTTATATTATTAGTTTTATATTATTAGTTTTACATGATTAGTTTTACATTATTAGTTTTACATGATTAGTTTTATATTATTAGTTTTATATTATTAGTTTTATATTATTAGTTTTACATTATTAGTTTTACATGATTAATTTGACATGATTAGTTTTATATTATTAGTTTTATATTATTAGTTTTACATTATTAGTTTTACATAATTAGTTTTACATTAGTTTTACATTATTAGTTTTACATAATTAGTTTTACATTAGTTTTATATTATTAGTTTTATATTATTAGTTTTACATGATTAGTTTTACATTAGTTTTATATTATTAGTTTTATATTATTAGTTTTACATGATTAGTTTTACATGATTAGTGTGTATTGTAGTGTTTTATCAGAGCACACACACACACACACACACACACACACACACACACACACAGTGTTTGACCCAAACATTCGGTGCATAACACCTTTTGTACATCATTGGGTTTGTGAGAATGTGTAATGTATGTGTGTGTGTGTGTGTGTGTGTGTGTGTGTGTGTATCATATTGCCTTACATTGCTTTTCTTAATGCAGCTGTAGTTTGAGTTTTAGCAGAAGAGTCACATTTCTTTGTGTGTGTGTGTGTGTGTGTGTGTGTGTGTGTGTGTGTGTGTGTGTGTTGGTTTTGCATTGTGTTTCGATGAGATTAATATAAAGAGCCCTAAGGGAATTTCTTCTGAGGTTGTGAAGTGTGTGTGTGTAGTGCAGTAATGAGATGAGTTCCGTAGTTATGTGGTCAAAACACATCAGTAATGGGTTTTGTGTGTGTGTGTGTGTGTGTGTGTGTGTGTGTGTGTGTGTGTTGTTTTCTGACCCCGGGGCCAAATCCATTAGCATCTACACGTCCTTCTCACATAACAAGTAGGAAGCTCAAATAAAATTAGCTTCACTCACTAACATCTCTCACACACACACACACACACACACACACACACACACACAGAACAAATGGATTCATAGCTCATGAATCACGATCTGCTGCATCATATAATCCTGTGTTTTCCTCCTTAGCATGTAAACAGGAAGCAGTGACAGGTTATAAATGAACACTTATTAAACTACAGTGATGTTTAACATGTTAAATGTAATTATATCATGTGTATCATGTATCTTCTTTAGATACTGTTTGACATGCTAACATAGCATCAATGACTAGCTGGAACAAAACTGAAGGAAAAAAAGTGTATCACTCATTTATTCACTCATTTAAACCATTATAGTTTAAATAGCTGTTTTGAGTAATGAATAAGATTTTAAAGAATCAGCTACTTTCGTATAGGAAATTCAACATATTAAGCTAAAATGCCATGCTAATTTTTCACATGGATCAGGTTTTAAAATATCTAATGAGACATCACATCTGAATACGAGTTAAAATTGTAATTGTGTAAGGTTCTGGGTTACTGATCAGAAGGTTGGGGGTTCAAGCCTCAAAAGCACCAAGCTGGCCCTGTTGGGCCTTTGAGCAAGGCCCTTACCCCTCTCTGCTCCAGGGGGCACTGTATCATGGCTGACCCTCTGCTCTGACCCCAACTTCCTAACAAGATGGGATATGCGAAGAACAGAATTTCACTGTGCTGTAATAATAAAAAATGTATATGTGACAAATGAAGGCTTCTTCTTCTTAGAATTTCCATCTGCAGGTCAGTTACTACTGTATGTTTGCCTACATAAACATATACATGTACAGACACATGCGTGTGCTAATGCTAATGTTGAACATTTGTGTGTCATATGTTTTCTGTTAGCACGCTTGCTGTTTATTTATTATGGGTGCTAACATGTTTCCTCTCTTTTTTTTTTTGAAAATCACACTTACAGTCACACATTTATGACACTGTTATCACTGTACATTCTCTCCATCCCTCTCCAGCAAAGCTTTCTCTAATACTATTAGCATCAAAAGCTTGCTGTGGCCATTTTGGCTCTGTCCCAAACCCCAGAATTCATCACTAGTTCGCACTCTTCCTGGAACGTCAGCCATTTTGGCTCTATCCCAACTACTAGAACTCATCACTAGCTAGTGCTCAGACTAAATCAGTGGCCTTTTGGTTCTTTCCTAAATGCTCCAACCTATCAATAGTTAGTTCATTTCCTAGAACTTCAGCCATTTTGCCATTGTCCCTACTTTCACTTTCTTTCTGTCGCCCTTATTTATAATGCTCTCTCTCTCCCCCTCTCTTGCAGGAAGTGTACAGCTGCATCCATGGTGTTGAGATTGAAAACAAGAGTTCAGCAATGAATTCTCCATCAACCACCATAAACAACACACACTCCAACATCCTGCGTCTGCTGCGCACAGCTAAAAACATGGCATCCTTGTCTGGGGTAAACGGTTCCCCCCACAGCGCGCTCGACTACCTACGCCGTGACTCGTCTGTCTATGACATCAGCGATCAGCGACGTCACTCGGAGTGCCGAGTGCCGTACCTGTCCGAGAACAATGACAATAATGCATTTAGTGACTATATCGATCAGGTCGAACGCACCTTTGGAAACCTGCACCGCAACGAGAGTGACCTATACCTGCACCGACGTTCGGGCTCCGTCCCTGGCCCTGCCCCCAGCCTGGGTTCTGGCAGCTCATTGGATGGTGCCATTTTTGACTGCTCCGCCCTCACACACAGGAACATGAGCAATTTTGACCTGCTGCAGGGACATACGCCACTTGGACTGCCAGAGCCATACAGGAAGTTCTCCTTTAAAGGTGGGACTTCGGGATACATCCCTGCCTATGATCGTTATGGCGACGGAGACAACATGTCTGACATTTCCACTCACACCATAACCTACGGTAACCTGGAGAGCGACAGTAGAAAGAGAAAGCAGCATGGGGACAGTCTGAAGAAGCGGCCTGCTTCCGCCAAATCGCGCCGAGAACTGGACCACGCCCAACTTGGCTACCGACGGAGACAGCACCATGGGCATCATCGTCACCATGGACACCGCTCTGTGTCTCCGCCTCTGTCAGAACACAAAATGAGAGGAGGAGGTGGATCTTTGTCCTTCCTGTACCAGGACAAAGAAAGCCTTCGAGACTTTTATCTGGACCAGTTCCGTCCCAAAGAGGGTGTGCCCCAATGGGAGCATGTGGATTTGACTGATGGGCCGAGTGGGGGTGGGGCTGGAGGGGGGGCTAATTGCACTAGCCTGGTGCCTGTAGATGACTTCCTGAAAAGCAAACCATCAAAGGTGGAGTCTAAAATGGGAGGAGGGGAATGGGAGTGTCGAAATTGTCATGCTAGCAGTTCAGGAAGTAAACGATTGGCACAGCACACAGGGGTTGGGGCTTATGGAGCTGGTGGAAGCAATAGCTGTGTGGCATCAGGAGCTGGGGGTGGGGCCAGCCGTCCCACTTCAGCCACATGCATGCGTTGCGAGGCTTGTAAGCGTACAGGCAACTTGTACAACATCAGCGAGGATAGCAATCATGTAATGGAGTCGATAAGTGGGCGGGGTCAAACACCATCACAGCGGCGACGAGCATTTAGTGCGAGACCTTTACGCAGGCAGCATTCTTACGATGCCTTCATGGACCTGCACAGGGATGACGAAGGGCTCAGTTTGCGGGCAGGGGGAGGAGCTATAGATGATGTAGGTGGGGCTTTTCTGCCTCCTCGCAGTGTGAGTTTGAAGGAGAAGGATCGCTGTATGGAGGGCTCATTCTCCCATTTATTTGATACCCAGCAGTTTTATAGCCCTGCCCACCACTCCCTGAGTGCATTCCGAGGGGAAAGAGACCCTTACTTCCTGTCAAAATCACTCTATCCTGATCACACCAATCACAATCCATTCGTGCCGACATTTGGAGATGATCAGTGCCTGCTGCACGGCGCTAAAACGTACTATACGAAAAAGCAGCAGCGTTCCGATCCGAGGAACCCAGGAAATCCTTCCGGGATTTCATCATTCCTTCCCTCATCTCGATTTACCAATCAGCACTCGGCTCTCGGGCCGCCACGACCTTTTAACGGCACCAACGGCCATGTGTATGAAAAACTCTCCAGCATCGAGTCAGACGTGTAGACGCACAACAGGAAGTGATGGATAGAACAATAAACAAGCGGGGAGGATGAATGGCTTTGACCAAAAGGGCTGAATGGGGGTGGAGCTGGAGGCGGGGGTAACTGCACCAGCCTGGTGCCTGTAAACAATGCTCTGTTCCTGCACCAAAGGAAGTGAAGATCATGCTACCGAGGAGTGATTAGACAAGTGGCCATCTGGAAATGTGTGAGCGACAATACAAACGAGAGAGCGAGAGAGAGAGAGAGGAAAGATGATAGATAAAATGATTGTTCACTTTCTCTCTTTCCTGTCCTCTCTCTCTTTTTCCTTTGAGTCAGTGGCGAATGAGTTGTACGAAATGCTAACAGGGTAATAAACAATAACAACCACAATAATGCTACCAATAACATTGTGATTAGCCAGGCTGGTATACGGATGTGGCTAACGCTAATGCTGACACTGATGACGTGTAGAAGTCTATTAATTAATTAATTTATCTATCTATTTATTTCTTTGTTTATTTATTCTGGTTACAGTTCCAAGTTTCAGCTACTTTACCATTCTAATATTTATAGCCAAGGGACAAAAGCCCCCATGAACAAACACACACACACACACGCACACACACACACACACACACACACACACACACACACACACACATATATATAATGAGGGGAAAAATGAGGAAGAAATAACGAGTGATGGATGTTGGGAAGTGGAGAAGCCTTTCTCTGTTGTAAATACCACTTTCTACACACAAACACACACACACACACACACACACACACACACACACACACACACACAAATACTTCACATAAAACTTGATATTAGGCCTGAGCCAATAATCGAGTACAAAGCGCATTGTGCCATTTCATTTTGTTACTACTTTAAAATAATGTATATTTTGAATGCTGTTGTGTTAAATTGTGTAGTAAGCTGCCTAAGTAGGGTGCATTCTCAGGCAGTGACCTAAAGTCTGTCTCCTTAGCACGGAAGTCAGCAAAAAGGACTTCAAAAGGTTCTCAGAGAATCTCACAATTCCCATAATTCTGTTCAGTGGACATGGACGATGCTGAAAGTTTGAGAAACACAGTGGAGAAAAAAACAAAAATGTCACTTTGATGAAAGTAAGTAATTTTTTTAACTGACTATCATAATAATATCGTAACTCATGGTAAAAGCTGAGCACTTATCATGATGCGGTAATTTTAATATCGGCACACGCCTCCCTGATATACAGGACAGGACCTTTGGTACACTTTTTACAAAATTGAACAAGGTATATAAAAAAAATTAAAAACGAAAAAAAAAAATTCCTCAAAAACATACATATGCAAAATAGTAGTTAAGACAGAACTATTACACATGATAAGTGATAATAATAAACCATAGTAGATTATTTGCTTTAGATTCACGCTTATTACCTGAGTAGAGTTAAGAGACATACTGATTTAGGACGCTGCAGCTTTAAGAGCAGGCTTTTCTTAACTGTGTTGTGTTTAGGGCACTTTAATAAGTTTCCCTTAAATTGTGTTTAACATGTGTTTGAATAGGACACACTCTACGCACACTTTGCTCTATCTCTCGCACACACACACACACACACACAAACACACACACACTGTTGCTGCTTTTTTCAATTCAATTTAGCACCAGTTAGTCCCCGTACATTTAGGCTGTGTCCCAAACGCTAGCGCTTGATCCAAAGTTCATATCACAGATATTGAAACCAGAAAGGAGAAAGCATCATACATTTTCACTGTTGCTAATAGATTGATAGCTAATGGGCTAATTAGCAGTTAGCATATCAGCATCAGCACATTCACCTGAAGGAAGATACAGATATGCTTAACACCTATAAAATCTCTAACCTAGCTTTTAAGTAACTGTACTCTCTTTGAAACTCTATAGAAAAGTATTATATGTAATGGTTTTCAGACTAGGAAGTCTAGGGAGAGTAGAACATGTACATGGACTGGACAAACTGGGCCAAAGAATTAGGAAAACCAACAGTCTGGTGGAGTAGACAAACAAGGATGATGAGAAAATAATCAATCTAGGGGACTAGAACAACCAAGAAATAAAAGCACAACAAGTTGAGAGTGGTGCCTTGCATAAGTATTCACCCAGTGATCTGGTAAAGATGGGATTAGCCAGAGAAGCAAAGCCAAGGGTAACGCTCAACATGATGCTACCACCACCATGCTTCACTGGGTGTTCTCAGGGTGATGAGCAATGTGGATGACCAGAGAACTTTTTCACATGTTTGCTGAGTCCCCAACATGCTCCGCCCCCCCCGGGGCATGTTTACTGCCATTTAAACATGTCCATTTCTAGGCTTTAACACTGCAAAATGTGGAGAAGTTCAAGGGGGGTGTATACTTATGCAAACCACAGTATTAGTGAGACAGAGGGAATTAAAGACTATATATAATAAAATATTTGTGTAAGATGATGTGTTTAGAGTTGGTGTACACAAGAGACGGCCATAACACTAAGCTTTTGCTAATGAATCGTTAGTGAATTGGCTAGATAGCGGTTAGCGTGTGAGATTAGCGCTCTACATAAATTAACACACTCATGACTGAGGACAGAGACATTAAACACTTGTGACCTCCAGCTCTACGTTCCACATAGCTTCGAGCTTTAACGATACACTTTATTTCACACTCATCTGAACGGTACGTTTGTAAACTGACGCTAAAGCGCAGTGCATTAAGGGTAATACACACAGTATATTATAACACAGTGTGTGTGCTCTAGTGTTTGGGACAGAGCATTAAAAAGGTAAACATTCTACAAAGAGTTCTAGATCCGAGACAAAATGGCTGACGATATATTAAGCACACTAACTAGTGATTAATTCTAGCATTTGGGACGGAGCTGTAGGAACTTTGGCTTTACTTGAACTTGAGTTTATTTCTCATGCTAATGTACTGTATAAACCAAGGCCTAGCACACCAGGAATGTTACATACACACACCCACACACACACACACACACACACACACACACACACACACATTGTTGCTAATTTCACTGTGTTTTTGCCTCCATATTTAGCGATTCACTGTTCACTCTGGATAAACTAATTAACACTTATCTGTGCTTTTTATGATAAAATATTACACTTTCTTGTTCATGCATTTCTTTTGAGTCTTTAATATTTAATACTGATGTGTATTAATCGATATTAATCAACACTTATCAATTAAAACTCTTTAAATGTGGGTGCTAAATTAGCACGTTTGACCATTGTACATATGAACTGTATTCTGGTTTGCAATAATTGCTGATTGTGTGTGTGTGTGTGTGCGTGTGTGCGTGTGTGTGTGTGTGTGTGTTTTCTTCGGTTATCCAGGCTGACTTCCTCAAATAAAAATCCTAACACTCATCTCAACAGAACTGATTCATTAAACTGATTCACAAAGCTATGAATCAATTTAAAGAATAAATGTTCAGAGAATCGTTTTGATGACTCAGAGAATCGTTTACTGAGCCACTTTCAGAAACAAATCAGCCTTACATATATATTGCGTAATTGAATCAGTTGTCATGAAATGTACGTGATTTTACAATGATGATTCATTAAATGGATTCACTAAACTAATTTGTTAACTGATTGTTTAAATGAACGAGGAATTAAGACAAAGAATCAACTTAAAGAATCACTTTAAAGAACCAGTTTAATTAATAATTTTAGTTATTTATGCGCTTGATTTTGTCGTGTATGTTTATAGTTTATAAAATGCCATTTAGGCAGAACAGTAAGTTTGCATTTTCTCCTGATAATTCCTATCATTTTTTAGCTTCTTTTTAATTCATGTATATCATAGATATAAACTTAGATTTACAGTAGTCAAGGTATGTTGACATGAGATAAGATTCCCTGATCCTGCCTTTACATTACAGTTGAACACTGTTTTTATTCCCGCTTAAGGAAAATTTGTGTAAATATTTCAGTTCAACTGTTTAGATTTCTTTTCTATGATCTGTTTTTGTAGTCATCTTGACTGTCCACTTCATTATCATGCTACTGCGCCATAGTAACGGGAGCATTACAAGGCGTGCGTGTGTGTGTTTACGCGTCACTGTAATAATCTTTTACACATTGGCCTTTACTTTCGAATATTACCAAAACTTTTGAACAATGTACAGAATCTGTATATAATAATAATAATACTGATAATGATAATGATGATAATAATAATGATAATTAATACGATGATTCCTTCTTTGTTCTTTTGTATGGGAATAACGACGTAAATATAGATGATGTAATGAGGTTGATGCATCAGGAGGTAAAGTGCTTTACTCTGATTGGTCGGATCAATAAAACTGGAACAAAGTGTGAATATTAATACATTATTAATAAAAACACTCAGTCTCATCACTACGTGGGAGTTTCTTTTGTGCCTTGTCTCTATACAAATGTACACCACAAAACAATGATAAAATACTACATTACCTTATCTACTACACTAACCACAGTACTACACTGCCCACAGTACTACACTGCCCACAGTACTACACTATCCACAGTACTACACTACCTACAGTACTACACTATCCACAGTACTACACTATCCACAGTACTACACTATCCAGAGTACTACACTATCCACAGTACTACACTATCTACAGTACTACACTACCTACAGTACCACACTATCCACAGTACTACACTATCCAGAGTACTACACTACCTACAGTATTACACTACAGACAGTACTACACTATCCACAGTACTACACTATCCACAGTACTACACTATCTAGAGTACTACACTATCCACAGTACTACACTATCCACAGTACTACACTATCCAGAGTACTACACTATCCACAGTACTACA
>JANDJT010000021.1:28327304-28361299 GCA_024331685.1 Stegophilus panzeri | reverse complement strand
TATCTACTGTTCAACCTACAATACTACACTACCTACAACACTACACTATCTACTGTACAACCTACAATACTACACTATCTACTGTATAACCTACAATACTACACTACCTACAACACTACACTTCTACTGTACTACCTACAATTCTACACTAACTAAACACTACACTTCTACTTTACAACTTACGATACTACACTACCTACAACACTACACTATCTACTGTACAACCTACAATACTACACTACCTACAACATTACAATACTACACTACCTACAACACTACACTATCTACTGTATAAGCTACAATATTACACTACCTACAACACTACACTTATACTGTACAACCTACAATAGTACACTACCTAAACCTAGATATTGTATTATAGATACCTAAGCACGTAACTATAACACATTGATACTACACTTTGTGCTGTACTATACTACCTAAAATCTTTTACGTAACACATTCAATGCTACATTATTTACTGTATTACACTGCCTACAGTACTACACTAATCTATCACTCTATCCCTGTTCATATTATACTATCTTCAGTACTACACTATCCATAGTGCTGTCTTACGCCATTCATCATGTATCTACTATATCATTTTACTTGTTTTACTAATGCAGCACACTTTAACATCTCCTAATCTATCACACTGCTACACTACAGAACCACACTACACACTATTCCATATGAACTGTGTAGAGAAACAGATGATCTTCTGTATGTACTGTAGAATGATAGAAAACATCTCACTATCCTCATCTGTTTTTCCTGTGTGTGTGTGTGTGTGTGTTTGTGTTGTCACTCCAGCATAAACACCCACTCATCTTTGTCTTTTATTTACCACACCCTCAGTCCCCCTCATCCCTTTCTCCTCTCATATACTGCTTAATCTATCACTGCTGTGCCGCATCTCCTCCTCATGCATTTTTCATTCTTATTAAAACTTATTACAGACAGACAGAGAGAGAGAGAGAGGACAGACAGGAAAAACACTGACACTGAGAAACAGAGACAAGAGAAAGACATGCAAAATCAGAGATGGGGGAGACTGAAAAAGAGTAAAGTGGATTAAAAGACAGAGAGACTGAGAAAAAGAGAGAGAGACTTTATACGAGAAACATACCTAGAGGAAAAAGGAGGAATTCTGTCTCTCTCAGCATTGTGGGAAACAGGAGGTATGCCAGTGGTGAGAGCAGGTAGTTTGAGATTAGGGGTTTGTGCACAGGTTACCTTTTTACCTTTTTTCCTTGTAAAATTTTCCTTTTTTGTTAAACAGTTAATATACTATATTTACTGAAGCATCATGTACATAGTTTAAAACTGACTGTTAATCTTGTTAAATGCTGAATTCATTTAACACTGATGTCCAACGTCCGTTAATACATCCTGGACCCAGGTGTGTGTGCCTGATAATTACACTACAATTACTACACCCTACTGCATGATTACTACAAACCAGGAATGGTGATGGCTAACATTTGTGTTTCCTCCATGACACGTGAAGCCACTTCTGAGAGAGGAGAGAGGAATCCCAACATTTCCATTCAAACTCCTGAACATGAATGGCTACGAGTGGTGCAATAATGGTCACATCATCAGCATACGACGCAGAGTCACCAATGCCGAAAAGAGCCGAGAGTGCACTCAGCATCCACTGTCAGTGTGAAAAGCCACACTGAAAAGCAGAACCAAAAAGCCAAGGATTTGTTTTGCATTTCACTTTCATCTGTGCATTGCAGTAGTACAATACTGAAATGAAATCACTGTCCAAATTTCAGCCCTACACCGTACTCAGGGGCTTGGGTGTAATCGGCATCATTTGAGGTAAAGGTGATTGTAGGGACTGTGGGATCCCCAGGCAGGAAAATTCAAGGGACCCTCCTGTTTTATATTAGGCTTCAATACAGTGAACCAACTACAGGATAACTGTCTGAAATGTTAGTGTTGCATTCTGCATGCTAGATGTAGTATAGATGAATGTTCCCAATCAGATAAACCGTCACTGCATCAAAATCACATAACATTGTACATTACCCATTCACGGGTTTCGAGGAGTCCTGGACAGGGCCCCAATCAATTACCAGCCTTGCTTGTCCTATAGGTCGCTGTCCTTTATGTATGTTAAGGGCATCAGTGACTCTGCTACCTGTAAATGGAGAATTTAGGATGTTTTAAAAACTGACACCTTGGTTTAGACAATAAGATCCTCTGCCAGAAAAAACAATGCTGTCAGTGCTTCAGCAGTCAGGACTTGTGTGCCACCTAGGTGGTGGAATGAACTTCCCCTAGATGTCCGGACAGCTGAGTCACTGGCGGTCTTCAAACCACGTCTAAAGACCTACCTCTTCCTGAAGAACTTAAATTAGCACTTTTCATTTAAAAAACCAAACAAAAAAAGTTGTGTAGTCTGTGTATTTTTCTTACTATTTTACCTCCCAACAGAGTTTTTAAACTGATGGTATTCTTAGTCCGTGACCTAGTGAACTAGTATTGGGATGTATTTATTGATAGAGACTACAAATCGCTTCTGTAAAAGTTGCTCTGGATAAGGGCATCTGCCAAATGCCATAAATGTAAATGTAATCGTCCTGCTGTTGTTATAGTGTCAGTCCTACAACCCAAAACTGGAGAGGAGGTGACAGTGAACTAACAATTTATGCATCCATGTGGTGGAATCAGCTAAATGTGATGGATCCCCTTGTGAATTTATTATATTGAGGCATCTTCTTCTGGACACGAGAAGACCAATGGCCAACATCCACAACTGCTACAGAAAATAAAAGCTTAAAGACTGCTGTATCCGGTTGGACCATGACTCCTGGATAAACCTTGGATAAGCAATTTTTCAAAGATTTAGTGGACAGGGCTATGACAAAGTGCTAATCTTAATGTCGCAGAACAGATACCTAGTGTTTACGGTTTAGTGCTCACGGTTCAATGGCTGTTAAAGGTGTCGAGGGCGAAGGATGGACATAATGGGCTAGATAAAAATGCTGGGCTAGACAAAACCGCTGTCATCCAGCCCTTAGTCTTCTTCGGCAGGTCCTCCACTCTGTGTGGACCAAGATTGTGATGTGAGTGTGGAGGCTCTGGCTGAATGGGAAAGGAGGAAAGTGTCTTTTCCTCAAACTGTCATTACCTTTGTGCTTTGGCTTGGGCTCTGTCCCTGATTATCACCCTGGAGGATTGTGTAAAAGGACCTCTAGCATCCACTTGTAATACATTATTAAGAGCTAAATATTTAATGTAGTCCTGGTAATGCTCCTTATACATTTCTTCAACCATTCAACGTCACATCTTGATCCTCTTCTGGTCCACTCCTCGTCCGGATCGGAATCCAGAGATTACAATATTCCCATTCATCTGAACTCTAACACACCTTGTTCCTTTGATCCTCAGGCAGTCTGTCTATTTAAACAACTCTCCCATGGATGTTCTTAGCAAAGTTTTGGCAGCTTCACTGTGAGCAACTCTGAGAGTTATGCCTTTCTTTTTGTCCTATACTGCATGCTTGACCTTCGCTTCTGCCAGTAAATTTGGACTTAATAAAACAATTAGGGTGCTTTCACGCATATTAGTCTGGCTGCCGTGTCTGAATCAGAGCAACATTTGATATTTTTCATTGAGTTCACTGTGTTTTTGTTTGTTTCTCTCTGCATGAAATTACACAAACCAAAAAAGCAAACAATGGTGTCTGGGTATCATGTAGGAGTGAAAATGTACCAAAGGGTTTGTTTTAAATGTACTTTTGCATGCAGCCATCTGCCTCAGCTTCAAGACAGTATGTCTGTGTTTGAGTTTCTTTCTAAAATGCCTGTATTATCGATATGCAATCTAACAAAGGGCTTTAATAGTCTCAGACTTTCTCCCTTTCTTACTTTTAGCCCCCTCACTCTGTCTGTCTCCAAGGCCTTGTATATTGCATGTCAGTGTGAGTTATAAGAGGGAAAGAGTGGTGTAATAATGAACGTGTGTGTGTGTGTGTGTGTGAGAGAGAGAGAGAGAGAGAGAGAGAGAGAGAGAGAGGAATGAGGATGGAAAGACAGAGAGAGAGGGAGAGTGTGTGATGGAGCACAGATGGAGGAGGAGGAGGTGTGTGTGTGTGAGTGAGTGCAGGAACACTCAGAACAGAGACACAGGAAGTGATGGAACAACAAAAAGGGTTAAACCCGTCTGTTCCGTCTGCAGCAATCAGCACCGCGTTTACATTACAGAAAGCTCTTCTTGTCCTGGCTGTGTCCTAAATGTCTCCCTACTCCCTACTCCCTTATTTACATGTGCACTAATTGTGTAGCACACTTCTCCAAACCAGAGAATGGTTCACTGGAACCTCAGAAGCTACACTGGAACATTCCGGAACATAAGAAAATGTGTTCACATAGAACATGTGCAGACCAACACACAACACCATCGCTGTTCAAGTGGTTATGGTGTGAAAGCACTGTTGCTAGGCAACTGCGAAAGATATCCACCTCACCATTGAGCTAGCTAACGTGGCTTTTAAGTGTTTTATACAGATGACGTAGAGAAACAGCGAGAGTCAAAATAAATGAGACAGAAGAATCCGGAACATCAACGTTTACCTTTAAAAAAAAAAAAAAAAGGCTCAGTATGAATACAGTCACACTGCATTTACACTTCACATCATACACTAAATGTTAGTATTGCATCATAATAAGAATTTCTGAAGTGGACACAAAGCACAAAAGCCGTATTCGAATATAAAACAACATGCTAATCTGAGCGACGATGCAAAAAAAATGTTAGCCACTGGACAATACAATACAGTTAAGCTTTATAGGTTTACGTTTATAAAATGTATAATAAGTTTGTACCTAAATGTATTCCTCAGGCCTTAGTCAGATATTCCAGTGATTAATACAACTCCTTCAATCCTGTTGCTAGGCAACTAGATTACACAGAACATAGCATATGATTTAGCTATCTAGCATGTATGCGTTACGCTGACGCATAGCTGATGTAAAGACAATGGAAATGAGGCGGAACAATCTGGAACATCACTGTTTCCCTCATATCAGGCAGTAACAATAACAGTTGAACACTACGGTATGAAAGTTGGTCATTTATATGTATGTAGAAAATGCAATTATTCAAATATTATTGAGCAGATTTTTATTATAAATATGACTGTAAAATCTAACGAGACAAAAAAAAGAGACCCAGGAGCTAATAAGTATATTTGGTTTTCTCCATAATTTTATAAAGGAAACTTCATCAGATTGCAGCAGTGCCTTCTGGGTAATTCTTGCTCCTACAGTGATATCAGCTCAATTCCTTATTGGATGACTTTCAGACGAGATGATAGGGCACCAGAACAGGGTTTAAAGGGAAGCACAAACAGAATTGGTGCAAAGCTATTTGAGATGCACGTACAGCAGGACTAGGGAGTTATTCGTTTACTACGTAGGGTGCAGAATTCGCTAATTCATATCCTACACGGTACATCGATTCCCAAACGGATCCCTACTAAAGGTCTAGTGCTACATCTATATTTTATTTATTTACAGGTTTGAGACTTGAACCTAAATGACTCCTTACTGATCATACAGTACACTAGGTAGGGCGCAGGAGCCACTATTTCATGCCCTATATACTGTACTTACACAGGCAGTATGAATATAGGTCCTTATTGATCATGTTGCGTGCTCATGAAAGCTGAAGAACGTATTCTGTATATGCTACATTATTATATATGAAATGTAATGAGACCGAGCAGGGAAGTGGAACAGAACACTGCTAAGTAGTGCACACTACAGGAGGGTTAAGGGGAGGAGAGGAAGTACAGACCGTTACCGCAGCAACAAGGTCTAACATTTCCCTCCCACTCATCTCTGGATGAAGTTCTTTCAGTAGGTAAGCATCGAGAGCAGAGCCACACACACACACATACACACACACACACACGCTGGGCTTACTGTATTCCACACACAAACTGCCTCTCGCTCTAGCTCTATTGAGATGCCGATGCTCACCCCTTACTGACATCCGGAGTGTGGAGGGGGGCAATGCGGTTGCTAGGCAATGTGTGTGTGTGTGTGTGTGTGTGTGTGTGTGACATTTAGTAGAAGAGGAACCATGTGGCGCACTGTACAGTTCTCTAGATCAATCCTGACCCCTGGTGGACACACTGAAAGCTGCATCGTATTCCTGTCCTCTTTTTCCACACTTCCTCTTGTCGACAATGCTTATAAGGTTATTTATTTATTTATTTATTTTTATACTTCTCTCTGCCTCCCACACCTGTACATCCCAGTGTCACTTTGCCTTGCTAGTAAGTTAGCATGATAATACAGAGAGCAGGAACTCGTACATATTAGCATTAATTAGGGTTAATAAGGGTACAGTTGGGGGCACGATGGCTTAGTGGTTAGCATGTTCACGTTGTAGGCTGATTGCCATCTCTACATTGTCTGTAGCGTGTGAATGAATGAATGTGTGTGTGTATGGGATTGTGCCCTGTGATGGGTTGGCACCCTGTCCATGGTGTCCCCCGCGTCGTGCCCCGAGTCCCCTGGGATAGGCTCCAGGTTCCCCGCGACCCTGTGTAGGATAAGCGGTACAGGAAAAGGAAGGGCACAATCGGGTGATGCAGACTTAAATCATTTTATTATACTGCAACTCGAAACACTTCCTCATTACATACTGGATTGAGGAGGTGAATGATCCAATCAGAATGACTCAATAACCCGATCTTCACATTAACAACTGACAAAGCTGAAGGCGAGTGTTCATTTTATATGTAAATGACACAGAGCCACGATTTCAGCGACAAATGACATTTAAACTGAGATTTAAATTCAAATCTATGCAAATTAGGTATAACGGTAAAGTAACAAATCCAAATGATCGTCTTGAATGATTCCTCATTTCTTCAGTTCCCCGCACACTACTTTAGTTCCTAAATTCAATTAGTTCCCATTTACTGTTTGATGCAAAAATGGAAGAAAAACTCATAAGCGTGGTTTCATGTCATCCTGTCATATACAACCTCTCATTAAACGTGTATAGAGACATTAGGGAGAAAAATAAAGCTTGGAAGGAAGTAACAGAGACCACTGGTGAGGGAACATAACTAGTACAGTTAGCTTACTTTGCTCAAATAATCTGCCAACAACGCTAGTATAAAACTACAGATTTTCAGTGATTAGTGTATTATTCCGATAGATTAATCTTCACCAGATGTGGGTAGAGATGCCAAATATTTTACTCAAGTACAAGTAAAACTACTTATAAAAATAATTGCTCAAGTAAGAGTAAAAGTAATAATGTTAATAATAGAGTAATAGAGTATCCAATGAAAAGACGAGTCAAGTAGCAAGTTACTAGCTCTGATTAAAATGAAGGGACATTCCTGAATCTCAGACTACATGGAGAACTGTAAGTATCATCTCTCCCTGAAATATGATATAAAACCCGGGTTCAAGATGAAGCAGCAGATCCCAGTCCTATGATGGGTGCAATAACACATAACCTGTCATTTTCAACACAAAATCTCTCTCTCTCTCTCTCTCTCTCTCTCTCTCTCTCTCTCTATCACACACACACACACACACACCAAAAAACAAACATTTTCTCAACAGTTGACTGTCTTTAATTTCACAGCATGTTAACAACACAAACTTGTCAGCATCTGCATTTAAACAAGACAACAGAGAACATAAGAACAGACTATGGTACAGAACAGAAGAGAAAGTGTGTGTGTGTGTGGAGAGAGAGAGAGAGAGAGAGAGAGAGAGAGAGAGAGAGAGTGGACACTCACTTCTTCCCCATCTTCTGCCATTATCTTCCAGGACTGAGCCGATAAAAAAAGTGAGCAGTTGTTGTGTCCGCATTCAGACACTGCAGTGAATCGCAAGGCTCATTACACGTGATATAAACTAAATATTAAAACTACACATATTCATTAATATTTGACAGTAACAGAGGAACACCCCTGAATGTAGAGAAGTAAAAGTACATTTCTGTGATTAAAAATTAACTTGAGTAAGAGAATAAGTATGGCCAGTTAAACCTACTCTTAAAAGTACCTTTTTTCCCCCAAAAAAGTTACTCAAGTAAATGTACAATAGTGCGTTACTACCCACCTCTGATCTTCACTATTATACACGCATGGACATTTAATGATGCTTCTAAAAAGAAAACAGAGACTTAATCAGATTCATATCTGCATATAATATTAGCTAGCCTATTATATTTCAGTTATTCATTCATTCACCTGAATTTATTTACCTGAACCGTGGTAAGTATGAGATTCCTGTTTTCCTAAAGTAACGGTGTAAAGTAGTTTCTTTTGGTTTAATTATTGTTTGGAACGTTTTGGAGAAGCTCTTCACTGAAACACTCCGACACACTTACCTGGTCAAGGTGTGTGTTAATGTGCTGAATAGGTTTTAGAGTTCTGCTAGACCTTTTGTGGTGTCACGCTGCCCTCTAAAGGTGGTGGAAGGAATTACAAGAAAGAGCATGTTAATTGCTACAACTGATCACAACCCAGATAGCAAACTGACATAGGAGGTGCTTCTCATTTCTTATTGCATCCTCGTTTCCTTTCCTTGCGGCTTAGCTCCACCCCCTTTATGATGTGAGGGGAGAATGTAAGGATGAGATGTGAGGAGAGAGGAAGCAAGTCGAATGGAATATCCTCGCTCTCTCAAGCGTCACCTCAAAGGGACGTTAGTTAATGATGAGTGTGCTCAGCTGGATGATCTCACTGGGCTTCAGAGATCTGCTGTAATGCTGTTGGAGCTCGGTTAATAACGACATTCTTTATAAAAAAAACAAAATGCACTGATAGTATGTGAAATGTCTGGGTTATTCAACAATGAATTAATGAACAATACATAAATTATCCCATATTTTGTGCAGCTTTGCATATCCAAACATGCAAGGATCAAATAATTACGATACTCATTGTAAGTATATTATTATTTAATTATATTTCACACAAAATTCCATCACATCATCAGAGGACTTTTTGTTTGAGATGTAAAAGAGGAGACTGGAATAAAGTTGGTTTGACGTTGGACGTTCGACATTCCCGGAAATGCGGAAATTAAGGGATCGTCTCTAAAGTTACATACGACATTGTTATACACGTTTCTAACTTCAATAGCATTTGAAGGGAATGATGTACAGTCACAAAACTAACTGGAAAGTGTTCATCTAGGTGTGAGAAACACCTTTTACATTTTTTTTTTTTTGCCTCCTCGTGGTGCAGTTAGAGAATTGATATGTCCTTCAAGATGGCTGACGGGCTGGAGGACGGAGGAGCGAGGAAACGCGGAAGTATCAGTTTGAGTATTGAGAAGCACCAATAGAGTCAATGTCTCTCGCGGCATCTAAACATTGTTGATCTAATGGTGCGTTTGAGTCATGTCGGAAAGAACGCACATGAACGCCACCACAAAGTCGTAATTACAAGTGGGGGAAATTTTCTTTGAGAACCCGAGTTCCCGAGTGTCAGTAAGAAAAATCCGTGGAATCAATGAATAAATTAGTTGAAATTGAATGTTTACTCGCCTCCGAAGCTGATTTCAGTTAATATGTGTTTGGTATATGCAGGAAGTTATTGAAATACAAGCAAATTGCTTAACATGTCTTTGTCAGGCTTTTTTTATTTACAATAAAACAAGCTAATTTCCTGCACAAAATAAGATAGCGTTGCACAATTATAATATAATATGTAATGAAAACGTTTACAGCAGAACAAAAAAGCAAAACACATCTGATGCGTATTATTTGTTCTTCATTTTCTAGAAGTAAAGTTAAAAACCTTGCTGTATTTTTTGTAGTTAATTAAGAGAAGGTACATCACCATCTTTCTCCGACCAAAGTGACCTGAGCGCACCTGACGTCGTAGTTACGGCTTTCCAACTCGTAAATACGAATGTCCCAGGAGGACTGGAATGCAACACAACATCTTTTTGCTCATCGAACTCATGCTGAATATAGTAGCTCAATTGTTTTCCTTTCTGAAGTAAGGTAAGGTCTGTGCTCTTGCAGTCATCAGTTGGTTCTGTCCCTTTGTTGTGTTTCCAAACATCTCATTTTGAAGAGAACCTGGTAGTAGTCAGACATCCAGACAAGACAGAGATAAGTCTGGTGGGATGTTCTAGGTTTCTTGTTCCTCTCGTTCTCTTGTTTAGAAGGTTCTTTGGAAATGCACATGAAAGACAAAAATAACAAATTTAAATTACAGGGAAAAATAAAGAAAACAAAAATCAATGGATTTTATTGGTTAAAATAAGCAATTTGTCCTGTTTGTCCCAGTTTGCAGATATTCCAAGTCTTTTGGTGTCATATAATATCTTTGTGTGAGAAACAATGAATTTTAAGTTGTTATTCACTGCTATATTTGGTACTTTTGCATGCTTTTGAAGCTTCAAAGCTCCCTGAAATGACATAGGAAGGAGTGGCGGTATAAATCTTCAGAATAACACATGCTGGGTTCCGTAGAAGAAAGTAAATCATACAGGTCAATTCCAACATGAATGAAAAGCAGAGATATGACACAAAACAATTTTTCTTTACCAGCGGAACATTCTGGCTTCATGAAACACACGTCAAACAAATTAAATTGTTTTAATTAATGGCGTGTTTTTTTTTTTTCAGAGCAAGTTGAGGAAAGAAATTATTGAATCATCTTTTTTTTTTTTTAAATCACAAATTAGTACTTTGTTGCTCCTCCTTGGGCTTTTATGATGATCTGAATTCTTCGAGGCGTGAACTTCAATAATGTAAAGCAATGTTCTCCATCAAGCTGGTTCCAATGTTCTCGGATAGCGGTTGACAGAACAGCTTTGCAGGATGGAGCCTTGTCATGGACTGATTTTTTTCATTTTCAGATTGAGATCCAGACTGTTTGCTAGCTTTAACACTTTTTGCTCTGTGGCAGGATGCATTATCCTCCTGAAAAATGACTTCATCATCACCAAACCTATTTTCTATCAGTGGAATGAGAAAAGTGTCCAAAATGTCAGTGTACACCTGTGCATTGACTGTTGAGGTCTCCTCTGGTCCTTTACCTGACATGCAACACCATATCATAAAAGAGTGGGGAAATGTGATTGTTTTCTGACAGTCATCTTTATATGTATTAGAACGACACCAGACAAAAATTCCAGCATCATCTCTTTGTCCAATGCAGATTCATGATTCATCACTGAACATCACTTTCATCCAATCGTCCACACTCCATGATTGCTTCTCTTTAGCCCACTGTAACCTGGTTTTCATTTGGCTTTTCTATACGTAAATCCCATTTCATTCAGACGATTATTTACAGTTCTGTCACAAATACTGACTCCTGTTTCCACCCATTTCTTCTTCATTTGTTTTGTTGTGCATTTTCAATTTTCAAGGCATATCGCCTTTTCTATCCTGACGCCTTGACATCTTCCTCAGTCGACCTGTATGTTTTCCTTTTATAACCTTCCCATTTTGTTTATACTTGCACAGCTGACTGGGAACAACCGACATCTTTTGCAGCACTCCACGTCAGATTTCCTTCTTGAAGGAGTTTCATAATCCTTTCCTTTGTCTCAATTGACAACTCCCTTGTTGGTGCCAAGTTTTTCCGTTCAATTAGTTAAGGTGTGTAAGCACTCTCTTTTAAGTGCAGACTGATTTGCATTTTTAGACTTGTGCTGGTATTTGTTTTAGAAATGCAAATTACAAGGTGATTCCTTAATTCTTTTCCTCTATTTGATTTGGAAAAAAATATGGCATTAATTAAAATAATTTCATTAAATTTGTTTGAGGTGTGTTTCACGACGCCAGAATGTTCAGCTATTAAACAAAAATTGTTTTGTGTCATAACTGTGATTTGTTTCGTACTCTCAGCTGTACTTTTATGGAGTTTTGTGAGCGTCACAACATGCAAATTAGCTGTGTCTGGAACGCACTCATACACACGTGAGCCCTATACAAATAAAGCAATCTCAACAGAGGTTTTGTAAGATTTTTAATCCCTCATGACTACATAATGTGAAAATAGTAAACCATTGTCATTTATACATCCTTCACTAAATCAGTAAGTTACCATTATCGTTGCAATGGTTCCGTCTCATCTGGCGATATCTTCCTCTTTTATTTTTTAAATTAAATTTTAATTAAAACGTCTCCTCGTGGCTTAGTCTGTAAATCATTCCTTTCTCATAATTACTAGTGTGAAGCATAAATATAGGCCTAGACTAAACTGTTATTTACGATTGTTGTCACGGTTACATTCCAACATGGGTTTATAATACCAAAAGGATAGAATTAACATTATTTAGAACTGTGAACATTTTTTTTTTTAATGGCATCTTGTTAAAGGAAAATAAAGTACTAATAATCAAGCGTCTGGTGATCATGTACTGTATATACTGGTTATGACTGATGATTATCAGGATCAACTCTACTAATCATCATTTATGCAGTGATCTGCACCAATATCCAATATTGAATAAGTATGCAGTGATCTGCTCTACTGGTGATCAGGTTTGTGGTGATCAGCTCTACAGGTAATCTGATTTGTACTGATCAGTTCTGTGGTGAGCCGGTATGTAATAACTAACTTCTCCAGGTGATCAAGTGTGTTGTAATCAGGTTTACTGATGATCAGGTATGTGCTGATCTGCTGTGTGTTAAAGTCAAACTGAATGTACATGTTATAATCCTGGAGACGTTTCTCCACTCATATAAGGAGCTTAATCTGTTAATAGTCGCATGAATTTGTTCATCCATGTTCAATCCTGGTGACCTTTATCCTTGTCATGTCTGTAGAATCTAGTCCACAATCACTGGGTGCAATGTAGGGATACATCCTGGATAGCTCTCCAGTCCATCACAGGGGTGCTTTATTATTAAAAAACTTAAATTATATAGAGCATTTCTTGAGGTAGAACTGTTCTAAAACGGATAAAGATTTGATTTACTCATACTAGGCTTCAGTTGTATGCTAATCATGTAATAAAGTGTGAATGCCAGTTTGGTCACAACTTACAGTTGTGGTTAGCTGTGCTGGTGATCAGGTCTGTAAGTGCTGTGGTAGCAGGGTGTGGTGATGATGAAGATGATGATGACAACAATGATGACAGTTTGCGTAGTGTTTTTTGTTATCCCTCAAATTGATCATATTTAATATACTCATTAACAGATGTGTGTGTGTGTGTGTGTGTGTGTGTGTGTGTGTGTGTCGGAGGGGTGTAAATACGTGGCCTATAAATTATCCACAGTTAGGCTTCCGTGACTCAGTTGCCATGGTAACCATGGTGGAAATAGACGTGTATCTGCATAGGAACAGGGGAGTAGAACAGTTGTTTAGAGAAAAAGAGGAGAGAAGGAGAAGGAGGGAGGAGAAGAAAGCTGGGGAGATGGAGGAGAAGAAAGCTGGGGAGATGGAGATGGAGCGTGGGGTTGTCTATACTTGGTTGGAGCTGTTTGGAGGTCAAAATTGGAGCAGTTTATCCAGAACCCTAAAACCGCTCTGGGCACTGCAGAACCACACATGAGAAATCAAACAAACAATTAAAAAAAAACAATACACACACACACACACACACACACACACACACACAATTCTGCTGCAGAAGTCCAATGTTTATCATACACTTCATTGTTTATCCTTAATACTAAACAAAATATGATTTTACGTTAAACAGCGATGATGTCCAGAATCATTTTGATCAAAGAGTAACATCAGTAATATAGTGAAATAAGTGTTTAAAATGTATTACTTTTTGTAAATGTAAAGCTTAAATATGTTACTGGTAAGGGGCTTATTTGCTCGCACAAACACCTTCCATTATTAGATCTCAAAGTATGGGAAGTGCTTGGAGGGCAATGGGGCAGTAGGACAGAATGTTGCTAAGTAATGAGCACACGTGGAATGTTAAGCTCTCAAATATTGGGTTGGGTTTATAAGCTCTGTGTGTCCATATTGGTTCCATGTCTGTCTAAATTTTGCCCCAATATATTGAGTGTTGTGTTCATACAATGAATTTATAAGCTAGACAAGTACTAGATGGGTGTTTTTGATGTGAATGAGAGGGTTTCATATTAAAATGGTTTCTTGAGCCAGTGGAATGAAACAAACAAACAAACAAACAAACATACAAACAAACAATGCTTCCTACCTGTAAAGTGGGTCCTGGCCCTATAAATAATCCTAACCCTACAGTAGCTCCTGGTTCCTCAGTTGGTCCTACCCCTACAGTAGCTCCACAGTTGATCCTACCCCTACAGTAGCTCTTGGTTCCTCAGTTGATCCTACCCCTATAGTAGCTCCTGGTTCCACAGTTGATACTACCCCTACAGTAGCTCCACAGTTGATCCTACCCCTACAGTAGCTCCTGGTTCCACAGTTGATCCTACCCCTATAGTAGCTCCTGGTTCCACAGTTGATACTACCCCTACAGTAGCTCTTGGTTCCACAGTTTATCTTACCCCTTCAGCAGTTCCTAACCCCACAGTTTATTCTACCATTGCAGTTGATCCTGCCCCTACAGTAGATCCTGGCTCCACAGTTGATCCTGCCCCTACAGTAGATCCTGGCTCCACAGTTGATACTGCACCTACAGTAGATCCCCACAACTGAACCTTTGTCAGGTTAGTTTCTGTTTTGTCAATTGATTTGTGAATTTTGTTATCCGGTCTATCCTGCCTTTTAGTTAACAAGCTAAAGTTAGGTGGCAAGCCTGCTGCTGTCAGCACTGTGATGGAATTCAATTCAGTTTTATTTGTACCATGGTTTTAACAGTGGACATTGTCCCAGAGCAGCTTTACAGAAATATATAAATTCAGGATATAGATTTCAAACATATGAATTTATCCCTAATGAGCAGCCAGAGGTGACGGTGGTGAGGAAAAACTCCCTGAGACGATATGAGGAAGAAACCTTGAGAGGAACCAGACTCAAAAGGGAACCCATCCTCATCTGGGTGACACTGGATAGTGTGATTATAAATAAATACACCCCTTCTATAAATATGTACTACATGGTCAAATAGTGCCGTTGTGTAACCAAGAAATTCATTACAGTTTTCACATGTAGTCTATTTTGTTGAACTTGTCCAGTGTTCCCTGATGAAGGCTTGAGTGCAAAACTGTTTGTGGAAATTGCAGTGCTAAAGGTATCATAGCAGTTTATAAGCCATTATAGGATAACTGGAAAATACAGTAGCTCCTGATGGAACTGATGGAAGATGCATCTGAAAAAAATCACACCAAATCTGACAGTGCAGATCCGACTGTTACTTACGATTACAGGATTAACAGGGCATTTCTGCCTGTTCTTCTGAATCACTTCTGACTATGTTTACATACACATCAATATTCCAATATTAATAGGAATTTGGCAATATTCTAATTAGTATTGAGTTATGTAAATGCTGCATTCTGACTGCCCGATTCAGATTAAGACAATATTCTGAATGCATGATTGCATTCTGAAATTTGTTGCATGAAAGCACTTTATTCAGAAAATCCACTGAAAGGAGATACAGTGCCCTCTACTAATAGTGGCACCCTTGGTAAATATGAGCAAAGAAGGCTGTGAAAAATTATCTTCATTGTTTAACCTTTTGAGCTGTTGTTCGAAAAATTCACAAAAATACTCTGCTCCATGAGAATATCAAACAATTGCAAACACAACACAGGTTTATCAAAATAAATAAATAAATAAATAAATAATATATACACATTGATAGTACACCTGGTGACTAGGAACAGGAAATTGTTCAACCATGACTTTCTGTTTCACAGGGCTATAAATATGAGGTAACACACAGGCCAAATTCATTTAGTCACTCATAACAACGGGTAAGAGCAAGGAATATAGCCGTGATGTGTGGCGAAAGGTTGTGGAGTTTTTACTGTGAATTTTTTTAACAAAAGATCAAAAGGTTAAACAATAAATTCAACAATCAAACAATTTTTCACAGCCTTCTTTGCTCATATTTACCAAGGATGCCAATATTAGTGGAGGGCACTGTATATGCACATGCTCAGTTTGCAAGGAATTGTGGTTGCTAACAGATGCTTAGCTGTAGGCTAGGTATTTATGAATGGCAACTCAGGCATGTATACAGGAATATTCCAATGCCTGTATGCATATAAGCATTGTTTTCAGAATATGGCTGCAACCCGAATAATGGAATTAAATGGAATTTGATGTGCATGTAAACAAAATTAATTTATAATAAAAGGTTTATACAAAAATTTTAAACTACTTTACATTTTCCCCCACAGAACAGTACATGAGAGACACAGTGGGTTAGCACTTTCTTTTTAAAGGTTTGTTTATATGTTAATTGATTGCTTGATTGAGATTCATTCAGTCTGAGAGAATGTTGTGGATGTGTAATTTATTGTCATGTTATCATCTATCCATCTTCTATACCGCTTATCCTTCAGGGTCACGGGGAACCGGGAGCCTATCCCAGGGAGCATCGGGCACAAGGCGGGGTACACCCTGGACGGTGTGCCAATCCATCGCAGGGCAGACAATCACACATACACATTCACACAACCATTCATACACTATGATCTAATACTTTTGACCTGCCAATCAGCCTACTATGCATTCCTTTGTACTGGGGGAGGAAACTGGAGTACCCAGAGGAAAACCCCACAGCACGAGAAGAATTAACAAACTCCGCACATACAGGGCAGCGGCGGGAATCGAACCCCCAAACGTGGCAAACGAGCTAACCACTAATCCACCATGTGCCTTGTCATGTTATTATGTTTTCAGTAAACTGGTTATCTAAGGAAACGGTGCTGTTCTTTCACTCTGTGAAACAAACCTGAAATTATTTGGGAAATTTCGGCTGGTTGACTTTGATTACACACACACACACACACACACCAGCATTCTTCAATCACAGTTGTGTCCCAGTTTCTCGGATAAACACACACAAAAGTTTAAAAATCTGTCAACAAGTGCTGTTTTCAATGTTTTCACTCTCCAGTTTGAGCTCTTGGATCACAGACTATAAAAATTCATTCCTGTAGTTTTTTCCACTGTATTCTGAATTTAGGGGGAAAATCGTTTTGAATGGGGTCTGACGAAGAGCATGTGGGAGGTGGAGGAATATGACAGAGAGAGAGAGAGAGAGAGAGAGAGAGAGTGTTCAAGGCGGTCTTTTACTTGCAAAAAAGGGAAAGGAAATGAAGGGGGGAAACTGTAAGGACGAAATCATCATGTCGTATCTGTTATAAAAAGCGTGTGTGAGATGTGAAAGTGAGAAACATTTCGCCTTGGTCGGTATGTACTAAAGCAACAAGAAAAAACAGAAAAAGAAAAGCAACGCGTGTAATTTTAAGCAGATGTATATAGGTGGGTTCACCTAAAGAGAGAGAGCGAGAGAGAGAGCGAAAAAAAAAGAGAGAGAGAGAGAGCGAGAGAGGAAGAAAAGAGAGAGAGGGGGCGGGGGTGCATGGACCTCACTGCCTATGGGACCTACAGGCACCCCGATAGGGTTCTTGTTTATTTTAGAACAAAAGAAAAAGGGGGATTATATTAGAATAAAAGGCCCGGTGCGTGTGCGGGAGTGCGACGGGCCTCTCCGACACTTTGTCCGCCGCTGCTACGGGAAAACGGTGATTGAAAAGCGGCGTGGCTTTGAACTCGAGTCCGGGGATATCGCTGCGCTCCGGGCCTCCAGGTATGCGTTTCAACAACGCCGCTTTCACTCGCACGAAACATTTACTGACTAAATTATTATTTTAAAAACGGAGTATTCTTCAGAATATGCCATTTTTGACATATAACCCCAGCACAAGTAATAAACACCACAGCGATGACTGAACCTAGCTTAGCTGCATCAGCTTTATTTTTCATCATTACTCCCTCTCTGTTTCTCTCTTTCTCTTGTTGTTATAACATTATTCTCCAACAGCTCATAAAAAACGATTTCCGGTACTTTTTGGAGTTTAATTTGTTTATGAGGTGGTGTATGTCGAAACGAATATGGCTGAGGTATAAATATAAACATATATATGTGTATATATACACCGTCGATTCGGTTGAGTTGTAGCTGCATTGTATTTAGCGTCTGCACAATAAGCACAGTGATGCTAGCTAGCCAGCTAATTAGCTAATGCTAAGTTCTGAGGGACAGTGTTGGGGTAGGAAGGATGGAAGCAAGGAAGGGGAAATAATGTCAAAAAACAGGGGTAAAATTTTAAATCAAAGGGTAACTTAAGAAAACGCTTTAGCAATGAGGTAAAAGGAAGGGGTATTACTGGGAATGGAGCAGTTTTAGCCAACTGTCAGGATTAGAAATGAGGTAATAGTGTGACAGGACATTATTTAAAAAATGCCCCCTTATTATTATTATTATTATTATTATTATTATTATTATTTATTTAATTAATTTTTTAAAAAAGGGGGCAATACTGAGTAAATAGGTAGTATTGAGAGGGTAAGTGGACAGTTTTGCAGTTTTATTTAGTATTTGAAGAGTATTTTTGGCATTAATTGGAAATGTGGCATACACTTAAATACATTTATGGGAAAGGGGAAATATTACAAAGGGTCCTTGAGGGAATGGGGGTAGTTTGGTTGCTTTAGTTAAGAGTAGTATTAGATAAGGGTGCATTAGTGCTGTATTACCAGCTCAAAACCTGACCAAAACTAGTAAACTACCCCAACATTGTGCGATTCCAGCAGATTTTTAAGGTTGTTACTCGAAATGGTCCAGATAAACACTTATTCTATAACAGACTGTGCAATAATGTGTTGGGGTAAAGGTTAGCTGTTCTCAATAGACCTGTGATTAAAGAAAATTACTCTACGTTCTTCCTACATCGTCGATCAGCTCGATCTGAGCTCCTGCAGAAAATGGGATCACATAAATCTCATAAACAAACCATCGGCGTGTGTATATATAACGTTAGCAGTGTTATTCCTAGAAACTGCTTGTTTTAAAAGGTGAAAAAAGGTTAAAGAGGACAATTTGTAATTCAAAAGTGAGCTTGAGGTAAAAGAATAATCGTTCTGTCCATTAGCATGCGCGGTAGCTTTGCGGTTCACTGTACGAGGGCCGGACAGGTAATCTAGTAACGGTATCCTAATCAATGTGATGACTTTTTAAAAAACATTTATTTCTGTTTGCGTTGTTTGCTGTCCTCTGATTGGTTGCTTTTAGATGATCGTTGCAGCAGCGCTCGCCCTCAGATTTTAATCATAACGTGTTTAATTTCCCGTACTGCCAGAACTTTCTTTCATCACATTACGTTTCACGTTCTGCGGTTTGGCAGCCCACCAAAGAATTGTACAAAAATCGGGCCCAAAAAATGTACATTTTAAAGCTGTATTTTATTTTACAACTCTCTGTCTACTAATGCATTAGAAAAGACATGTTAATCAGCTGAAATATTTTTCATCGGTCTGCTCTCGTTTGTCCAGTATGTGATTCATTCAGCACCAAAATCACCTAAAATGATGTGATGGGCAAAATAATGGTAGTGAATTACTCAAACCGCAATACTAAGCATCCTGCATAACATAATGTATGTACATAATGTAACACGGTGTATTTCGCTGCCAATAACTAAAACATTTTGTTTCTTATTTAACCAATTAGGGATAATAATTAATGCTTCTACTACTACTACTACTAATTATTTGATCAATTAATAATTCTCCAGCAAGATTTCCATCATTCCTTACTAATATCACACACAAAAAGTGGGCTCGAAAGACAGTAGCTGTAATATAACTACGCATATTAATTAAGTCAGCACCAGGTGTTGGCCATACAACAATGGCAGCAGTTAATGTTACCATTTAAATGAAATGTTTGGAGTCACAACGATTTGAGAATTGAGAAACTCTTTCGATCCTGTAGTGTAGAGAAGATTGATTCTCGGTGGAAAAGCTCGTAGTTATTGTCATTCTGCTGCAGAACTATTGTAGCTGCAAGGCAGTGACCATAAAGTAATCTGCATTGTATAAGAGACAATGGACACGTGTCACAGGACAGGTTCATGACTAATGACCCCATTAAAGTGCCAAAGCTACTCATTAGGACCTGTGCTAATTAAATACCCATTCTCTCTCTCTCTCTCTCTCTCTCTCTCTCTCTCTCTCGCTTGCTTGCTCGCTCGCTCTCGCGCTCTCTCTCTCACATTTTTAGTATTAATTCTCTTGGTATTAATTCTCCAAACTTGCTTACTTAACTCTCCTTATACTGTGCCACATCACAAGAAAAAAATAACTACATTGAAATCACTAACACCACCAAATAAGGACTGATGGGTGTGTGTGAAACATAAATAATTATTTATATTCAGCGGAGTATGTACAAACTTGTCAGCTGTCAATTACTAATGTTTTATACCAAGATTTTTTAAATTAGATGAGTAATGTGAACGTATTAAATATAAGTTTTATTAGAATAATAACCCAAATAAATCAAATAATGCATGCCTGCATTCATCAGTGTTAATGAACTTAATAAACACTTAGCTGGAAAGATTCATACAGGAGGTCTTTATACCTGAAGGCCAAAGTTATCATTATCTAGGAACATGTTGTGATTTTAATCTTTGCTAATTTATATGGAGTTTTATTTATGAATTTAATAAACATTAATGCAGGTGAATTTTATTAGTTTAAACAAATGTCAACTAATACATTTGCTAAATTTGTTATGATTTATTAATGACTAAAATTGATCAATTGTTAATGTTAAATGCGGTAAAAGGATTTTGCAATTGAAGTTTTCCACAAAACAAGTAAATTCTAGTTGCAGTACAGTTACAGTACTAATTTTATCTCTTTTGCTTTTGTTTCCCCAGATATCTTGCTTATAAATTCAAAACATGGAGATAAAATGGACATAAGGACGTTGCCAAACTTAAATTTTGAAGCATGTGGTAGCAAATGCAGGGGAGCATAATGACCAGAACTCCACCGGACTACAGAATGAAAAAACTCTAGTCCAAAACAGTTTAAAGGGAAAATGTCAAATATTTGTGCAAAGAAGACAACCAGGGACCAGTGATTTTTTTATTTTTTTTTTTCCCCCTCTCTCTCTTCTTATTGTTCCTATGAAGCAGAGGAGATGAACAGTGTTAAGCAGAAGAGGAGTGCATACATAAAGTATTAATCCTAAAATAAAAATTAAGAACGTTAGTGGAATCTCGCGCCACCCTGATGAAGAGATTTGCGTATTGTTGTTTTGCTACATGAGCTACATCTTTAGTTTTATTGAGATAAAAATGCCTAACATCACCCACGATTGACTTCAACACAATGAAGAAAAATTAAAACAGCTCTTTTGGTTTCCCTTTTTTTTTTTTTTTTTTTTTTTTTTTTTTTTTCTTTTTCCTTTTCTTTTCTTTTAATTTTTTTTTTTTGCACTTAGCCCATCATTTCTTGGCTAAGAAAACTTTGCTATTCAAGTCATGTCTATTTTTTGCACAAGGACACGTCTAGTGCCAAGCTGGTATGACTACAAAGTGGACATTATGACACCAGTTTATCTGAATGGATGTGACTGCTGCTAAGTTTGTCACCATCACATCCTTTGACTTTTACATCAAAAGTAAAAGGTTTTTTTTTTTTTTGCCCCCTTTTCTTTACCAACCAGTTACAATTCTATATGTTGCTGCTACAATTGTGATTATTTCATTCATCAGCTGCAACCTGCTGTACAACCTTACACATTTACACTATTTCAGCATTCCTTTATGTTTGAACTTTTCTTCTTTTTAAATAGTCTTACTCTTAAGCAATTGCTTACCAAAACACTAAAAACACAAAAAAATGCAGAACTTTTCCAACAGTCCTGCCACTCTGCCTCCAGGATTTCCCAGCAGGGGTGGAAACTTGGTTGGTTCCCCATATCCACCCCACATATCAGATCCTCAGATATCTCCAAGGACTATTGAAGATTACGCTGCCATGCAGCAATCGCAATCTATTCTCCAAAGTCATGGGCAGCACCCACACCTACGTGGGCAGCAGCACCCTGGACAAGCGTCCCATATCCATGGCTATGGATCCAGGCGAGGTGCTGGAGAGATACCACAGGCTACTGGAAGTAGCAACACTTACCGAAAGGAAAGCATGGATTATTTTTTTTCAATGAGTGGCCGAGACAGGAACAGAAGAGGAGGAGGGGGTTTTGGAGCTGGGTTTGGGTACTCAAACATGGAATACCAATACAGGCATGTTTCTGGGTCTGGGCCATCCTCTGGCATGATGTCCTCTTACCCCATGGACTACAGCACCAGTGCTGCTACTGGTAGTGGCAGTGGAAATAGTAATAGCAGTGGTAGTGGTTCATTTTCACCCACACAGCAGTTTAGTATGGCCCAGAATGCATCAATGCAGCCAGTTTCAGGTGCTGAAATGCACCAGCGTCAGCATAGCCAAAAATATCCCTCACACCAAGGGTTACACCCAGGCCATCGGGCCTATCCTCTGTCTGGACACAGAATACCGTCTCACTTTGGGCATTACCCTCCTCTTAATGTGCCCACACCATCAGTTGGAATGTACAACTCTCCACCCCAACGGTATGAGATGAGCAGTGGAAATATGGACTCCAAAATCAACTCGCCCACTCCAAACACCACTCCGGGTTCTGCAGCTTCAAACAACTCTGGACACCAAGAGAATGCAGGACAGAGCTACCCCTCTTCTAACCATCCACCTTATTCTCCACAGTCCCATCCTGTTCCCAAACATGCCTCTCGCCGCACTGCTCAGCATAGTCTTGGAGCAGCCTATGATGCCCCATTGAAGATGCAACATGCACCTCCTGGCCTCGCACACCCTAAAAACCATCAGTCCGCTGTGTCTTTAAGTCCTGCTGCACCACACCATGCCTCTCAGGACATTTCCAAATCTCCCATGCAGTCCCAAAACCAGCAGACTCAAATGAATCAAAATTTCAGCCCAATTTCTAATCCATCTCCTGTTCCATCTGCTGTGCACTCTCCAAGCTGCAGCTCCTCCTCCTCCCCACTGATGGGTGTTTCAGAAGGGCTGGGTAGTTCTGCATCATTGCACTCCTCACTTTTAAATCCCCGCAGCAGTCACAGCCATATTAGAGCCCAACATACCATGTCACAGCTAAGCCCAACTCCTAGTTCTAATAGCAGTATTAGTAGTTGTGGTAGCGTAGTGAGCTCTGCTGGTAATCAAAATCGAATGGGAGTGGGTCTACGGGGTGGACAACGGGAAGAAACTTCATCCCTGTACCCACAGGACAAGCTCTCGCAAGACCCTGGACTGAATAGTCTAAATGCCCTCACATCCCAAGTGGCTAATTTGCCCAACACAGTACAACATACAATGCTAACAGACACTGTGCTCTCTCAGAAGAAAAGAAGAGAGAGTACACATCAGCCTCTCTTGCAGCAGACAGTTAGCAATCAGCAGAAACATAGAAATGCTAGTGCTGCTGGTCGAAGCACAGCAAATGAGGAAAGTGGAAATGTTTTGGCATCTGAGCCAGAGGAGGCAAGTAAGAATCACAGTGACCATTCAGAACATGAAAAAGTGAGACAACCAGATGGGTTTAGCACTGAATCTAAATCCACTAACTACTACTCGGTATCTCCAAATCCGACACAAACTCAGACAGAACAAAGTCGTCCTGGTCGGCATCTACAAAAGGATGACCGAGTCGCAGAGGGGTCAGTCAAACAATCATTTAGTCAGGTTGCAAAACCTTTTTCACAGATTAAGGCACCAGAAACCCAAACTCCGTCATCTTCATCTCCACCCTGTGTTCCTCCAGAACCAAGCCCAAATGCATCTTCTTGTGCACCTGCTCCCTCAGCCTCATCGTCTGCTGCATCCTCTCCTACTCATTCTGTACAATCAAATTGTGTAATTGAACCTGATCTTGGTCACAACGATGAAAAAACTGGACTGAAGGAGAAAAAGACTTCAGATATTATGAAAGTTGAAAAACACACAGTTAAACACGAAGAGCCTTCTCATCAAGAACTGGACAATGGCAAAAATACTCAGACCTTGGCCAGTGTAAAGGTGGAACAATCAGGCCCAGCTGAACAAAATGAGAATGAGAAGGATGATGAGAAAAACAATTCACAGCATTTTCTCAGTAGAACTTTAAACACTCCAGAACAGTCTAATTCTGGGGTTGGTGTTATTGTTTCTGCACGATCTGAACAAAATCCTGAGGGACTTAAGCAAACAGAGGTTACATCTCATCATGGTGCTTCATCGGACATGGGAAAGCTCAACTATCCTGAGGAGAAACATTCCATAAACATGTTTAGGGATTCTGGGAGTCACAACGGAGATGGGGAAATTGGTATCGAAACATTCACAGCACACTATGATGTTTCTCCTAAAACTGAATTTGGGCAAAATGTGTCCTCAAATCACTGTCAAGCTGGTTCTTATAAATTTTGCAATCCTGAAATGTCATACAATGCTTGCATGGGAGCAAAGATCAAGATACGGGCTGGATCAGGGAGTGGAATAGGTGCAAACAGATACCAAGACTACCATCAGTCACAGTCTAACTTTGCTTATGTGTCTAGAAAGGATGTTGGTGTTTTAGGAGTAATGGGAAAAAGTGGCATAGGATCAAGAGGTCAGGATAATAATTTGCAGTTGCAGCAACCATATCCCAGTCTTTTACAAGAGGTCCTCCAAGGCTATCATTTAGATCGGCGCTATTGCCGTCCCGAACAAACATCTGGTAGTCATCATCAACCTCAAAATATGTCCCAGCATCATTATCATACTAGACTCCCTTACCGAATGACCGAAAACATGAGGCCTCATGGAATGGACCAATCAGCAATGGGTGGTGCCAGTATTCATCAACAAATGGTCACAGGAAAGCATCACTCTCAAAATCAGGGACTAGACCATGAGGTGGGCCTTGGTCTTCTTCATCCCTCTTGGGATTCTGAAGCACAAAGGCCTAAGGGGGATCAAGGAATCTCATCAGAGAAGGGCACAATAACTATGTCTCCCAGCCATTCCACCCATATACAGCAATCCTCGGATCCTTCAATAGTAACTCCCCCTAAGCACATTAACTTGGCAGATTATTCCTTGCCCCACAGAAAAACCCCAAGCCTGGCTACTCCACCTTCTGCTGTCCAGCAGTTGCTTTTACAAGAATCTGACCAAGAATTATCTCGTAATTCAGAATCCATAAATCAAACCCAATCTCAGATGTCCTTGTCTTCAGAAAGGCGCTCAGTCATCTGTGATGTATCTCCATCACGACGGACCACTTCAGAAAAAGAAAGAAGTCACTGTGGGATATCTGGATCCTCAGTCATTCAACACCCCCACTCATCCTCTGTATTAAGTGAGCAAGGGTGCACTAAGGAGGATGTAAAAGATAAAGAGCATGAATTGGAAAAAGCTTCTAAGGTAAATCCCAAAGAACTTGGTAAACAACTTGGAGATGGACAGAGTGTGATTTTACCCAAGGAAGAACCTAGTAAGTCCTTGCATGCGCACATGGAAGTTAATTCTGACTTGCATAAACAGAGTGGTGGAAAAGGGATTATTGATCCCTCCAGCAATGCCTTATATCACTCCAAAATTTCCTCTAATCCCCTTTCACCACCACCCAGATGCAAACCTTATTCACAGGCTGTAGATGGATCCTCTGCAGGTTTTCCTGCTTATGGTTTTAATGATGCAGCTGATGGAACCAAAATGAACGCACGCCATCCTTCTGCAAATTCATTCCATTCATTGTCATCTCCAGGTCATGTCCCACCTTCAGTTAACAAATTACAAGCATATTCTCACAATGTTCCTCTTCAGCACACACATGGCATCAGTGAACGATTTGACTGGTCAACCAGCAGTAATAGACATAAGGATGTGTCCATCCATCACAACTCTTCCCAAAACCCTGACCAGAAGTTATCAAGACAACACTCATACCCTGGCTCTCACTATGATATGAAAATTTGGGAGTCCTATACTGAAAAAGAAGGAACTGGAAACCAGCAGCTACACTCTTTGGCTCCTTCTCACAAGTCTGTTAGCTCTGTACCGGCCAGTGGTCCCAAGCCCCTGGAGGCAGATGTCTCCCGAGGGATTACAGAAGATTCAGCAAAGTCATATCATTCACCTGCAGCTGCTGGTTTAGGCAGTTCAGGTGGTTCAGGCAGCAGTGTTATTACCCCAAGTGTTCCCCAAGGACATCGACAGAACAAAACTGGGGGGTCAGCAGAAACTAACCCATTAATGATGAGGAGGAGAGTTCGCTCATTCATTTCTCCAATTCCTGCCAAGAGGCAGCATCAGGATTTTTCTGGCAACAGGGGTGTGTCATCTCATCACTCTCCTGTAGCCCATTCAGAATCTAGGCCTGTAAATGACACTGATTCAAGCAGTGTAGACTCTCGTCCTAAACTAGCTTCTCCCAATGCACCATTTCAAACTCCAAGTGCTAATTCACCCCCACAGGCAAAAACAAAGTTTCTACCACCAAGAAAAGGACGGGGATTAAAACTGGAAGCTATAGTTCAAAAAATCACTCCAAATAAAAAAGCCAGTTACAGTAATATCCACGCAGATGCTGATTATTCAGATGTATCACGTTACAGTTCTGATATACCTGACCCAGAAATTGGCACACCCTTCTCTAATGCACCTCACAGAGAAAGTGGTTGTCTACCTTACCTTGATGAAGCTCACTCCTTGGATGATCTCTTGCCCTACAGAGCAGAAGATGCATATTCTTGTGATTCTCAAGTTCTCAAACAGGGTGTGACCGTGTCTACTGGTACTACTCTGAGAAATTTGCCAACAGACTTTGACTTTGGGTTAGGCACTGCTGGATCTTCAGGGCCTGGGCCTGACGAAGGTGATAAGGATGAGTTTACACTATTAGGACCCCTTCCCCCACCACCTCCATTGCCTCGTCCTGTGCAAGGTTCTCCTCCTCCATCCTCATCTGCGTTGTCCGATATACAACAATTTACTAACACTTACCAGCAGCTAGAGACAAGAAGAGGTGAGCAGTCTGCTGCTAACCTACTGAGGCAGAAACTTCAGGAGACTGGCATGGGTTTTGATGATTATCCTGGAGGGGATTTCTATGGAGCTACCCCACCCCATGGCCAAAGTCCAGGACACCACCTGCTCTCCAGACCTCCACATGAGTTATCCTCACCAAGAACGACAGCATCAGACTCCAAACTACAAGAAAGTTTTGTCCCCAAAGGTTATTTTCCTTCAGGAAAAAAGAAGGGACGACCAGTAGGAAGTGTAAATAAACAAAAGCGTGTACAAGTCCAAGTACCGAGTGCCACTTCCAATGTAACATCAGCTCCTCATACTCCTCCTGCTGGTTCTCTTCCTGCTACTCCTCAACCTGCATCAAATTCCAGCATAGCAGGAGAAGCAGTCATTATATCAACCTTACCTGAAGAGAAACCTTGTCCCTCTCTGGATCTTGCTGCACAGAATCAACCAGTAAAGGTGGAGGTGGAGGGTGAGGGTGATGACAACCAGCCTGAGATGGATATGAAACCGATAAAACACAGGCAGAGAAAGGGAAAAGAGGTGACTGAAGGAACTGGCTCAAAAAGCAGACAGTGGAGGAAAAGTAGAGGAATGTCCTCTAAAGAAGAGCTGGATCCGCAGACTGTTGGTGTGGGAAATGCAGGGACTTTACAAGACAATAGGAAAAACATTTTCTCACCATATGTACATGTTGAAAGGAAGATAACTGAGATTGGAGCTGTGTGTACAGTAGTCAATTCTGAAGATGAGAAATCAAAAGGAGGAGGCAAAAATGGTGCTTCTGGGGTTGATGGCATCTCAAATGTTTCTCTGATATCTCAGATGGTCAGAAAAGAGAGGGAAATTGAGAGGATGCAGGAAAAGGGGATTGATGAGCCAAATGATTCTGTCATGCAGTCAGGAAAGTCTCTTCCCACATCTGGATATGTCCTCCCAGGCCCTGTGATGGCTGAGACTGGGCACACTGGTCGTTTGTTGTGTTGCCTTTGCCAGAAATGGGCAAATTTCAAGAATCTTGGGGATCTCTATGGTCCCTTCTACCCAGCTGATTATGCTGCCAAATTCCCGAAGAACCAACCCCAAGTTCGACAGATCTTGTCAAACACTGGGGCAGCCAACGCAGGGTCAAATCCATCTTCTGTATCAACAGAATTAACTGTCCCAGACATTCAGTCTGTATATCTTCCAGACATCAGTTCAGCTGACACCAGTTGTTCTGTAAGTCAAACCACAAACCCGGTGTCCCCTGCAGTGAGTGAAAACCTGCCGTGTCTCAGTACCACCACCAAGGCACCAGAGCAAAACTGGAATCTGATTCCAGAAGGGGCACTCACTACGTTAGACCCACCTGAACTAGAGAACGAGCTGACCCAGAGACGACAGCAGAAAGCAGAGGATGTACAGCAACGACCACAGCATCGAAAGCTGACTTCCCATCCACGTTTCAAGAGGAGACACAAATCTAGTGAGGACTTACCCCGCACGATTCCAATTAACAGCAAAGCTTCACTGCCTTTCCAGCCTCCACCACCCAGCCTTGATTCCTTGGGACCTTTGGCTCAGCTCGCTCAGCTCCCGGTGGTACCCTTAGATCCAAAGGAGCTTTGGGTCCATGAAAGCTGCATCATCTGGACTAGTGGTGTTTACCTGGTCAACGGGAGATTGTATGGCCTCCAGGAGGCGCTAGATGGTGCCAGAGAAACCGTGAGTTGAAGTCATATGTTTTGTATACCTATATACCTTCCATGAATAGTTTAAGAAGTGCAGCTGGGCATGTATGTAGCATTTACCTTTTAATTAAAGCAGATTATACGGTGTGTAATTTTTATTACAGAGAATTAAGGTTCAAACTGAAAAATAAGGCACATTATCTGCTGTAATTGAAAATTTAAAAAATGTTTTGCCATGTGAATGTTGATATTCCCTGTTGAGACCTAAATAGCTCACTGTAAAGCCCATTCACACCAAAGACGATAACTGTAATGATAAAGATATTTCTAAAAATCGAGTCCACATCATAACGATAACGGCACAAAGAAACAATATCGTTGAAATCACTTTCAGAACGATTTTTTCCAGCTGATGAACGATAAAAACATGGACAGCCAATCAGAATCCATCCTGCTTTAAAGAGCTCGAGTATTTAAAGCAGCAGACGACATAACTTAGAATAAACAGAACGATTTTGTGCATTGGTGTGGACACTAACATAGTTATCTTTATAGTTATCGTTCTCATGTGAACGGTCCTGTATTCTTTATTTTCCTGAAAACTCCTAACACATTTTCAGCAATTTTTAATATGAATTCTGACCCTGTACATTTTTAATTAATAGGTTCTTTGTGTCTTTTTATTAATTAATTTATTTCTCCTCAGAGCTGCTCTCATTGTGAAATGGCTGGCTCCACTCTGGGTTGCTATAGTAAAGGCTGCACACTGAGGTATCATTACCTGTGTGCTGTGGAGGCAGGTAAGGCATGTCTCTTACTTTCTTTTAATATATGAGGATTCAAGCCAAGATACCTTATACGACCTCATAATATATTAAGAATAAAATCCGGTATTGCACACTTTCTGGATGATATTTTGCTCGTCATTATGTATGTGTAGCATTATTAAACGTATTTTGACTGGTAGGAGATTGTGACTCAAATTTGCTGGATGTCTGCTGACTTGCTCTGACTCTTGATCCAGATTAAGAAGCAAATGAATCGAGAGTTGCATATTTTCTCTGCCAGTTGCAGACGTGTCGGTAGACTAGTGCGAGCCAATGTGGTGATGGCACGTGTCGTGTAACCCTGGTGTTAAACCCCAGCAATGCTTTTAGACTTCTAATGCCTGTTGAAGCGCATGCCCGCCCTTAACCTCTGGACCCTGATTCAGTTTTTCTTTTTTCTTTTAAGACTGCTGTCTAAATGAAGATAATTTCTCCTTGAGGTGTCCAAAGCACAAGGTAAGAAAAATGACTTTTTTTTTTTTTTTTTTGGGCTTGGATGCTGATCAACCATTACATTTTATAATTTGATTGTGTATTATAGATGTTTTTTACTTATTTATTTTGTTATTTTTTCAGTTTCCACAAACCAGTAGGCCAGCCAAACCTGTTGCTACACACCAGGAGCAGTCAGAAAGAGGCTGAAGACACACCACACACACAGTCATCAACTGTTAGTACAACCTTCATTATTTTCATTATACACCTTCTTATAATTTTTTCACGAGTTGATGTTTTTAATGTACCAGTTAGATATACAACTCCAATTTACCATATTTATTTTACCTTTTTCAGATTTTACACAGATTGTGTTTTCTGTTATTTACCTGAGTTTTACCTTCACGCAAATTTGATCTTTTCTGAATTTAACCCTTGCTTTGCCTTTTCGAGTCAACCCTCCCAAGTTGTACACATTCTGGATTCTGGATCTTCACTCTTTTGTTCTTTTTAACTCTGTTTTAATTCATCTGAGCGTTACCTTTTCCACCCAAACCTTTCTATATGAGATTTACCTTTTCCACAATTTAAAAAAAAATCTGGTATGGTACCTGAGCTGGACCTTTCAAAAGGTTTCCATTTCTAGGTTTGATTTAAGAATGAGGCTGACTTTTTTTAGATTTAGTACCTAGCCTGTGTTTTGTCTAGGTTTTATTTGAAGGGTTACCTGAACATTACCTGAACCTTTATCTCTTTGTGTGTCTCATCGTTTTAAGGTTGTAGCTTATTTTATCTTTTAGAGTGAAGCTTTACTTACTTTACTTTTACTGTAATGTGCCACCTGAACTGAAGTAATGATGAGCTTTACATTTCCTGTTTCACCTGGAATGTGATTTGCATATGGCGTTTTTACTTTACATCAAATTGTGTGTGTGTGTGTGTGTGTGTGTGTGTGTGTGTGTGTGTGTGCATCCATAAGCCAGCTACTCTGTAATCCAGCATCCAAATAGCATGAGTAACGATAATTATAAATATGCACAAGTGTGTACTTAGAATCTCCAGGCTAATTATTTAGCAGGCTTGCTAAAACAGTTACTGGGGAAAGTCCTGCTATAATCAGTCTGTTAAAACAAGATTACACGTGAATGTTATATTCTTCTTTATCGGTTGTGGGTCTGATGTGGAGTGTGTGTGTGTGTGTGTGTGTGTGTGTGTGTGTGTTCGTTCTCTCTGCAGATGGCGAGTGTGACCGAGCAGAAGGATTGAGACCAGCGCTTTTACAGATGTTATTGATTTGATTATGGATCAACTGACCGGAATGTAAAAATTATAAACTTTCTCTAAAGGAAAAAAAAACTATTGTGACAAAGGAGAAAAAAAAAGTTTTTGTTAATAATCTACCTGTATCACGGGGAAAAGTCTGAAAGGAAAAAAATCAACACTACAGTGGAAGGAAAGAAGACGAAGCTGGACGAAAAACTTTAATTTTTCATATCGTTTGAGTTTTAATTCTGTTTAAAGCTCATTACTTGTTTCATTCAGCAGTGTTTTTGGGAACAAGAAGCCGATGTGTATTATTATTATTATTATTATTATTATTATTGATTATGATTATTATTATTACTATTCAAGTAATTATTTTTACCCATTTTGATTTTAAAGCAGTATTTTACTCGATCATTTATGCCTCCGTTACAGCGTCATTCCTTCACACAGATGAAATCTTGTTGCCACGGAGACATTGTTGCCGTGGAGAACGGACATTTATTGCCTTTGAAGGTGTGTGTGTGTGTGTGCGCGCGCACGTGTGAGAGAGAGAGAGAGACGGAGACAGCAGCCTATGATGTGCCTGTGTTGTTACATTTCCATCAAAACAAACATTGTCTGAAATCACACACTGCTCCCTATGTAGTGCACTATTATTATTATTATTATTTTTTTTATTTTTTTTTTTTTATATATATATATTTTTTTTTTTTGTGGCCATTTTGTAGTCTGAAAAGTGCAAAGTAGAGAAAATCCAGTACACACATGAAATCCCACAATGCACTGCAGTAGGTTTGGGTACAAATGATGAGTGTGGCATACCCAGAATGCTCTGCTGTGTTTGCAGGGAATAGGGAGTCATCATTTCAGACACAAGGAAAAAATATATATAATAATGTTAATTTCTGAATGAGCGAGACAGAAAGAGAGAGAGTGTGTGTGTGTGTGTGTGTGTGTGTGTGTGTGTGTGTGTGTGTGTGAGAGAGAGAGAGAGAGAGAGAGAGACTAACTCCTCCATCAGAAACAAAATGTTTGTTGCCATAGAGATAAGGATGAAAAGGTACATTTCATTTCCACCTGCTCATTTTTTTATTCTTGTAAAAATTGAAATCATGGGAAAAAATGACTATGAAACATGTTGTACTACAAAACTGTTGATATGTATATGCTTCATCAATACAGGAAGTCCTGAACGCTCGATGTGTGTGTGTGTGTGTGTGTGTGTGTGTGTGTGTGTGTGAGTGTGTGTGTGTGAGTGAGAGTGAGAGAGATATAGAATATCCTTATCTTTTAACTTGACCTTGTTTGACTCAATCCCTGAGCAAGGATGACCTTTCATGTTTGGACAAGTTCTGGACACAGAACATTTTCTGAAGCTAATGAATGGACTGTGGCTGCTGCTAGAGGCTCAGTGTAAGTCGTGACTCAACACTATGAAGAGACTACGTCACTTGTTGCAACTGTAAATGTTTTAGTCTGTAAATTTGTACAGGGCGGCCATTTAAATTTAAACCAGACGTAGAACTTGTTTTCAGCCAAATCTCCATCAGCAGCAGGGTGTGAGTTCTACCTGTCATTGTGGTATAAGAGGAATAAAGCACATGGGGATGTGCTGTTAGAGGAAAATAATCAACTCCACTTCATCACGTCACCCCATCGCTCAGTATTTTACTGTAACAGCAGTGTTACATTATCACCCTCCTTAGCAGAACGTGTCTCGTCTGTATGTGAAGCTAGAAGGATGTGAGAAATCCACGAAGTTCTCACTCAACACAGGGTCCGTGTGTACAAAAATGAATTAAAGAATGGTGAATGTATCATTTTTACATTATAAATGTTAATTGGATGTGGAATGTATGTGGTGCCAGGAACAGGAAACGAAGATCAGAGGCTGGAGAGGCGAGCTTTACTTAATCAAGTTCCATAGTTTTCTTTATTTTTTAAGGGTTTGACATTGCAGAAAATATATCATGTGTACTTGAGATCCCCCCTAGGAACCCATGTACTACAGTAGTAGGTGGCTATGCTATAGGGCAGTGGTCACCAACCCTGTTCTTTGAGATCTACCTTCCTGCAGGAACCAAAATCTAATACACCTGTATTAGTTGATGAAGAACTTCTTAATGCAGTGATGAGATGGTCAGGTGGGAAGTCTTCGGGAAGGTAGATCTCCAGGAATCAGTCCATTAGAGATTTTTCAAATAGAGAGTAATGTTTTTCAGCACTGGTACACCCAGTGCTGGTGTAAAAACAGCGGATATGGCAACACGGACAGGTGTTATGTCTCGGGTTGTCCGCTAGAGGGCAGCGCTTCTACACTATCATATCGGGAGGAAGAGGAAGTCTGTCGCGCGCGCGCGCGCACACACACACACATACTGTTAGATATAGTGACTAATCAAATAACATAAATAATGTTTACGGACAGACTGAAGGCTTTTCTGGTGATTTGCTCTTTTTAAATGACCGAAATTGAAAGTCTGCCCGCTGGCTGATGTGCGCATGCGCGTTGTTGTTATTCTCTGTTGACTGAGTATTTCTCAGTCTGATTTTACTCAATTTAGGGAGTTCGGTTCTTCTCTCAGTATCTTCATGTGATCACCAGATCATCATCAGAAATGAGGTGAGTAGGTTTTCTTACTCCTAGCGGTGACTCTTTAACAACAATGATAATAATAATAAAATTCGATGACTGTGGATTCTTCTCTCTCTGCCTATTTAGTAAACAAGATAAAATTCTGAAGGATTTCCTTCTTCCGGATCTCAAAAATGTAAATATTTATAAAC